>CANSZD010000888.1:457500-760000 GCA_947648045.1 Beta corolliflora
CATTGCACCCAAGAATATACTTCATCTGATATGTGTACAGTTTGATTAATTTAGGAAATACAGGTTGAAGCTTATCTCTGGTTGTACAACGTAAGACATAAAATAGAATCAGATCAAAGCACCAATATAATTTATAGGGAAATGCAACACTATATACTTCCTCCGTTTTTCTTATTATAATTAGGGAATATGAATTAATAATTATCTCTGTTTTTTTACTATAATTAGGGAATATGAATGAATAATTAGGGAATCTTTATCGTTAGTTAGCTCTAATGAAGTATATATATGATACATGAACAATCAACCATAACGGAGCTTATGTGCGAAAGATCAACCAACATGGACAAGAGGCACATCAGCACATGCATGAAGGCGACTGTTATCTTAAAGTTAAAGAGTACCTTTCGGGGTAATGCAATGCTTAAATCTTAATAGTGACACTCCAACAAACAGATACAAGGTCATGAAGTTTTCCTTTGTTGGTATCTTGAAATATTTTTTATACGACGGTCACGTTACGTCTCACAATTTTGGAAGGTGTTCACAATTGATTTTAAAAAATCTCAAATAACTGAATAATTAATTGCGCCACATAATAGTTTACAAAACTGTTGGATTGAAAATTTTCTAGTATTTATATTTCTTTTTTTCATATCACTATCTGAGATAAGAGTGATCGTGTACCCAAATAATACTTTATCTTCAATAAACATCAAGTTGAGTATCTCATTACAATTTTATACTAATTTTCTTTTTACATATAAAAGTTGTAATGTCCAATAAATAAACAAATTTACACAAAATAGTGGTTGAATGTTCACGTTTTGCATAAAAATTTGAAGGTTCAAACCTTGACTAGTCCAAAATGTTAGGCGCAAAACTCAATTGATGTATAAGTAGATTATAAAACTTCACTAGCTAGTTAAGGGTTCAAGGTCGTGTTTGTAATTGGTTACTTAACTGTACATAGAACTTGACTAGTTAAGGGCTTAATAAGTGAATATTCTAACATCATCAATTGCATATTATGGTGTTTTCATATACAACTAGTATTTTTGTCCCCAGTAGTTACAATTATCAAATATATTATTATTATTCATAAGTTTCATAATTGATTTTATTAGCTTTTCGTAATTTTCTTTCTAGTGCGAAATTGGAAAATGGACATTATGACATGATAAATTGTTTTTAAAAAAACTTTTCCAAGGAATTGGGGATAAAAATAACAATGTCAATGGAGTTGGGATAAGAGAATGTTTATTGTCTATTTCTTCATAGTTACATATAATTACACAAGACTTTATTATGTTTTACTTTGAAATATTAAACATTGAAATTGTAGTGGATTGGTGGTTAAACTCTCACATTTCATTTCAAAGGTCATGTGTTTGATTCCTAGTAGCTACACATTGTTAATATTTCTTAATAAGATCATAAACATGTGTATTAGAAGCTTGAGTAGAGTACCACGTGGAAGAAGATACAATCTACTTTCCAGAGTAATGTGATCGCCAACACCTCTTTATCATTTTGCTCATGACTCTTGATACACAAATGATAATGATGTGATTTCAATTGGATTGGAAACTAGACTTCAAGATCTTTCTTACAACTTCAATTAAGATACTTAACTTTAGATCTTTTAATCATTAAATTACATTGAATTCTTATATTGGTTTATCACATACAAACCTTACACTAGGGGAAAAAAAAGGAAGGACTGCGCTGGAAGGGCTGCGTTTTTTGAAAAACGCAGCCCTTCGTATGTATGAAGGGTCATGCAAAGGCCGTAAAACCGCCCCCTTCATACACGAAGGGCTGCGTTTTTTGTGATAACCGCAGCCCTTCACATCCCGCCCAAATTAAAATAACAACGTAACTTTAGGTTTTGCGCGCACACACAGTACACACTCATTCGCAAATTTCCCTCGCTCCCTTATTGGAAAAAATTTCCCCCACCACTCTCCCTCACACGCACTCGCACAGCCCTAACGCCCAACACCGGAGCACCGACACATCGCCGGAGCACCGTTCCATCGCCGGAGCACCGTCATTGACGAACTGACGCCGGAAACGTTGCCTGAGCAACGCACCATCACCTGAGCTCCTTCTTCTTCTCTTCTCTCAGCGCACGTTGACGCCACCACCACCACCACTGCATTGCGGTAATTCCCCTCTCACTCTCTCTCCTATTTTTCATTTCTCTAATTAATTTGTTTTATTTCATTTCTCTTCTATATTGTGTTGTAAAATGTGATTGTAGGGGGTGGGGGAGGGCTTGGGGAGGGGTGGGTAGGGGGTGGGGGGTCTTGGGCCGGGGATGGGGAGGTTGGGAGGCCGGGCATTGGGTGGGGGAGGGTCGGGGAGGGTGGATAGGGGTGGGGGGTCTGGGCGGGGGTGGGGGAGGGTGGATAGGGGTGGGTGGGGGGGGCGGGGGGGGGAGGGTTTGGGAGGCCGAACAGGGGGGGGGGAGGGGGGGGCGGGGGGGTTGGGGATCTTGGGCGTGGGTGGGGGAGGGTATAATGTAACTATTGAGTAGATTTTTAGGCTTCCATCTGTTGTTGGTTGAATTTCGGAAACGAAAATTAAAGGTCATTTTACGCCTACATGGCAATGAGGGATTGCAGTGGGGGACAGTAGTGGCGGTGGTGGTGGGGCTGTTGTAAATGTGGAGAGTCGGGTCACATGGCAATCGAAAGCCCATCTGGTGCTCTCCACATTTATAACGGTTTCAACTCCGCCGCTACCACGTGATGGGCATTCCATTGCCATGTGACCTGATTCAATTATCGGGTCATTTTAGGCCTATTTTCGCCTTTCGTGTCCAATTCGTACCAGCTGATGGGAATTTCGGAGGGTTTGTGTAGTGTATGTATATTTCTTGATATGAGATGGTATGAAAACGCAATGTAATTTAGCTATGAAATCTACAAGTTGTTTGAATCGTCATCATATGCCTAGATACTGTTCAAGACTTACTCATTAGGAGTAAGTCTTGAATAGTCCCCGGTTTGGGGATCGTTCTTGGACGTTTGATCTCACTTAGGTGGTGAATGTGTGTCTTCTTTTCACCCGAGGAAATTCTTGGCTTATCGTTTCTCTACAATGTTCTCTCGGGTACATATGTAGATAAGCAATTATCTACATTAGGTACGTGAAGAACTGTAGGGAAATGCTGCCGGATTTTCCTTAGAATTGAAAAGTTGGCACACATTCACTAGTGAGATTAGACGTCCAAGGATGGGTTAGGTTGGAGTTATAAGGACCTTCGGCTGCATGCATACAATTGAACATGTCATTATCTTAGCTTGCTCTATACGTGTGTGATTTGAATATGTGAGTGTATGTACTTAAATAATGATTGATGCATTATAATGAATGGTTGTGTTTAATTATTAGAGGTCTTCTTGAATGAGATGGATCGTACTTTGATGTATGGTAGTCGTGAATCGATTGAGTTTGTGAAAGGGGTCTCGGAATTCTGTACAACTGCATTACAATATCAAACATCCTCTGGAGCAGTCGACTTCTATTGTCCTTGTTTCGATTGTAGAAATGTGAGCAAGGTTAGTAGTATACATGTGGTTAGGGAGCATGTGTTTCGCCGTGGGTTTAGGCCTCAATACCACGTATGGGTTTGGCATGGTGAGCAGGGGAAGTATATAGGAAGCTCTAGAGTAATGAACGATGTATGTGAAGAAAAGAAAGATTTAGAGAATTGGGATGATGAGTTCGGGGATGAGAATTGGGATGATGAGTTTGCAGATGATGATAGGGATCGGGTAAACGAGATGATACACGAGGTTGAAGATCAGTCGTGTAAACGACCTCGTATTTTTGAGTCTATGTCTGAGGCTACTGAAAAGTCGTTGTATTCAGGTTGTACAAAGTACACCAAATTTTCCGCGGTGATAACACTGTTCAACATTAAGTCGAAAGCTGGTTGGACGGACTCTAGTTTCACATCGTTGTTGGAAGTTTTAGCTGATATGCTCCCTGAGGGAAATGAAATGCCAAAGTCGTACTATTATGCGAAGAAACTGATGTGTCCTTTCGGTTTAGAGTACAAGCGGATACATGCTTGTCCTAACGATTGTGTGCTTTATCGTAATGAGTATGAGCATTTACATGAGTGTCCACGTTGTGGATTGTCGAGGTACAAGCGTGAAGGAGCTGGAGGTAGTGAAAGACCACCAGCTAAGGTGTTGTGGTATCTACCCATAATACCTAGATTTAAGCGCATGTTCTCAATTAAAGGAGATGCGAAGAATTTGAGGTGGCATGCAGATCGTAGGAAGAAAGACGGTATGCTCAAACATCCGGCTGATTCGCCTGAGTGGAAAAGTATCAACAGGGTGCATAAGGCATTTGGTAATGAGGATAGAAATCTGAGGCTTGGGTTATGTACGGATGGCATGAACCCTTTTAGTGGTTTATAACTTGCCTCCTTGGTTGTGCATGAAACGCAAGTTCATGATGCTGTCGCTTCTTATATCGGGGCCCAAACAACCTGGAAATGACATTGATGTATACCTCCAGCCGCTTGTTGAAGATTTACAGAAGATGTGGAATGAAGGAGTGTTAGTATTTGATGTGTATGCTAATGAGATGTTCACTCTGCGTGCCATGCTTTTTTGTACTATGAACGATTATCCGCCTTATGGGAACTTATCCGGGTATAAGACTAGAGGAAAACAACCCCGCCCGATTTGGGTAGATGACATGAAATCTACACACCTTAAGGGCTGCAAACATGTGTATATGCGCACACGAAGGCACCTCAGACGCGACCATCCCTATCGGTTTAAGAAGAAGGCATTCGATGGGACGGTTGAAGAAGAAGTTGCTCATAGACCATTAACTGGTACTGAAGTTTTTAATCAGGTGAAGGGCATTGAAACAATCTTTGGTAAACCTGCTAGTGAGGTTGATCGACCTACAGGATTATGGAAAAAGGAGTCCATTTTTTGGAAACTCACATATTGGAAAGATTTAAAGGTCAGACATTGTTTGGATGTCATGCACATAGAGAAGAATGTTTGTGAAGCTATTCTTGCGACACTTATGAATATTCCGGGCAAGACAAAAGATGTTAAGGCGTTACGACTTTACTTGGAAAAACAGGGGCTTCGACCAGAGTTGTGGGCTCAGAAAAGGGACGGAAGGAAGAAGAAAGTAGTGGAGGAAAGGGGTGATGATGAAACTCAGAAAAGTAAGAAGAAGGTGGAGGATTCGGAGAAGAATTATTTGCCACCAGCTTGCTACACGATGTCGCGTGCAGAGAAACGGATTTTTTGCGAGTCATTGTATGGCATTAAGGTCCCAACTGGCTACTCATCGAATATGAAGCAATTTGTTACCTTAAATGGTGAGTTGAAGTTATCGAGTATGAAATCTCACGATTGTCATGTCATGATGCAAGTATTCTTACCGATTGCAATTCGTGGGATACTTTCAAAGCATGTGAGGTACACCATTACAGAACTTTGTTCATTTTTCCATACAATATGCAGCAAAGTCCTAGAACCGTCGACCCTCGATTCCTTGCAGGCCAGAGTAGTTGAAACTCTATGTAAATTTGAGATGTTTTTCCCCCCGCATTCTTTGACATTATGGTCCATCTCATTATCCATCTAGTTCGAGAAATTAAGCTGTGTGGTCCAGTGTTTTTGAGGTGGTGCTATCCTTTTGAGAGATATATGGGCACTTTGAAGGATAAAGTTCGAATCCCGCACAACCGTAAGGTAGTATAATTCAAGGGATTGTGGGTGAAGAGATCAGTAATTTTGTGGCTGAGTATTTTGCTAGTGTTGATCCTGTTGGACTTCCGACATCCCGACACGAGGGCAGACTTGAGGGCAAGGGTACAATTGGTTCAAAATTGATCACACCTTCCGTAGAATAGCGTAAACAAGCTCACTTATTTGTATTGCATCACGTAGCAGCTGTCTATCCTTATTTAAATGAACATATGGAGGAATTACGTGTTAGCAATCCTGGAAAATGAGTTAGGGCATTGACGCAAATGCATAACAACTCTTTCATTGATTGGTTTCATAAACGAGTAGTGAATGATTTGGATGAAAGTGTTCCTGAAACAGTCAAGTGGTTAGCATTTGGTCCTCGTGAAGCTGTACGCTCTTATGAGGGTTATGATATTAATGGGTATACGTTTTGGACTGAACGTCAAGATCTGAAGTCAACATCGCAACAAAATAGTGGTGTTTCACTTATGGCGTCATCTACACAGTACGCAAGCTCGAAGGATAAGTCGTCTGTACATGCTGAAAGCAATTATTATGGCCGAATACAAGAAATATGGGAGCTGAACTACTGTACTTTTAATATTTGCCTCTTGTGTTGCAAGTGGGTTGATGATAATCGACGTTGCGTAAGAAAAGATGATCCTTGCGGATTCACTCTTGTTGACCTTAGTCGTCTACGTGAAACTGAGGAGCCATTTGTAATTGCATCACAAGTTAAGCAAGTATTTTTTGTAAATGATCCTGCTGATAATAAGTGGTTAATTGTTGTACCTGGTAAAAGAAGTATCCTCGGTATTGGTGATGTTGATAATGAGGAAGAATATGTTGATAAAGAAGTATCCTGAAAATAGTGTGGAAGATGATGTTATGTCGGAGAACTATATGCGTGTAGATCACACGGAAGGGATACATGTACTTGAGGATCCTAAGAAACGGCGGAAGGTCAATAAATCATGACATACACTCAGGTCTGTGTAATTTCTCCAATTTGTAACTATTGTGTAGATTTTAGGCCTTTTCGCTTCCAAAGGGGTGGTCTGGAGGTGGGCAGGGGGTGGGATGGGGGTGGCGAGCAGTGGGGGGGTTGTGGGCACGGGTGTGGGGAGGGGCAGCAGTGGGGGGAGGGGCAGCAGTGGGGGGAGGGGGTTGTGTGCAGGGGTGGGGATGGGGGTGTGTGGGGGGGTCGGGCAGCGGCGGTGGGAGAGCAAAGACCCCTCCCCACCCCTACACGCCCCCCCCCCCTCCCCTCCCCTGCACACCCGTCCCACACCCACACCCCTTAGTGGCAATGTGAATTTTAATTTTTTTTTTATATTAATGCATATATTTGTACAATTTCAGGGAGATGGCGGAGGTGCATACGGATAACAGCACGAGTGCTGCTGAACACACTACCATTGCACTAACGCCGATGATCTTCAAAAGGTATGTAACTTATTAGTATATGTTAGTTTAGATTAGATCGATTGGTAATAGGTATTAATTGGTTTAGAAACCAAAGTAGCACATGCATATATTTGGGAACGAAAAGGGCATTTTAGGCCTATTTTTGCCTTTTCGCGTCCAAATCGTATTTATCGAGTCATTTAACCCCAAATTTATTTTGAACATGATAATATGAGGCATAATGTAACTATTGTGTAGATTTTTAGGTTTGCAATTGTTGTAGGTTGAATTTTGGGAACGAAAATGTCATTTTTAGGCCTATTTTTGCCTTTTACGCTTCCAAATCGTATTTATCGAGTCATTTAACCCCATATTTATTTTGAACATGATAATATGAGGCATAATGTAACTATTGTGTATATTTTTAGGTTTGCAATTGTTGTAGGTTGAATTTTGGGAACGAAAAGGGCATTTTAGGCCTATTTTTGCCTTTTCGCGTCCAAATCGTATTTATCGAGTCATTTAACCCCAAATTCATTTTGAACATGATAATATGAGGCATAATGTAACTATTGTGTAGATTTTTAGGTTTGCAATTGTTGTAGGTTGAATTTTGGGAACGAAAAGGGCATTTTAGGCCTATTTTTGCTTTTTCGCGTCCAATTCGTACTTATCGCTTCATTTAACCCCAATTTCATTTTGAACATGATAATATGAGGCATAATGTAACTATTGTGTAGATTTTTAGGTTTGTAATTGTTGTAGGTTGAATTTTGGGAACGAAAAGGGCATTTTAGGCCTATTTTTGCCTTTTCGCGTCCAATCCGTACTTATCGCTTCATTTAACCCCAATTTCATTTTGAACATGATAATATGAGGTATAATGTAACTATTATGTAGATTCTTAGGCTTTCATTTGTTGTTGGTTGTATATCGGGAACATAAATGTGATTTTAGCCCTATTTTTGCCTTTTCGCCTCCAATTCCTGTTTCTCGAGTCATTTAACTCCATTTTCTTTTTGAATATGATAATATAATGTATAATATAACTAGTGTGTAGAGTTTTAGGCTTGCATTTGTTTTTGATTGAATTTCGGGAAGGTATATGTCATTTTTAGAACTACTAACTACGGTAAATGATTGAATTCTTATATTATGTGTTTATTCCTTGGTTGTTTTGCAAGGTTTATATGAATAACACACCACGTTTGAGGGCCTTCACCACAGACGAATTACATGAAGTTCGGGATAAGTTGGCGTCCTACATTTGTGATGATTGCTTATGATACATCTACTAGTTTGTATCAATTCTATGTACACTTTTTACATTATTAAATATACATATTTAAAGTTAATTATTACGTTCAAAAACTTGTCATATATTATTGCAATTTGATCGGTTTTTTATTGTGTCGAAGGGAGGTTTTGGGTGGGGGGTGGGCTGGGGGTCGCCATGGTGGGCTGCTGGGTCAGGCTATGGGGCTGGTTGGGTGTTGGGGTGGTCGGCAAAGAATGGGTGGAGGAGGTGGCCGAGGGTGGGTGGGGTGGGGGTGCAGGGAGTGAAAGGGGCGGGTGGGGTGGGGGGTGCGGGGAGTGAAAGGGGTGGGCTGGGGTGGGGGGGGGGCGGGGCAAGGCGGGCGGGGAGGGAGTGCGGGGTTGGGTGGGGTGGGCGGGGCTTGGGGGAGTGCGGGGGGTTGGGGTGGGGTGGGCATGGCTTGGGGGGTGGGGGGCGGGGCTTGGGGAGTGCGGAAGGTGGGGTGGGGGGCGGGGCTTGGGGGAGTGCGGGGGCGGGCGGGGCAAGGGTGTGGCAGGGGGGGGTGGGGTAGGGGGTGGGGTGGGTTGGGTGCGGGGTGGGGTGGGTGTGGGGGCGGGGGCGGGGGTGGGTGGGGTGGGCGGGGGCTAGGGGTGGCGGGGGAGCATGCAGGAAATTTTTTTTTAAAAAAAAAAATTGAACTTGAAGGTCGTTGTTTTAAGCCAGAAACCGCAGCCCTTCTTTAAGTGAAGGGCTGCGTTTTTGGCCTGAACCGCAGCCCTTCTTTTCTATTGAAGGGCTGCTATGGAAAGGGCTGCTGGCCAAAAACGCAGCCCTTCCTTATTTTTCCACTAGTGTTAATTCTATATAGTTTTACCATTGTTTTAAAACTTGTACTGATTTAATTGTCTCTATGTGGAATCGAACTAAACTTACCCTACTACATTATTAAAATGATTAGTTAGGTTTATCTTTATTAGGCCTAGAAAGATAATTTGTGTACTTTGTTGCCTGTGATGTCCAATTTGAGAGTTCATGACCATATGTGGAGAAGAGTTAGTAATACTATGTGCTTTTTTACGCATTCAATAAAAATATGAAAGGAAGTGTTAATATATTGAAAAAACATATTACAATGAAGCTAATATGATATCACATAATATTTTTCAGTTATTGGTGATAATTTATAGTAAAAGTGTCGCTGTTAATCATATACTTCTTCTGTTCTTTATTAATCACTACGTGTAGGGAAACACACTTGTTAAAAAATAGAACAGAATATTAAAATAGATAAAAAGAGGAACACATTTAATGAGGAGAGAGATAGATATAATATATTACCGAAAATGGATATGATTAAGGAAAAATTGATAGGATCAGTCCCAACTATGGGTGTTCCGCCATTTTCAGTCCCAACTAAGGATTATTTCTGAGTGGTCCCAACTATGCATCATTTTTTACAAAATTGGTCCCAGCAGGTCAATGACCTGCTACAATAGGTAAAATGCATTTTTTATTATTTTTCTTTTTCACCACCACCTATTCAACATCACTCCACCACCGAGCACCACCAACGTTCCCCTTCATCTTCCCGAGCCAAATACCATTAATAGTGGTTATGAAACCCTTGTCCATCTCTCTCCTTCATCTCCCTCTCTTTTCATGAAACCCCTATATCTAGCAGCACCTCTCTCTCTCC
Source organism: Beta corolliflora (assembly GCA_947648045.1). Taxonomy (NCBI): domain Eukaryota; kingdom Viridiplantae; phylum Streptophyta; class Magnoliopsida; order Caryophyllales; family Amaranthaceae; genus Beta; species Beta corolliflora. The sequence goes on from CANSZD010000888.1 coordinate 467,606, forward strand.
TCAACCACCTGCGTCGACGAACTTCCATCCCAAATCAAACATTCTTCCCTCCAACGAACCACCCTCGAGGCCACGGGTGTGGCGCCGCAGCCTCCACCTCCGATGACGCAAAGCTTTCCACCCTCTTCTCACTCGTGCTCCTCTCGTTTCTTTCTCCCACGTATTCTTCTAGGGACGGCCCAATTAAGGTCCTTGATTTCGCAATTCGAGCTTCGAAGTCTTTTGAAAGGTGTGTGGTTGCTTGCAATTTATTGTTGTTTGGGAAGGTTTGATGAGGGGGAGGAGGGTGGGCAGGGAGGGGGAAGAATGGTTTTCCCGGCAACAATAGCGTGTGTTGCTCTCCATTACCGCACCCGCCATTAAACCCATTTGAAAACTCGTCGCATATCTCCATGACCCACTTTTTGTTTTTGAATTTGATGATTCTTTGGTTGAATTTGATGGATCTTCATCTTCAACCATCTTCACCCAACCCCCACTTTCTCTCTCTCTCTCTCCTCGATTCACACCCATTATAAAAAAAAAAAAGACTTTTTTTGTTCTACATGAACATATTTGTTTCTTCGCTTTGATTTTTTTTTTTTTGGGTTTATGGATTAAAAGAAGGGTTTTTCAAGTTTTGTCGATGAATTTGTATAATGGAGAGAAGTTAGAAGAGGGGATTGGATTATATTAGACGAGATTGGAATTTGTGGGTTTAGATAAAAAAGGATTTTCGTGTATGAAGAGCCTACACGAGGAAGAAAGGGATAGGAACAATTAAAGCTACTGCAAAATTCTTTTATGGATTTTCGGTGTGGTCGGGAGGTTTGGTGGCGGGGGAGGTGGCGGGGGGGGGGATTGGATTTGGGGGGTGGTTGGGGAGGGGTTGGCAGGGGAGGAATAAGATAGGAGAAAGAAAAAGGAAGAAGGAAATGAGTTAAGAAATTTAAAAAAAAAAATTTAACCTGTTAAACAGGTAATCGGTCAGCTGGGATCAATTTCGGCAAAAATGATGTATAGTTGGGACTGCTCAGAAATATTCCTTAGTTGGGACTAAAAATGGCGGAACGCCCATAGTTGGGACTGTTCCTATTAATTTTTCCTATGATTAATATGAAGCTTCTAAATAAGAGATATGTAGCAATTATATAAAACTTCTAAAAAATGGATATGTAGCAATTGTTAAAACTCAAATTCAAAGGAAGAACAAAGGAATATGCATCCTCCATTGTCACATAATTACAAAATACAACACCCACCTTTCACATAAACCAATGCTGAAAATGAAACAAATTCCAAATGCTATTTTTCTCTACATAATATGAAATTAGAGTGAAAATCTATAGTCTAACACTAAAATATGAAGTCTTGCAATTATGTCATAGTGAAGGAACTATGGGATCAAATCACACAAATAAAGAGAGCATACCAACTTAAGGCTGGTAATCGGGTTGGATTCGTGTTCGGGTCAATAATAAATGGGTCAAAAATCCCTCAACTCAGACCTAACCTATTTAATAAACAGATTGAAAAAGTAAACTCTAACCCAACCTATTTAATAAACATGCTACCCACATAACCCAATTAACCCATTTCATCATAATTACTCCATTATATTGAAAAATAATTATTTTATTAAAAAGCTAAATGAGCAAGTTCACGAATGAAAGTATATAAGTTTAGATTTTCTTAGAACAATTGTGAACTACTTTAGAGATATTTGACTTCTTTTAAACCAAATTTTAGATTTACCAATATATTTTTTTTGAGAATTTTCTATATGTATAAGTTAATTAGGTCACAGCAAGTCATATTCGGATTGAAAATGTCAACTTAAACCTAACCTGCTTAATCAAATGGGTTAATCGTGGTCAAAAATCCCAACCCTAACCCGCTTATTTCGGGTTAGGTCAACTTTTGCTAGCCCTAAGTCATACCACGTATTGGTTCACTCTTGAGAAGGTGACAAGGTTGGACATAATATGCATAAAATAGAGCTCTGACTCAAGGAGGACACAATTTTGTGTGATTGCCGTCTTTCAAACGTTTGTGATGTACAAACCAGTCCGCGGTAGCAAGTACAGCTATAACGCAGGAATAAAAGGCAATAACAAACTTCCAACACAAACCTTTATTCAATCACCGACATAAGAATTTGAAGTTTCCATCAGTACCCTAGGTTGCACTGCAAAGCAAAGAGTTGGCCATGTTCACTTATCTCATATCTTCAGTGCACTGTAGTGTTCATAGATACTTGCTCGGCTGACTTGTTCGCTGTTGGTTGACCAATTACAATCACACGACACTGAAGCAACATCTGCTCAACAGATTATATCTGTTTGGACAAAACGTGATTTAAAAAACCGTTAACCTGTGAAGTATATACATCAGGAAATGTCCTGTAATGATCTACATGAGGTGAAGTTCCAAAATTAAAAGACCACACTCTTCTTCCCTTCATCTTTTGGTGTTCCATAAAAGATTCTACAGAATGGTATGGAATAACCGAGTCAGCAGTGCTGTACAGATAAAGCTGAGGGCAGTCCGGCTGATTTTCTGATAGAAGACAGATGATCTTCGACAATCTCCTATTGAAGAAACAAAAATTTCAATTAGGTTGCTTTAACGGAAATAAACAAGAGTTAGGCTATCATAAAAACTGTACTCCACCGAACATGTACGAAGGGGACATTTTGGTAAATCTACTTAGTGTGAATTCCACACTAATTCATCCTTTCTATTTGATGGAGAGCCAGTTGTCTGTTTAGCCTTTTTTATTAAAGGAAAAAAAAAAAAGGAAGTCCAACAATCATACTAAATAGTACTCCCTCCGTCCCATATTATAGTGCTTCTTTCCTTTTAAAGTGTCCCAAAATATAATTCTTGTTTCCATTTTTATTTCACACTTTTTCATGATTTTCCTAGAAAAATTGTGCCACCATTATTTATTTGCTTCTTGAAAATAGTATTTTGCTTTGTTTATTCAACCCAAGGGTTGAATTAGTCATGTATTTAATGCTCTTTCACCACTTATTATCATTCTCTCTCCTAAAATCAGCTTTTTCCCCATAACATTTATTTTCAATACACAAACACTATTTATATTTTTCTTAGATTCTATTTACCTTAATACCCGTGAAAAAACAGAATCAAGCACTATAATATGGGACGGAGGGAGTAAATAGTAAATACTCACTGGTTCACATCAGGGAATTTGAAAAGGAAAGAAAACAATTTCTCCAAAACTGCAAGTGTTACAGCCTTAATTACGAAAGGGTCTTCATCCTGCAAATCTGACTTGTTTCCACTAATACTTGGTTCAATTTCCTCAGATGATGGAGGAATCACAGTATTCCGTTTCTTCAGCAAGGCAGCAGCAAAACCAGCTGCCCAAACCTGAAAGCAATTCAAAAGTACATGAAGTCCTAATATTCAAGATTTTTGATAATGTAAAAATGTGAAAATATTGCAACAAGTGAACCTATATCAACTCAAGTGCATACTAAGGATAAGGTCTACTCACTTGAACTACTATTGTAGCCTTTATCTGAACTTATTACCCCTTAATTCAACTCATTAGCCCTTGTCAACCCTTATCAAAAGCTATTGGCTCCTATCAGCATGTATTTCAACAAATATGACCTGAAATAAGTGAAGATAAAGTGACGTGAACAAAGCCTAACCCACGGCTATATAACTTTCTTCCCAGGAGGCGAAGGGGGAACCTTTAAAAAGGCTGCAAGCTTTCATGTAGTTCATCTGTTTCCAAAATGTTACAGGTAAAAACTATCAGCTGGAACAATATCATTTAAGAGTATAAAAGCACCTTTTATGGAAATTGAAACATCTATTTAAAATATTTTAAAAAGAAAACCAGAACATCTAATTTTGATTTGTTCGTGATGAATTCTTTCTCTTAAAATGGATTTAAGTGAGGGAAGTTCAAAGTGATGGGTGAGGTCCACTATCTCCATTCTCCACAGTAGTAACATTTCTCCAATATGCCATGGCTAATTCCTTTTTTGGGGGGGGGGCAGAAGTAATCTTAATACAGCTCAATTCCCTATTACCTGCTGAAACACAGAAAGATTATCAACTATGGCACACTCTTTAGGGAAGCAGTAAACAAGCACTCCAGTGATCAAGGGCACAATCAAACGATATCATGTACAAGTACTTTGAGGATGGTTAAGACATCTGACCTCTAGAGTACAAGACAGACTGGAATTGCGACATGTTTGTAATAAATGGTGTCTTGTAGGGTAAGGTAAAATTTGAAATTAACCAAGCAAGCTTAAAAGTCACCCATTATCAATTAGGTACAAGTTCGACTTAAGCTCTTAAAATGGCTGCCTCAACAGCTTAAATAAAGCAACATAGCTTTGACAGACAGTTGGCAAATTCAGACGAAGCAAATAAAAATGCAGCCAGCAGGCCACTTGTAAGGCCCTGATCAAATCCTCAAATGAATAAGGGATAAGGAGAAACCATATAGTCCCGTACAGAAAACATCTATCCTTCTCAAATCTCAATAGGTCTCTAGAATTTAACAAGTGGCTCCAGAAAGTGCATTTAGTTCAAGCTCTAGAATATTTCGCAGGTTCCATAAAAGACCAAATTTCACATGGATTTTTTTAATCTTCTTTATTTTAATTTCTCGAACCCAGAGATTCATGAATCGGGATCCAGATGCATAGATACAAATGGTTCAACGGGAGCAAGAATTTACAAGAAGCGTCTATACCGTAAGAATTAAGATCATAAAGATGGCTCTTAATAGCTCAAATAAATAATGTGTGATATTTCGAATCCGCATTACTAATGAAAAATCTAAACGAGCTCTAGATTGATCAGAAAATTCTTTCAATTGGCTAGAATTCGTCACTTGAACAAACCTAGATCTTGTGAAATCATAGACAATGCTGCAGTTATCATTGATCAAAAAGGAAATCCCAAAGGAACTCGGATTTTTGGTGTGTTTGCCAGGCAGTTGAGACAAAACTTTAGTAAAAATAGTTTCATAGTATTATAAGATGAGAAGTAGGGTATTTTAATGAAATAGTAGATTGTATATCACGTATATACCTTCCTTTTTTATTATTAATTAATGATCAAAGGAGGAATAATATAACCATTTTTGTTCGATAAGATACCAAAGTGGATGATTGACTCATTCCATACTAGAAATAATCGTGGGAAATCCTTTAATTCTTGGAAAGTATCATGATCATCCAATAAGAAGGCTTTCCATATATTCAAATGAACGATTGAAGACCTATTGATTCTAACAACGGATTGTAGGGTTGATCATCCGGACCTAATTTTTGGGGCACCATGTATTTTAGTTCATCATGGGTAGGGATACCATTGCTTATATAATAACCTCTATACGAAATGCTGACAATAATAGAAAAGGAACGGTCCAAATAGTATCTACAATTCCATTTAATGAGACTTCAGGACCTAAAAGTGTGTTAACCCTCATGGTAACGCTAACAGAAATTTACATCAATCCAGGATACCAATATTAACCCGACATACTGACATAAGTACATAACTGCTCAAAGGAAAACTTCTGGTCATGCTTATATGTACACCATGATATCCCACAATTGAGTAATGGACAACAAAAAGTAAGACATGAACTATCCACCAACTTCGTTGAGCAAGTTTGCCCAGAATTCAGAAAGTACATTTCCTCTCCAAGCAATATATTGACAATAATTCATCAAGCATTTCTCACAAATTTCTATGTGTAGGTGTCATGAAGGTAGGTAGGATATTTGCATGGAAAAAACTTATGAACCATAAATCAATCACTAATGATACACCAAGTCATGAGGCAAATAGAGTTACCTTGGGGTTCAATTCGGGGTCCCCTCCGGAGTCAACAATACATCCTTTGATGTTTTTTATGAGATCTGGCCTCTCCTGAAGATGAGCAAGAATAGCACCATATCTGCAAGTACAAAAGAACATCCATCTGTACATTATTTTCTTAAGCACATGCCAAAGAGTAATTCTGGCCAATGGCCACATTAACAATAACACTTGGGGGATCCCTCCCATACCATTCACACCTATTGGAACTAGGAATCTCCAAAAGAAGTGCTCTTCTTGACATCATTGTAAGTTGTAACACTAGCCCACCAACTCTTAGGTTTCATACAATGACCAAAGCACAATCATTTAGCCAATGGGTTGCCAGAACTCACAAATGCACTTCAGGCAAAGTAATAAGCAAAACCAAATCAGTGACTCTTATTTAAAGTCCGAGTGTTACCTAATTCACTAAACCACCAGTACATTGCAATCCGAAAAAGGTGAATTTGTACATGCAAGTCGTATACTTTGGCAAATTGTGTTCCCGTACCAGTCTCATATTAGGTACCATGGATTTAAAATTAACCAACTACATTCCATGTCATGCTCCTGACTCTCATCCCACTAAAATTAAACCATGTGCCCAAAGATTTAAGGGATTGTAATATTGCATTAGTACTCTAAAATGAATAGTGATAATGCATTGATGTCATAAGTGACAATAGAATAATCTTAACAAACAAAGGTAAATATTATGAAATTGGTAATCATATGAAGTGGAATCAACCTACACGAGCCATCCGGTATTGCTGAATGTATGAAAGATCAAGCACCGGCCTTCGGCTTTCGACAACCACGAAACGAGCTCGTTCACCAACTCTTGAATCCGATTCTCAACCTTCCTCCCTAAATCAAACCAAAGCACGTCTTTCACAGGAACAACGAAGGTAACTGCATCAATCCCTTTCGAAGTGTACAGCTCCGCATACCGCCTCAAATGCTTCGGCGTCGCGCCCAACCACCCTAATATCACCGCCGCAACCTCGCATTTACCTCCGGCGGTAACTCCGGCAACCGGCGCCGGAGATTTGTGCCAATGGTAGAATCTTCCGTTGCTAGGGTGGGAGTTGAGGTTTTTGAAGTGGAATTTGGAGTTGGAGGAGGAGAGAGAAAGGAAGAACCCTAATTTGGAGGAATTGGGGAAAGAAGAGGGACGGAAGATTGAATTGTTGAAGGAATTTGAAGAGAGAGATTTGTAGCAGGGGGATTTGCGAGTGAGAGTGAGAGTGAGAGTGGGAGAAAGAGAGTGAGATTTGGGGAAGAAATTGGTGCGGATTTGTCGATTGAGATAGAGATTGAGGGTCCGATTACTAGGGTTTAGAATTCGAATTGTTGAATCCATTGATTTCTGCAAGTGAATTATATTGGTGATGATAAATTGATAGTTTTTCAAATATTAGACGACATTGGCATGAACTGGGCCGTGGACTCGTCGTGGAGGATTTGAAAGAGGGGGAATGGCTTGTAACAATTTTTTTTTTAGGTAGTTTCTTACAATAATTCGTTAATGAGGTAGTTTTTCATATAAAAAGTTGTTTTATAAGGGAGTTTTCTATTATAAAAAGTGTAATTTTTAAAATATGTATTAAGATGGAACAAATTTATAATTTTATGCAAAGTCACACTAACGCAACTAACAAGACGCATAAGATTCATTGGAAATTTATAACGATGACCATAAATTAAGTGTATGATTAGATATTCCCAATTGAATTGTTATTATTCATCAAAAAAACATAGCTACCATAATATTATTGAACCTAAATATTACAGATATAATCTTATTAGGGGTTGTCAGATATGGTTAGAGTCAATGCTAAGAGACATGGTCACTAGTAAGACACCGCCTTAGATTAGTTAGATATACTCCAATAAATATATAGACTAAAGAGTGAGGCTATATGGCTGACTCTCGACAAGCTATAATTTGAGTCTCGTTGAGGCATTTTTGTAATTATAATTTGTGTTGAACCTGATCCTTTTTCTTATCTCATGTTAAACTAGCTTAAATCTAGTCAGACAGAGTTTTTGAAGTGTAAATATAGGTGTACAACTTTGTATGTAGCTTATTATTACAAGAACAATATCCCACCTAGTTAATGAGTTTTTGAAGTGTGAATATAGGTGTACAACTTTGTAAGTAGCCATAGAAACTAGGCAAATGGGCTCCCTTGTAATTTGATGTTTTTAAATTAATGTATGATCTTGTTGTCAAAAAAAAAAAAGCTTTGTAAGTAGCTTATTATTCAAGAACAATATCCCACCTGGTTAATCAAAGACAAGTTATAATCGTGTTATGTGAATGACCATTCTCCCCTTCTTATATTTACAAGATTTACAGAAAGAAACCTCTTTGTATGTACTTGTAATTGGAAAGTAAATTATCCATTTATCCTCTCCACTCTCCAGGCACTCCAGCCATCCCCACATTAAAAAGAGTAAAGTGAGCAATTCTAACAACAAAGCTCAAACTGTCATGACTCATGAGACCAGGCCATGCAATTGAGACTGCCAATGTTCTTTCACTAGCCGAAGCCTCTGTGCTCTCTCTGTTTCGAGCCGCTTTTCCCAATACTCAGGACACCTGCGTGTATACAGTTGACAATATATTAAACCTGTAATAAGATTTCACGGTATCATGAGTTACTTCTTTTTTTCTGGCGAAGTGGGAAGTTAACTAATTAGGATTTAGGAATATTGCATACTAATTACTTGTATGGTTTTTTCAAATCAAATGCTAGAATATTCATTTTTTTTTTGGTGAATTAATTTCTAGAATGTAAATAGTTTCTGGCTGATTTCCTCCAACAACTAAAGCCTAAGAAGAGTAAGAAATTTGTTTAGTGGGAAACGAAAGATAATGTATTCTACTTTATCCATCCCATAATGTTTTACGGGAATGATAAGATTTAGACATACCTTCTGCTCAACAGAATGTTGATTTCTTCCAAGCGGATAGCATCATTATATACCCTAGCCTGTATAAACATGAAGTGATTCAAATAATAAGTTTAATATTGATCATTGACAGACAATCTTTTGGCTCAGACTAATTTTTTCAAAAAAAAAAAAAAATTGAAAATCAGTTCTTCCTCCATTAGTTTGAAAGGCCAAATTTTAACCATTGATTTCAATCAGTTAACTTGTTAAAAATGGTTCTACTAAAAAGCAATCCAACCTTCTCTGTTTTTTTAATATGGAACCATTTTGCAAATACCCACCAAAAAGGAGGGAAATAGTAAGAATGATAGTACTTGACCTTGCATCATTCACACGTTAATATTGTTGTGGGTTGTCTTCTTCTACTTCTATAAAATAAGCCACATTTCTACTTGCGTTTGTCCAATATAATAAGGTCAAATCACTTTCTAATTTTAGGCTCTGTTCTTTTGGACTGAATTAATGAAAATCCAGTTCAGACAAATTCATTTCAGTTCAGTTCAATTAGTTTCCTCTCACAGTTTTCATTCACTTCAGTTCAGTTCGGACAAATTCAGTTCAGTTCAGTCCAAAAGAACAAAGCCTTAGTAAATTATTCTGAACTTTCCCATATTACCCTTAGCCTTAACACTTAACGATGAATTTCCAAGAAATACTACATTGTATGGTGAAGAGGTAAATATTAAATAATGACGGATACTTGTGTACCTCAACTCCATTTCTTCACAATGAACCACTCAAACATGACCTACTTTTTAAGGATAAAGGGAGTGCATTTTCCCCCTCAATTTTGATGTTGAATCTATCAGGTAGGTTATACTCACATTCTATGGTAGGTCATTCCCTGTAAAACCTTTTTGCATTCTGTATAAATGACACAGTAAACCCAGATGCAAATTAGCAGAGGTTACCTGTCGACAAAGCGGACACTTCTGCCTTGGAGCAGCTGCCTTCAATCCATCGACTATAGTCACTGAAGCAGTGGAGCAAGCACACGTATAGCATAAGATATGCCCACATCTTAGAGCAACCGCATCAAAAACTATATCCTGTTTAAGAATAACAGGTCAAGAAGATCAGAAGCATTTTCAAATCTAAATACAAGTAATTACAAGAATTTATACAATTCCAAATATTGCTATTTAAAATATACTTGATCCCCTTACAGTGTTTAATAGGTAGTACTAAATGGTGGTAAACTCGTAAATTATGATGGATTTATAGATATTTTGTGAAGAAAGTGTCGTACTTATATTCATGGTAACGTTTGTGAGTATTTGTCCAACATTTCTTCACAAATTTCCATAATCCATTACCACTTCAAAGGTAGTACTGAGTCATTGAGTGGTAATGAATATATATCGGAAAACACATGTTTGGTGATGATTTTCCATTAACATGGGAATTGGCACGACAATTTCTTCACAAAATTACCTACAGATTCATTACCATTAACACCATATAAGTTAAGTGAATCCTGATTCCTATTAGATATTAAACAAATTGAGGTTCATTGCATTTTAAAAAATAGAAATTGCCACAACCAACCAAATAACCATAATAGTTATAGTGAAATTCATGTACTTGGATGTAGTATAAGCATCTGGATAGGCTGAATTCTCACATGCATATCTAGCCAAACACCTATTATAATTTTGGTAATTTTCAAGTTATTACAAGCACCATAGTAATGCAAATTGAAGTGTAACTTGTTAGGAGGTCTAACCTGTAGTAAATATAGCTCTGAAAAACAGTAGATGATTAACAATATGGGCCAAAAAGATTAATGTGTTAATGAAGCTGTGATGTGTTAGAAACACTGTTTTAGAAGCAAAATTCGCCCCGACTATGGTGCAATCGGAAGTGGCGTTGCCCCCCAAGATTTCACACAGCTATTCCCCCTAATGTGCACTCAAATAAGGGAAATTAGGAACTCGTAATAATGCTCAGAACTAGAGAGAGAAAATCAGAAAAGAATAGAGGAAGAAGATGATGTTTTCTGTGTATTTCTGAGGACAGCAAAACACTTGTTTTAAAGCCAAAAACAAACAGTAACCGAAGAGAGATTTTAGGAGAGAAATCTGCCAAGTTAAATCTGTCAAATTAAACCAGAAAATAATCCATATAATCCCCCTGTATTTAAGGAAAGAAATCAGATTTGGGGGAGAAAAATAAGCAACTGTTACAGCACATTTAAAACAGAGTGGAATAGACTTTGTAACTGAAAAGTTTCATAAATCTAAACTCTCAGATACAGCATGACCCTTTTAGTCTATACCACAACTTCCATTTGCATTAATGTCCAACAATCCCACACTAATGCAAAGGAAAACAAAATTAAACCAAAAGAAATAGTTCTGAGCAACTAAGCAGGCTTGATACTTCAGTATTGGTATCTTGCGATTGAACCAACACACAGTGAAATTTAGGCAAATTCTTTATCAAGAGAGTGAACGAATCTGGAACTCTCTTAACCAAGAAATAACTTCCAACAACACATATCTCACCTTTGAACATTATGAGTTCCGCGATAACCAACTTACCAACGACGGCCATTATACTTGGGATGCTCATGAGTGCTCTAGGAAAAACTTGCCTAAGTCTTTTCATAGAAGGTGGCCAGACCTTCACACTCAAGTAGGTGATTTCATCAAGCCTATCACATAGACCACCCATACCCTGGGTTATGAAATCATTAAGACCTTTTGCTCAACCTCTCAACATAAAGGCAGTGAAGTCATCAAGTCCGTCTCAATAGGACCACCCAAAGCCTGGGATATGAATTCATTAAAAGCTTAAAAAGCTTAACCTCACAAACTGTACAAGTCATAGGAATGGGAAGAGTACAAAAAAATGAGTCATTTCATTGGCTTCGTTAGTCCACAAGAAGCCTTGCGTAAACAAGGTCGGGTATCCACCATGAATTCCTCAACTAATGGGCTTAAGCCCCATTCCCCTCAACGTATCTAGGACTAGTCTTCTGTTTAGGAAAGAAACATTTTAGTTTCATTAATAACATCAATATGTGTACCAAAAATTAACATATCATCCACATATAGGCAGACACATAGTTTTAAAAGGCGCAAGGCGCATCGAGGCGCAAAGCGCAAGGCGAAGGGAGGCGCAAGGCGCAAGGCGAAGGCACACACATCTCGTAGGTGAGGCGCACCTTTGGTGCCAAATAAGTTAAATTTCAATTATAGAAAAGGAAAAATTAATTTAATCAGTCCCAACTATGGGCGCCCTGACAAAAACAGTCCCAGCTATCGTTTTTTATTATTCAGTCCCAACTTTAACTCCCCCTTTACACTGGTGGTCCGAGTGGACTGGTGACTTGCTAAACCGGTGAAAAAACGAATTAACCCTTATTTTTCCATTTTATTTTTATTTTTATTTTCACTTCTTTATCTACCTCCTCTTTCCGTCTTTCTCTCTCCTCCCTCCTTCCTCCCCTTCCCCTATCACCCCACCACCATGCAGCCACCATTGCCACCATCCACAGCCCCCCCATCCCCTGTCCCAACCCCACCACCATCCCGGTCTACCCCAAGCCTACCCCCCACCCTCCCACCCCACCCTCCCCCACCTTTTTCTTCTCTTCCTTCCGCCGCCCTGTTCGCTCAATTTTTTCCGCCATTGGAGCAACCTCAAGATCAAACCCAGAAATTTGATAGGAGTTTACTGAAATGGGTTTCCTCTGTTTTGTCAAACCCATCTCTGGATTCTTCTAAATGTAAAGAAATTCTAACCCTTTTATCCCCTTCTCAATTTGATCGTGTTTTTTGTGAGGTTAATTCATTGGTTAATCCGAATACTGTGTTGCGTTTCTTTTATTTTGGGATTGAATCATGTGGGTATTCTTTTAGTGTTAAATCTTATTGTGCTTTGATTCGTTTGCTTGTTGGGACGGATTTTTCTAAGTCTGCTAGGTGGTTGTTAATTCGTGTGATTGATGGGAAAGTTCCCACGTTTTTTGACAAGGAATGTAGGGATAGACATATTCAGATTGCTAATGCTTTGGTTGATTTAAATGTTGGGTTGGAGAAGTCGATTGGTGATCGTACATTCGATATGTTGGTTCATATCCCCAGCCTGGAGTTTTAGGGACGGGGGAGTGGTGACAATTAGGGGAGGTGGGTGAGGGAGTAGTGGGGTGGAAGGGGAGGGGGTTGGGTGGCAGGGGAGAGGAGGAGGGAGCAGTGAAGGAAGGAGGGAGGAAAGATGAGGAAGAAGATAGAAAAAAAAAACTTTTGTGGCAAAGTTTACCTGCTAAACCTGCTGGGACTGCTATTATAAAATACCCATTAAAGTTGGGTCTGAACAATAAAAAACGATAGTTGGGACTGGTTTTGAAAGGACGTCCATAGTTGGGACCGATTAAATCAATTTTTCCTATAGAAAATTTAAGTAGTTGTACTGCAAAAATAATGCCTACTAATTGCAAAATTAGCTACTATAATATAATTGATTGAAAATTAAGCTACCTGTTGTAATTAGAACTTAACTGTAAATATTTTTATTAAAAAAATCTGACCAGAGGCTAAGGAGAACAAAAGCATAACATAAGAAGGAAAGGTGAGGCCCCCTCAAAAAAAAAAAAAAAAAAAAAAAAGAAGGAAAGGTGAAGGGACGAAAAAAGGAAAAGAAGAAACAGAGAAAAGAAACAAGAAAAAAAAAGGAAAAGAAATATATCACGTGACTGCTGGTGAATGGGACTACCTACCACCTACTTCTCAAGTTCTCACAACAACGATACATAAGAAATAGTTGGAGAAGTAGGGTTTTCCTCAAACAGAGGAAAAACAAAGGCAGAGAAAAGAAGAATATAAAAAGAGAAGAGAAGACGAAGAAAAGAAGAAGAGAACTTACCGGCGACGGAAGCATAGGTGTCGGCGACCACCGGCAACAAGCGACATCACCGGAGACAGACGGCCACCGGCACAACGAGCAGAGGATGTCGAGCAATGACAGTTCTACTATTTTTAGGGTTTTGTTTCCACAGAGCAAAGGCAGAGATGTCCAGCAAAAACGTGATAAAAATTTTAGTAAAAAGAGGGGGTGCCCCACACGCGCGCATCCTTCCCAAAAGCGAGCGCCTCTTGCGCCTCACGCCTCCTGAAAAGGCGCAGAAAGCGCGCGCCTCATCGCGCCTCTAGTTGCTCGCCTCGCCTGAGCAGTTGGAGGCGTTTTCCTCGTCGCCTGGACTCGCCTTGCGCCTAGGAGAGCTTTTTAAAACTAAGGGCGGACAATCACACAATTTGGACCAAACAATTTTGACTACACACACGCATCAACACGATTCACGACAAGTCCAAAACTCAAAATAGTTTTATGAAACTTCTCATACCATTGTTTTGGAGCTTGTTTCAATCCATACAAAGATTTCTTTAGCTTACACACTTTTTGTTCCTGTCCTCGAACTGGAGGTTGTACCATATAAATTTCCTCCTCTAAGGGTGTGTTCTCTTCACCTGAAAAAACCTGAACTGAACTTATTAGACCTGATTGACCCTTATTGAAACTTATTTTGAGTGTTGTGTTAGACCTGATCAAACCTGATTACACCTGATCTGAACTTATTGGACCTGAAATATAAGTTGAAGAGAACACACCCTAAGTCGTCATTCAAAAAAGCAGTTTTTACATCCATTTGATGTACAATAAACTTATAACTTGAAGCTAATGCAAGAAGAGCACGAATAGTGGCGATCTTAGTCACAGGCGAGTAAGTGTAAAAGAAATCAACACCAAATTTTTTAGTGATACCTATAATTACTAGTCTTGCCTTCTACCAATCAATTGTACCATCAGGTTTTCTTTTCCTTTTAAAGATCCACTTACAGTCAATAGCTTTGCTACATTTAGGTAACTCAAAAAGTTCCCATGTATGATTAGATGTAATCGACTCGATTTCACTATTAACGGCTTCCTTCCAAAAACTAGCATCAATAGAACTCATAGCCTCTTCAAAAAATTTAGGCTCATCCTCAAACAAGTGAAAGCATATAACAAGTTCACCTAATTTATCCACATCATTGAGTTCAGTTAAAAGGTAGTCAAAGAATCAGGACCCGAGCTAGTTTCAATTCTACGTCTTTTCCGTCTTTCATGGACAATTAAAGGCATAGAAGAGAAAGTGCGAGTAGACATGGACCATAGTCGGGCCGAATTTTGCTTCTAAATTGTAGTAAATATAGCTCTGAAAAACAGTAGATGGTTAACAATGTGGGCCAAAAAGATTAATGTGTTAATAAAGCTGTGACGTGTTAGAAACACTGTCTTAGAAGCAAAATTCGCCCCGACTATGGTGCAATCGGAAGTGGCGTTGCCCCCCCCCAAGATTTCACACAGCTATTCCCCCTAATGTGCACTCAAATAAGGGAAATTAAGAACTCATAATAATGCTCAGAAGTCAGAACTAGAGAGAGAAAATCAGAAAAGAAGAGAGGAAGAAGATGATGTTTTCTGTGTATTTTGAGGACAGCAAAACACTTGTTTTAAAGCCAAAAACAAACCGTAACTGAAGAGAGATTTTAGGAAAGAAATCTGCCAAATTAAATCTGTCAAAATTTTAGGAGAGAAATCTGCCAAATTAAATCTGTCAAATTAAACCAGAAAATAATCCTTAAAATCTCTCTGTATTTAAGGAAAGAAATCAGATTTGGGGGAGAAAAATAAGCAACTGTTACAGCACATTTAAAACAGAGTGGAATAGACTTTGTAACTAAAAAGTTTCATAAATCTGAACTCTCAGATATACAGCATGGCCCTTTTAGTCTATACCACAACTTCCATTAGCATTATATCCAACATAACCTAGTTCATGCAACCATATAAGAGTAACTACTAGTATCATTTGATGATTCTATGTTATCAAATCCAGCATCATTGAAATTGAATAGCGCACATAACCATCTAAATTGCCATTTCGTAAGCTAACAAAATAATGAATTTCTAGATGAATAAAAAGCTTAGAATAAGATCGATAAGTTTAGACAAGAGCTACCCAAATTCAATTTCACAACTAAAATAAGTTCAGATAAGGGCTAGTGACTCAGATAAACATGCATCCATCATATGACAGAAAGTCTACAAGCGACGAGTGACATACCAAGCATATCGGACAGATTAAATCAACGTCGATCATGAAGTTATGAAAGAGCCCACAACTCATAGAAGGCTTGTCATTATTAAACGTGAGGGCCAACCCTTCGAACGATGATACATCTCCATTGGCTGCTTTTAGTTTTTTGTCCCTCAAGTTGATCAGAGAAGACATGAGCTCATAAAACCATGGAGATTGAAGGATCTCAACGTGCTTAACCTGGGCACCTGATTTGAACTCTCGCCCTTTTTCACATTTATGAACCTTAGCAATCAAAGAATGACTAGTCAAGGAAACAAATTCATGCTCCTAAACTCTAATATAGTACTACTCCATGATAGAAAGTCTTAAATAGTCTGGCTAGCAACTAACATGGGGTGAAATATCAACAGTTGTCCTATGCAAGCCTAACTACTATTTACTCAATCCTATGTCAGACATATCGCCCCATGTTATTTGCTTAACTAGTTATACAAAAAGATATTTTTAGCTCAAAAGTGACTAATGTGCATGCCAAGTATTGAATATACCTTGTCGTACTTTTTGAGGATTTTCCTAAATGCAATTGCATTAACGATTGCATAAATAAGCAGCTCTTGACCCTCTTTCATCAAAACATCATTGTGGTATTTTACCCCGTTCCTTGAGCAGTCAAAGCAGGAATATATCCAATTCCCCCACAGGCATAAAGATGGTGAATCAAGCAACTTCTGAGCCTCTTCAAGAAAGCAATCAACAACAGCTGACATTTCGTCAAAGAGGGAGGAGAAAAAGGTCCCATCACATACTGCCCAGAAAGTGAAGATTAAGCCATTAAGGTAAACAAAACAAAAATCAATCCTTCAAATTAGTATAGAAAGACCAAAGTCAGAGCAATATGAGTTATACTATATTCACTTTAAGGGTGTATTTCGTTTAAGAATTCTATTTTCCGTTTTTTTATTCATATATTAATTTCGCACCAAAAATATTAGAGAAAGGGGCCACAATATTTTAGGGAACCAGGGAAGAGAATGTACTATTCTTTCTTACAAAATAGTTTAACCCGCTTAAGCGTTGGAGTGTGTGGCAGTCACTCACCTGCGTGTAAGCCTGTAATCAGCTACCTAACCAAAGCAAGCTACTTGCTTGCGTCCTTTTGAGCAACGGATCAGATAAAATTGGAGTATTGATTGACATATAGGGTCTAATGAAACTACATGTTTTGTATCTCACCATTGGAGAATATTGTAGTTCAATGTTAGTGTGACTGAAGATGTTCATATAATCTTATGGCAAGTCAACTTACAAGTGGTCTTGCATGACCGATGGAGATTCCCTTAAGCATATCTTTTAGCTCCTATATAGTATATACATTCATATCATTCTTATTTTATTAAATTTGCTTACCAAACAAAACACAATATTAATTTCCTTCTCAGAAAGTTCTCAGGATGATACAGTATGTCTAATATTGAGATAGAAAAATGTATCTAATATCTTAATGATAGCAATAATTTTTCTTGGATCTCCACACTTAATATAAAATGACTTTTCATGAAAGAAAGGGTGACTTCAAATGTCTTATAGTGCTCCTAAATTTTGTGTAACTCAAAAAGGAAAATTTCGCGTAGATATTAAACCCCCTTTCCGCCCTCTTACTTACCTGAACAATCAACAGGACTAAGAGCGTGATTATGAGACTGAATATGACTCCTACACTTGTTGATATCTTTCTTTAGCCTGCTGTATCCAATGCCAGGAAGCGTCTTCCCCAGTTGCTTCATGTAATTTTCATAGATCTTGCAGAATTTCATAGTTCCTAATTTGAATCCAGTAAAGTCGATAGCTTAGCCTCTTAAAAAGGAAAAGGCATAAGAGCAGGCAAAGATTGCTGGATCACTCAAGTATTAATCACAACTCACAAGGACATGATTAATTTGGGTTTTATAAACTTGGAAGATAGAAAGTCCAAGGTATAACAGGTCTAATTTGTCTAGATAGATACTCTAAGGAGCTTTCTTAAACACCAATCAGAATTTGGTTATGCAATTGTTTAAAATATTCTTTCCGTCCCTCCGTCTCCTCAAAACCAAACTCGTGACCAATGCATGCCATGAAGGTTCATCAATAACCAGCAACTGTTTGGTCATCACACAATCTCTATATTATTCATTTATAATGAGTTTTGACAATTTTTTGGAACTTTACAAGAGGGCCATATTGAAGATGTAACATATAAAAATAGAAATTCTCAGTGGTAAGCCTCTCTTTTTTTATTTTCTCATTGGTAAGCCTTTTTTTTTAACATTGTACACCATGACCCTCAGTTTAATTATTTTACTAACCATGACCTTAATTGTGGTTTTTAATGCTGATTTTCCATTTAGTCTAATTTATTAGGTTAACCATGGTTATGTAGCTGCAATTACTGATCTGCCCTCTCCCTCACCCTCCTCTATTGATTTCTTTGTCTGTTATTCGCAAATTAGAACTCATATTCCTTTCCTTCCTACTCTCAAATCTCTCTGTGATATTCTCTCAAATTCTCTAAAATCTCTCAAATTCTCTATAATCTCTCAAATTCTCTATAATCTCTCAAATCTTTTTGCATCCATGTGGATTTCTCTCATTATTTTATGTTGAAGAATTCATATCTGAAGCTTTCTCTTATCACACCCTGGTGGAATTGCGAATTGTGTTATTGCGTAGCATCGAATTCGTATTGAATTGAAGCTTTCTTCTTTGATCAACACGAAATGTATGTCCTTTATTTATTCAATTGATTGAATCATGAATTTCTTTCATTATTTGGAAGAATTGCTTTATTTGAGGTTATACTGAAAAAAGCAGAGTGACACTTTTCGTCACTAAACAAAGTATCTTCATTGGCATGTCAAAGAATTAACTAATTGGAAAATATTTTTGGTGTGATGTAGTTGCAAGTTTGAGTTGGCCTGATAATTCAAAGGCCTCACAATTCACAGTTTTACATCCATGATATAATATGTGAGTTCAGTTTTAAAAACATATGCAGTAGACAACATGTGCAATTTCATACTTTTTAAGTTTTGCCTTGAAGAGGATAAGTGAATCAGATGTTGAACTTTTTCACAAAACAAGTTTGTTATTGATGAATTTCAAAGCTGCTTTGAAGTAAAGGAGAACTTCAAGGTGGAGGATTGACTTATGTGTAACGTTAGAACTTAAATATAAGCCATGTTCTGCCATAGTAAATACTAGTTAGATTGTGTGATCTTATTATGTGAGTTTAGTTTCATAAATATGCAGTTTACAACATGTGCATTTCGTATCGTGGCCTTATGGGTTATTATAATTTTGGAGGGAAATCAGATGGGTTTAGGGGGGAAAATAGCTTAACTCAAGTTTAACCAACAACAAACTGATTTAACCTTAGGAAAGTAAACTTACCAGGCATTAACACTTAAACCCACAATTAAGGTCATGGTTAGTAAAATAATTAAACTGAGGGTCATGGTGTACAATTTTTTTAAAAAAGGCTTACCAATGAGAAAAGGAAAAAAAAGAGGCTTACCACTGAGAATTTCCCAAAAATATATAAATACTACACATTCTTCGCAAAGTGATTGATAAATACACTCAAAGCTAGAATCTTGTGACTTTCCATATTAAAGTCCAAAAGCTTAAAACTGATTCAACACTAGCTAATAATAGTATTATTCTAATTTCTACCTATAAATTATAATTTACTATCTAAGTGCTTTTCAACTTTGATTATTACATCCCTCCATTTCATATTAACTGTTACATTGTTAAATTTAAATGACAAAAATTAGTTTAGTTCATCACATAATTATATAAAACAAACATTGGTGAGTATTTTAATCTATAAAGCAAACATTTTCATGATTCCCAAATTCGAAACAATCAGATTTGAATTTCAGAACAGTCAGTCTCTCTCCTCAATTAAAGGATTAATTCAGAGATGTTTTGCTTGTAGACAATTTCCAGGAAAGAAAAAAGAAATGAATATAAATAAATAGATATGAAATTGAAGCTTCAATCGAAAATAAACAGAAAATAAAAAATAAAAAAAAAAACTTACGAATTTAAATTTCGAAAGGGGGTCCTCTGCCATAGTGGTTTTCGCCGGGAAGATAAAGGAGCACGATGAGATAGCGTTTGATGATACTCTTCTTTACTTTTCTCCTTTCTACTCCTGCATCATCTTTCATTCTTTTGTTCTGTTTTTCAACTTCTTAAGATAAAAATAAAAAAAAAAGTAAGTAGTAGTATAAAATATAGCGCAAGATAGTCAGCTTTAAATAAACTTTTTCTTTTGGTGCATAACTTCTAATAAAAAGTTGACAAAAATAGAAGTATGAAAAATGAAGCATGTACCATCATATTCAAAAAATGAAGTAAGAAAATATACAAAAATTGATTGAATGATGGGATATGGAATTATGGATCATCAAACTAAAAAGAGGAGTGAAGTATGAAAAAAAAAATATATAAGTAGATTGAATTATAGAGTATGGACCATTAAATAATTGTAGCTTGAAGTAAGTTTATGTACGAAAGATAAACTATTTGAACTTTGAGTTGTTATTTTTTTACACGATTTCACTTTGTAATACGTAAATAATTACATATGTGTCATTTGGATTTTACTGTAAGATAGGTGGTAGAGATCACATTGCTATAATCAAGAGGTCGTTAATTTAAATAAGAGCATATCTATTTCCATTAGTGAAATTGTTTGGTTGACAAAAAATATAAGGAATTGTACAGCTTAAGAAGTCTTATCTTCCACGAAAAAGAATATGTTGTTGGGCATATGGTGTCATATGGGGCTCAATGTGTGTGTATGGTGTGGAGATGAGGTTGCGTGAAGTTGTAAGCTCGTCAAATGGCTGTTCGCTGGCCCGCCCGATCGGACAGGGTCGAAGGATTCAGCGCTGGTACAAAGCAGGAGCGCCCGATCTCATCGGGTTGGTTCGCCCGATCGGGCGTGATCAACGAATCACGACAGGGCGATCCCCGCCCGATCGGGCCCGAGTGTAAATTCTGCTTGGCCAAGTGGCCGCCCGATCGGGCGGTAGTTAATTTGACGCGGAAACGCATTTTTCCGAGTTGGGTTTCCACGTTAAAAGTTTTCTTGTGTCTTTTATTGCTTTCGTTCTTTCGTTCTTTCGTTGTTCTAGTATTGTTTGCTATTACTTGCTAGATTGCTATTCAATAGGACTCACAAGTGGTATCAAGAGCCAGATCGGATTATTGTCTAGATCTAGAAGTGATTAACAATGGAGGATGCAAATATCATAATTGAGAAGTTTGATGGCATAGATTTTGGATATTGGAAGATGCAAATTGAAGACTTCCTATATCAGAAGAATCTGTATCAACCCTTGTCTGAGACGAAGCCGGCAGACATTGATGAGGCAAAGTGGAAGGTACTCGATAGGCAAGCACTAGCGGTGGTGCGATTGACATTGGCTCGAACTGTGGCCTTCAATGTCAAGGATATCAAAACAACGGCGGGATTGATCAAAGCTCTTTCAAATATGTATGAAAAGCCCTCGGCCATGAATAAGGTAAATCTGATGCGCCGCTTATTTGATTTAGAGAGGAATAATGGTAGTTCTGCTGCGGAACATATTAATGAATTCAATTCAATAATAAGTCAATTATCTTCGGTTAGTATTGTTTTTGATGATGAAGTGAAAGCCCTAATTTTATTGTCCTCCTTACCTGTTGCTTGGGAAACTGTAGTAACTGCTGTTAGTAATTCTTCTGGTAAAGAAAAATTAGTTTATGATGTTGTCCGTGATCTGATTTTGAGTGAGAGTATTCGAAGGAAGGAGAGTGGAGAATCATCTGGAGCATACAGTGCTGAGGGTAGAGGGAGGGGAAAACAAAAGAGAAAAGGGAGGAACTTTCAGGGAAGATCGAAATCAAGGGGCCGGAGTAAGTCAAAAGGCAGGGCTAGTATTACCTGTTGGAATTGTGGTGACAAGGGTCATCCAAAGAGGGAGTGTCCACATCCCAAGAAGAAGGGTGAAAAGTCTGACCATAATGATAAACAGGAAGATAGTGATAACTCATCGATTTATTTTCCATCGAATGCGATTGAGGATGCTTTGGTCCTTAGTGTTGATAGTCCCATATAGTCGTGGATCCTAGATTCGGGGGCATCGTTTCACTCTTCACCTATGAGGGGTCTGTTTCATGACTTCAAAGCAAAGAAGTTGGGAAATGGCTATCTTGCTGATGACAAGACCTTGGACATCATGGGGAAGGACGATGTGGTGGTCAGAACTGCGAACGACGGAACTTTAAAACTGCAAGATGTTAGGTACATTTCAGGCCTAGCAAAGAATCTGATTTCTGTGAGTCAACTGGACTCGAGTGGCTACAAGACTGTGTTTTAGGGAAAGTGGAAAATCTCCAAAGGTTCCATGATCTTGGCTAGAGGTACTAAGATAGGAACTCTATACACTATTGCAGGGTGTACAGACATGGTTGATGCGGCTACGGTGGATGAGACTAAGTTATGGCATACTAGACTTGGTCATATGAGTAAGAAAGGGGTGAAGATTTTAGCTTCAAGTGGCAAGTTGCCAGGGTTGAAATCAGTTGACATACAATTTTGTGAGAGTTGTGTCTATGGCAAGCAGAAAAATGTGACTTTTACAAAAGCCAAGAAAGAGTTGAAAACTGAGAAGCTAGAGTTGGTGCACACTGATTTGTGGGGGCCTTCCATAGTCAGATCCCTTGGAGGCTCACGTTACTTTGTTACTTTCATTGATGATCACAACAGGAAGGTATGGGTCTATTTCATGAAGAGGAAATCCGAGCTTCATGCGACCTTCAAGAAGTGGAAAGCTGAGGTAGAGAATCAGACTGAAAAGAAGATTAAGTGCATTAAGTCTGATAATGGAGGTGAGTATGAATTGGCAGAGTACACAAAGCTCTGTGAGGAGTAGGGGTGCTAATGAGCCTGAGTGGCTCGCAAACTGTTCGAGCTCGGCTCGGTCAAAGCTCGGCTCGAGGGGGCTCGGCTCGAGTTTGGGCTCGGCTCGCGACCTTAACGAGCCGTGCCTGAGCCTAATGGAGTTCGGCTCGAAAGCTCGCAAACATGTTCGAAAAATTTTTAAATACAAATTTTATACATTGATTTTTAACCCAACTTGGATTTTCACTTTAAAAAACATAATGTCCAATTTCAAGCCCGCTTTAAATATATAAACCAGTTTAAAAGTTTTAGCCCAATTAAAACATACTTCTTTTCAGCCCAATTAAAACATACTTCAGCCCAATTAAAACAAACTAAGAAAGAGTAGCACACTATGACTGTATGAGTGTAGGACCCTAAATCCCAATCTCCAGTTGAACGCTTCAACTTCAACTTCAACCCATTTTCCATCATCTCTTTCTTCTTCCATTTTCAATTTTCAACTTAACTTCAACAGATTCAACACCACCAAACTTCACTTTCTTCTTCCATTTTCAATTTTCAACTTAACTTCACCTTTTTCTCTCTCCTCACTTTTCTCTCTCTCTCATAACTCAGATCTGCTCTACCTCACCGGATCTCCTCCTCGAAACCCTAACAATGGAGGAAGCTTCTCGTCGTCCATTAACGTCCTCTGAAGTTACTTCTCTTGTTGATACTTGCACAATCTTCTTAAAGATAACAATTTCAGAGTCTCTCAAGGTGGACTTCGTGCTCTTGCTTCCGCCGCTGTTCTCTCCGGTGACCACCTTCCGTTGAGCGTCTTGGTGATGCTAAACAGCGTGTTCACTATGCCGCTAGGCGACTCCTGCTCACTCTTATGGAGGTTTTATTTTCGTCTTCTCGTTTTTCGATTCGAATTTGCGATTGTAAATTATTGTTGTTGTGTGATATTTTTAGTTTATTAGTTTGATTGTTTTTGAATGTTTGAAGATTAGACTTGTTTTGCAACTGAAAAGTGTGCTGAAATGCATTGGAAACATTCTCGAGCTTTTTCGAGCCAAACAGTTCGCAAACTCTCTCGAGCCAAGCCGAAGATTTTTTTTTTCGAGCTCGAGCCGAGCCCCGATTTTCGAGCTCGAGCCGAGCTCGGACCCTCACATTCTCGAGCCGAGCCGAGCCTGGCCATGTTCGGTCTCGGCTCGGCTCGTTAACACCCCTAGTGAGGAGAATGGCATCATTCTGAAGAGGACTGTTCCAGGGAAACCTCAACATAATGGGGTCGCAGAGAGGATGAACAGGACACTGACTGAAAGGGCTAGAAGTATGAGGTTGCATGCAGGGCTACCTAAAACATTCTGGGCAGATTCAGTTAGTACAACAGCTTACTTGATCAACAGGGGACCATCAGTTCCATTGAAGTTCAAGATACCATAGGAGGTTTGGAATGGGAAGGAGGTAAATCTCTCTTTCCTGAAATTATTTGGTTGTGTTGCTTATGTTCAATCAGAGAAACGCGATAAGTTAGACCCAAAGGCCGTTAAATGTTATTTTATTGGGTATGGTTCTGAGAAGTATGGGTATCGGTGTTGGGAACCTAAGAGTAGGAAGATTTTGAGACACTATGATATCACGTTTTATGAGACTAAGGTGTATAAGGATGTTTATGGTGATAAAAATGAGATTATTGAGCCAGTGGGAGTTCAGGAGGAGGAGTTTGTGGAGACGAAGGCATTGATGGAAGAGACGTCATTATTCCAGAACGGGTTAAGCAACATAGAGATGAGGTTCATACTCCTGCAGGGTCTGATTCAGATGAGTCAGATAACTCACAGCAAGATAACTCAGATGGTGCTGCTGTCACACCACCAAGAGGCTCCAGTTCTAGTACAGGGAGAATAGTCTCTCAAGTTGACTTGAGAAAATCCACAAGGGTGTCCAAAACACCTATTCGATATTCTCCTTCTATGTTTTATCTGCTACTAACTGATGCAGGTGAACCATAATCATATAAAGATTCAATAAATTCGACTGACTCATCCAAGTGGGAGTTAGCCATGAAAGATGAGATGCAGTCCCTGGAAAAGAATCAGACATGGGAGTTGTCGCATTGCTGCAGTATGAGAGCACTTAGCAACAAGTGGATCTTCAGATTGAAGAAAGAGCCTGATGGAAGTGTCAGGTATAAGGCGAGATTAGTAGTAAAGGGGTTCCTACAATAGGAGGGCATTGACTACAACGAGATATTTGCTCCGGTTGTGAAGTTGACTACTATACGTATCTTGTGGCTATTGTTGCTGCAGAAAATCTATTCTTAGAACAGATGGATGTTAAGACCGCGTTCCTACATGGTGATCTGGATGAGGAGATCTACATAAAGCAACCGGATGGCTTTAAAGTTCGGGGAAAGGAGAACTTAGTGTGCAAGCTCAAGAGGAGCTTATATGGATTGAAGCAGGCTCCAAGACAGTGGTACATAAAATTTGACACTTTTATGTGTAGCAGCGGGTTCAAGATAGCTGATAGCGATCATTGTTGCTATTTTCAGAGGTATGTAAATGATTATGTTAACTTGCTTCTGTATGTTGATGATATGCTGATTGCTGGTACGAGCATGGAGGTGATAAATAGTGTGAAGGGAAAATTGTCACAGAAATTTGAGATGAAGGATTTGGGTGAATCTACACAAATCTTAGGTATGAAGATTTTCAGGGACAAGTCTACTGGCATGTTGAAGTTGTCTCAAGAAGATTACAGTCTTAAGGTACTTAAGAGGTTTAATGTGGAAGATGCAAAACCTAGGAATTCGCCGCTTCCTAGCGACCTCAAATTGACAAGGGAGCATTCACAAACTACAGAAGAAGAAAAGGAGTGGATGGCCACCGTTCCCTATACTTCAGCGGTTGGTAGCTTGATGTATTCCATGGTTTGCACACGGCCAGACATTGCTTTTGCAGTGGGAGTTGTGAGCAGGTTTGTTTATAATCCAGGTGAGAAACATTGGGATGCTGTGAAGTGGTTACAAAGGTACTTAAAGGGAACTTCAGGTATGGAGCTTTGCTTTTGGAAGAATGGAGTGAAGCTTGAGGGTTATGTTGATGCTGATCTCAGTGGAGATATTGATACAAGCAAAAGCACGTCAGGATATGTCTCTACTGTTGGTGGTACTGCAGTGAGCTGAATGTCCAAGTTGCAGAAGTGTATCTCTTTGTCTACTACAGAGTCTGAGTATGTGGCTATGTCTAAGGCATGTAAGGAGATGGAATGGCTCATTGGTTTTCTTGAAGAGATGGGCATTAAACAGGAGAAAGTGATACTTTACAGTAATAGTCAAAGTGCAGTGCATTTGGCTAAGAATCCTATGTATCATTGTAGGACTAAGCACATTCGTCGGCGCTTTCACTACATCAGGAGTTTAGTGGAGGAGAATGTGTTGTGTATGGAGAAAGTGTTGGGTGTTAAGAACCCAGCTGATATGCTCACTAAGAGTGTGAGTTGTGACAAACTAAGGTTGTGCCGGACTTTAGTTGGCCTTCGGTAATTGTTGATGAATGGGATGCTTTAGGGATTGAGATGAATGAAAGGATGATGTTGGTATAAGGCGTTCTTCACTTACACCTATCTCCAAGTGGGAGATTGTTGGGCATATGGTGTCATATGGGGCTCAATGTGTGTGTATGGTGTGGAGATGAGGTTGCGTGAAGCTGTAAGCTCGTCAAATGGTTGCTCGCTGGCCCGCCCGATCGAGCCGGGCAGTGCAGCCCAACCGGGCGGGGTCGAAGGATTCAGCGCTGGTACAAAGCAGGAGCGCCCGATCGATCCCCACCCGATCGGGCCCGAGTGTAAATTCTGATTGGCCAAATTGGCCGCCCGATCGGGCGGATGTCGCCCGACCCGATCGGGCGGTAGTTAATTTGACGTGTAAACGCGTTTTTCCGAGTTGGGTTTCCACGTTAAAAGTTCTCTTGTGTCTTTTATTGCTTTCGTTCTTTCGTTGTTCTAGTATTGTTTGCTATTACTTGCTAGATTGCTATTCAATAGGACTCACATATGTTACATACGTTGATCTCCTTGGTAAGTACAACTTTTCGTGAAATGTAAATATTTGCATTACTAACCAAACATAATTTTTCCACTTTATAAAAAATGGAACTATAAGAAAAAAAGTAATTTAGTAGGAAACACACGACTTCATACGTTACTCCAAAAACAACCACTATTTTCGTAGAAGGATATGCTTCTTATGGTAGCGAATAAACAAATAGGTAAAAGGGAGACATGTTATAAGTTTATAGTCCTAACAATGAATGGAAACCTGAGCCCCTAACAATAATAAAGTTGATTAAAAATAGTGTATATATTTTGCTACATATGGGCAGTGGGAACCAATAAGGTGAATAAAATGAGGGAGAGGTGGTAGCTCAGTGGAGTACCACCCCGAATTCCAGGGCATTGCCCAGGGTTCGAATCCTCATCCCAACAATATGTTTGGCATTTACTTCTGGGTTGTTTAGCCTTGTACCCAGGCTCTAAGCTAGTGTGCCCTGCAAGCTAGTAGCCTAGCAGGGGTTGGTCTTCGGATCAATTATCTTTCCTAATCAAAAAAAAAATAAGGTGAATAAAATTTTCTCTGATGTCATTAATACATACCTTTAGAAAATTACACATGTGACATTATTCGATCTCTAACTTACCCCTAATGTCATTTGTACAATAGTGTAACTATTTTTACTAGGATTTGGTAGTGTTTTTAGGAGAACGTCCAAGTTAATCACCTTGATTTGCTAAAAATGTAAATCAAGAGCGAGGAAAAACTGCAAAAAAAGGTGTGGAAATGGATGAGAAAAAATGGAAAAAGATAGACTGGATTTGACATCATAATTATTCTTCTACAGAAAACATGTTGACCGCATATTTAATAAATATTATTATATGTCTTTATCTACTTGATTGCATAGTTATGAAATATTATTGCATACTTGTTAAATTCAGTCAAAGTTGTGTCTCATTTCTCATTCATCATCAAAATATATTTATACAACCTAAAGGACAAAGACCTAATCCAATGCAGACTAGGAATAATAATCCTAAATAATATTCTACACATATAGAGTCCTAACACCCCCCCCCCTCAAGTTGGAGCGTGCAAATTCCGAATACCCAACTTGGACAACAAAAACTCAAACTGAGTCCTACCAAGAGTTTTAGTAAATATATCTGCCAACTGAAACTTGGTAGGAACATTAGGGGTAATAAGCCCCTCAGTCACTGCATCACGAACGAAGTGACAATCAGCTTCAATGTGTTTAGTGCGCTCATGAAAAAACTGGGTTCTTAGCTATATACAAAGCAAATTGACTATCACAATATAACTGCATCCCTGCAGGATGCTAACTCCAAGATCACCTAGTAATTGCTTTAGCCATTTTAATTCACAAACTATAGCAGCCATAGAACGATATTCTGCTTTTACAAAAGAACCGAGACAATAGGCTGCTTTTTGGTCTTCCAGGAAACACGAGAATATCCCAATAAGACAAATCATCCACTCAAGGAACGTCTAGTAATAGGACAACTAGCCCAATCAGAATCACACCACCCTTCTAGGCGGAGATCACTATCTAAACAAAATAAAATGTCCCGACTGGATTTTTTCTTCAAATATCGACAACTCTCGGAGCTGCCTCCCAATGGACTACTTTCGGTGCCTGCATAAACTGTGATAAAATATCAACAGAATATGCCAAATCAGGTCTAGTAACAGCCAGATAAATCAACCTGCTCATCAATCGACGATATTTCTCTGCATCGTCCAATAAGGGACCATCAGCCGTGGCAAGCTGATGATGCTGCTCCAAGGGGAAATCCGCAGGTTTTGCTCCAAGTAAACCAGACTCAGTAATAATATCTAAGGCATATTTTCGTTGACTCATAAATATTCCATAAGGACCCCTGACAACTTCCAAGCCTATGAAGTATTTCAAAGCACCTAAATCCTTCATTTTAAAACATTTGCCAAGTAAAGTTTTGAAGTTCAGTAAAGCTTTATGATCATTCCCTGCAATAGGGGTGTTCGCGGGTTGGGTTGATGCGGTTTGGGATGTAACCCAACCCAAACCGCAAATATACGGTTTGACATTTTCCCAACCCAAACCGCACCTCAATTTTGCTCAAACCAACCCAAACCGAACCGCGCGAAACGGTTTGGTGCGGTTTTGTTTGCGGTTTAACCATTTTTTCCTCTGCGACATTAATTTTGTAATCTAAGAGTAAAAAAAATTGGTAATAAATATAAAGAGTCCAAATAAATATGAAGTTGACTTCATAATTAAATATTTTATCCAAATCTTACAGCAAACAATAAACATTCTGTCCAAATCTTACACCAAACAAAGGATAGAGTGTATTTACAAAAATCAAAATAGATAAAATAAATTTAAAATAAAAAATCATATAAAATTGCGGTTTACGGCGCGGTTTTGGTTTACAAAAATTAAAACCCAACCCAAATCACAAACCACGGTTTGCTTGAAATCATAACCCAAACCGCAATTTTGAAACCGCAAACCAACCCAAACCGCGAAAAAATGGTTTGGGTTGCGCTTTGGTGCGGTCCAGACCGCACTCTGAACAGCCCTACCGACAATAATCATATCATCTACATATATAAGCACATTCAGCTGAACTCTTTTCCTGGTCAAAGTGAACAAGGAATAATCAGAATAAGATTGCCTAAAGCCATAAGCTTTGAGAGCAACAACTAATTTTGCAAACCAACATTTGGGTGCCTGCTTCAATCCTTACAACGATATTTTCATTCTGCAAACCAGGTGAATATCCTTGTCGTGAAACCCCGAAGGAATTTTCATATATACTTCTTCCTCCAGATCACCATGGAGAAAAGCATTATGAATATCCATCTGATAAATTTCTCATCTTTTTACTGCTGCAATAGCTAAGAAGGTACGAACTGTCGTCATTTTTGCCACAGGTTCAAAAGTCTCATTATAATCAATACCTTCTCTGATGATGACCAAATATAACTAATCTGGTCTTTAATCTCTGCAACTTCCCTGCTTATCATATTTCTCTATATACACCCACTTACTCCCCAAGGCCTTCTTGCTGGGAAGAAGTGGTTATAATTCTCATGTGCCTTGATCTTCAAGGGCTTTAATTTCAGCTGACATGTCCTGATGCCATCATTCATGTTTCATAGCCTCTTTAAAAGACGTGGGAGGGTTCCCTGCAGTAATAGCTGCTAGATATCTGCGATGTTTGTTAGAAAACTTTTCACAACTAGCATAATGTGTAATAGGATAGGTAGTACCTGAGGACTTTTATGGAGCAGGTGCCTGAGCAGATGAACTTTTCTTTTTCATTATAGTATGAGTCACATAGTCCTGTAATTTCTTAGGCTGAATTTTTGTGCGTCTTCCCCGCCCCATAACTTCAATACCATCCTCCTCACTCCCTCCATGACCTCCCGTAGCCTCAACACTAGGCGCCCCATCCTCATGAGCCACGCCGGGAGCCTCAACTCGAGGTGGACCTACCTCGGCAGCACCTTGCGGTGCCCCATCCACACGCACGCACGGACACGGCCCTTCGTGCGCCACATCCCCCTGCGCCGGGTCCCCCTTCAACTCCCACGAGAACCTCTACAAAGGGCATGGGCATCTCCTCATCACAAAATTCAATTTCACCATCCATTCCTCCCACATTCGAATCCCTCAAAGGTTCAGACACGGCAAAAGGGAATTTATGTTCAATAAGCTTCACATCGCGAGAAACAAAATACTAGTTGGTTTCTAAGTCATACAATTTCCAACATTTCTGAGTGAACGAAATACTAACGAAAACACACTTACGACTCCTACTCACAAACTTATCACCACCATGATTCAAATTATAGGCATAACATAAACAACCAAAAATCCTTATATCTGTCATAGCAGGTGGCTTTCCATATAGACACTCATAGGGGGTTTAGTCAAGGACAATAGAAAGGGTACGATTTATTAAATGACAAGCAGCCTGAACACAATCCCCCCAAAATCTCAAAGGTAAATTAGCTTGAAATCTCAAAGCACATGCAACATTTAAAATATGTTGATGTTTTCAACCCTGCCATTCTGTTGTGGAGTTTTAACACAAGAATTTTCAAAGATGATCCCTTGTTGCACAAAATAGGGGCGCAGGCAATTAAATTTCGTTCCATTATCACTTCTAACATGTTTAATTGTCTGATTAAATTGTCTTTCTACCAATGCCATAAAATTCATAAACATATGCTCAACCTCGCTCTAATTTATTATATAATAAATAAATCCAAACTATACGGGAATAATCATCTACTATTGTTAAAAAATATGAGCACCGCAAGCAGACTTAGTTCAATAGGGGCCCCCATAAATCACAATGAATCAACTCAAAAAGCCTACTAGCTCTACTATCACTTCTCGGAAAACTAGTTCTAGGTTGATGGGCACGAAATCAAACTTCACACCCATCTTTATTGCAACTACTAATACTAGATGGACTCACACACGGTAAATGAAGCAAAACTTTCTCCGAAGGGTGACCCAAACGCTTATGCCATACATCCATCGATGTCATGTCATCAACAACCATAATCTTCAACTTCAGAACGCCCTGGAAAAAGAAAAGTCTATCTTCCCATTCACCCGCTCCAATCAACATCCTCGTCTTGCTGTCCTGTAATACACATAAGGTCTTAGTGAATTGGACAATACAATTTTTAGAATCTAACAATTGCGGAATAGAAATCATATTACAATCCAGATTAGGCACAAAAAAAAACATTAGTAATTTTCAAATTTCCAGGACGAATCACATCTCCCTCATGGGTAGCCTCTGCAGAACTACCATCCGGCAGATCAACTGGACACCCTCTAATTTTTTGTGTTGCACTCAAGTGCGAATACGTGCCTGTGACATGATGTGTAGCACCTGTGTCTAAGATCCATAGAGACTCACCACTTAGACGATCTTTAGGTTCAGGTAAGTTCAGCAAATCCAAAAGGGTCTGCCATTGTTCAATAGTAATTCCTGCAGCACCACCCCCACCGCCGGTTTTGTCGCCCGAACCGTCAGCCACTGCTTTGTTCGCGCATGCTGGCGGCGCACCGCGACCACGGCCAGACCTGCCGCCACGCCACCACGCGGTCCCCTTGGACGATCTCCCCACCACTCGGGGTATCCGATTAACTGAAAACATCCAGAGGCATCATGTCCTTCGCGATTACAATGAGTGCAAAGGAGAGAATCGTTAAAGATCTTTGGGTCGAGATTCGACTTTAAAGGCTAAAGCCTCGCCCGGAACCGACAACGACGAGTCATTCGAACCCCGCAAACGTTCCTCATGCGCGACATATTGATAAGCGCGAGTCATCGTTGGCAACGGATCCTGCGCGAGAATTGTCGAACGAATCGGGCAATACATATCATCGAGTCCAATCAGGAAGCGATGTAGCCGATCTTGAACACGCAGTTGCTCAAAGAAACGAGCCACCTGACAACCCAAGCCCCCGATCGAGTATAACGAGACCACTTCCTGTGATGCAAGTTCATCCCACAAACGTTGCAGATGGCCATAGTAGTCGGCCAAGGATTCCCTCGACTTTTGCTTGCAATCACTAATCTGAGATTTGATCTGACAAATCCGCGTGCCATTAGAGACACAAAATCGTTCCTTCATGTGCTTCCATAATTCATGAGCATCTTCAAAGCAAGAGACGGACGAACGAAGATGCGGAGAAATCGTGTTTAAGAGCCACGAAGTGAGCATAGAATGAACAATACTCCAACCTGCAAGTCATTCCGCGGAGGTAGGCTTTGGTATTGTATGATCAATGAAGCCAAGTTTGCGCTTTGCATTCAAGGACATGCGAATCGCACGTGACCATTCATCAAAGTTATCATCTTTCAGCTGAATTGGAGTAACCAAATTTCCAGGATTATCATTAGATCTCAGAAAATATATTGGATCAGGTTTAGAGGTGTTAGCGTCACTGTTTTCTGTCATGATTACACGACGAGTGCCGCGAGAATAGGTTCGAAGAGGGGAATCAATGATGATCGATCAAACAGATGATCGGATCGAAGGCTACAAGTCGGTTTTTTCGGTTGGGGTGCAAGGGTTTGGTTCGATTTTTGTAGGGTAAAGAAAAAAATAATCTTCGGCTCTTGATACCATGTTAAATTCAGTCAATTTCTGTCTCCTTTCTCATTCATCATCAAAATATATTTATACAACCTAAAGGACAAAGACCTAATCCAATGCAAACTAGGAATAATAATCCTAAATAATATCCTATCACATATAGAGTCCTAACAATACTTTTGCTAATTAAGTGCAAATTCACTATTTTTTTGTGGGTGTAGAGAAAGCCATACGGGCAAACGATAAAAAGGGAATTTGATCCCAAATATGAATACCACCTCTGAAGACTTTAACGAACTAAACTAGTTGATATCCATCAATCTAAATCATTGTGATTGACTCAACAAAACTCGTGTCATTAGCGGGTTTACACTGAAAATATATCTTGTGGACGCCCTAACGCGCTCATGATATCATTATGATTTATGAATATACAACTCAAAACAATTATAGAATGGATCTCGAAAGATAAAAAAAAAACCCCTCCAAACCGCACATCTCTTAGGGTCTGTTCGTTATCGTTTTTTGTTTTCAGTTTTCACTTTTTTTGAAAACTAAAAACAAAAAACTGGAAACCAGAAAAAGTGGTTTTCACTTTTTAGTTGTCAGTTTTCAAAATCGTCATGTTTCTAATAATTATGACCTATTCTTTATCCATTATAAGACATATATCATATGATTTTTAAATACAAAAAACCAAAAAACTGAAAACCACAGTGATACCGAACGAGCCCTATAATATTGGCAAGAACCGGCTTACATTTGGCCACGCCTCAAGATTTCCCTCCAGGCTCTAGCCACATGATACAAGTATACAAAAAGAAATCAGAGGAAGAAAAAGAGCGCAAACTAGGAGTACCTGCATTAAAGCCAAAGCACAAGAGTTTGGATTACTTCAATCCCATAATCTCCACATTTTCTTTAATTTTGATTTCTAGGATTTCAATGTTGTCTTCTTCGTCATGCCTTACATCATCATCATCTCCTGCATTCAATTTCAAAAAACAGCTCTATATTCTTCATTCTAGGGGGTTTTCTGCTCCTCTAAGACTGTGTCACCCAGGTATTCATATTTATGTTACTACTTTACAAATTTTGGGTTGTGTCCTTTTTCTCAATTTATTGAAGGTTAAATTTTCTAATATATTTCTATGGATGAAGTTGGAAATTACCAAATTAGTAGGAGAAATATTGCTTTGAGTGGAATTGTAGCTGCTGGAGTTTCAGCTATGGAGTCAGCTTCTCCTACTACTAAACCTGTTCAAGGTACTACTTCTATAATGTGTTATAGAGAAACTAATGTTCTTCAATATTGATCATAGCTCTTAAATATTCAGTTGTTTGCTTATTTATATTGACTCCCTCCAGAATCAATAGTTGTACATATACTATTTTAGGATGTTTAGAAAGGGTATGGTCTTTCATAGTGGTTGTTTGTAGGGGGTGGCAATGATGCGAGTCGAGTTCCAGTTTAGCTCGACTCGACTCGCTACTTGTGGAAATTAGGATTTTAGGAACCAGAAGCTGGTTTGAGTTGGGTGGAGCTTCTCAGATTTCAGTGACTAGTTAAAATGTGACATATGCATACATAAGATAAAGGGGGCTAAATTTCGAGTCTGTGTTCTCTTTCTTGTTCACTTGTGAGTTGTGATTAGATAAAAGGACTGAAATTTTGATGCCACCTAGAGCAGCTGATCATCAGCTAATCCATTGTTTCATCATATTCATCTTTGGACCCATGTTGTGCAGGTTCAAAATTATAAGGTGAGATTAAGGCCTTTTTATTACTCCCTCCGTTTTCTTTTGTTGTTTCTATTTGAAATCCTTTTGTGAGAGGAAATTGGTCAAAGTAGGAAGAACTTTCGAAAATGGAGGGAGTACATTATATACATAGGTCTCAAATCTAATATGCTAAGGTATGATCAGATAAGGAAGTTTCTATGTTCAATTCACAATTAATAATAATTTCAGGTAACTTTAAATAAATTTGGGTAAGTTCATATAAAGCTGATGCTTTGGTTTTCATTTCATGTTAAGTAACTCAGCTAAAAGCTTCAGATTATAGAAGAACTTTGATGCTTTACTTTTCATACTCTATCAGACCTCTATTATCAGACCATATGTTCAAGAAATTTATCATAAATGCCAATTAGGAAATGAATTACAGAAGGCAATGTGTTCATTGCGCTTATCTTGGGGTATTTGTTCCCTGTACATGCTATATGTTGCATATAATTAGCCCAATTAGGTCAATGAAATGCCACTTCGATCAAGTCTCCTGTGGCATCACCTCTAGCACCAAAGGCAAGAATCTGTACTATACTAGAGGCTATTTTGTAAATGGTATTGCAATGATATTGGTTAGTTTATTTCAGGCTTCCATGGTGAGTGGTACATCACAGTGTCACACTTAACAAGTCTGTTGCTCATCTTTTTACTAGGAATTTCTCTTTTCCATGTGAAGGTTACTTGATACCAATGTGGCATGTTCTTTTCATGCTACAAATGCAGCTTTGTGGGCAGAAAAATTATGCAGTGTTTGCGTGCTTGGAGTTAAATTTCTCTTTCTTCTATTAGTTGGGTAAACATTAATTTTTTTCGTTGGTCAGAGCCCAGAGGCATGGGAGTGAAAAACATGTAATGAAAATTCATTATTTATACAGGGCTGGAAAGATTGCTATTCAGGACAGAAGGATATAATTTTTGGACATGGAGAGGTCACAAAATACATTATGTGGAACAAGGAGAGGGACCTCCAATTGTTCTTGTACATGGTTTTGGTGCATCGGCATATCATTGGAGGTTTCTTCTTTGATTTATCTTAGTGCTTGGTGCGATTATGCCATTTTAAGCTCTTAAATACTTCTCTCTTTTGTCCTATGTTGCTCGCACTCGGGTTTTGGTGTCAAACATAGCTATATATGTGACCAAATGTCATGCTTGACTATGATATAAAAAGAACTTCCAGTTTTTTTGTCCAACTTGAAGTTTCGAGTGTCCATAACATGTCGGATATCCGAGCATTTGACACAAGTTCTTGTGGTAAAATAAATAGTCTGAGTTACACAGATTTTGACATGAGAATGTTGTTCATTAAGAGCTAAAATTTACCGGTAGATCAAGTACGAAATATATTATTGAACAAGTTATTGCTTCCATGTTAAGTGTGACAGTGTATGAGATCTCGTTCTTTCATGAGTGCAGGTACAACATACCTGAGTTGGCTAAAAAGTACAAGGTTTATGCAATTGACTTGCTTGGATTCGGATGGAGTGAGAAGGCAATAGTTGACTATGATGCTATAATCTGGAGGGATCAAGTGGTTGATTTTATAAAAGAAATAGTCAAGGAACCTGCTGTTGTAGTCGGAAACAGGTAATTAAGTTCATCCTTTTTCATCCTCAATGTAGAGCTCCGCAGAAACTTGCATGCAATGCAAAGAGCTTCTGACTTTCCGTTTTTTCTGTTTTGTCACATTGGAGATGTAATCTGATTCCGTGTTCAAGTATTTTTTTTCTATGAAAAAGGCTAAATAGAGAACTGGTTCTCCACTAAACAGAGAGTAGAAATTGTGGGGTTCCACACCAAGGAGATTTACCAAAATGCCCCATTCACACAAGTTTGGTGGATAATAGTTCTCCGAGATAGCCTTGCTCTTTTTTAATAGTGTACTCCATAGATATTATGTTCTTGTGACACCCAAAAATTCTGCAGCCTTGGAGGCTTTACTGCACTGGCATCAGCAGCTAGTCTGCCTGAAAAAGTGGTTGGAGTTGTACTACTAAACTCTGCTGGACAGTTCGGGGATCCAAATGCCATAGCCAAACCTGATGAAACTGAAGAGAACATCATGGAGAAGCTCATCATAAAGCCTTTCAAAGAGATTTTTCAGCGTGTTGTCCTTGGTTTTTTATTCTGGCAGGCAAAGCAGCCAGCTCGTGTAGCATCAGTTCTCAAAAGTGTAGGTTGCTGACCTCCTAAGCCCTTGTTCTTTTTCGAATCATGTTAAGACCCTTTTCTCTTCAATTTAATCAACAAAAGTCGAATGTGGTCGGTAAAAATCATAAAAAAGGTTTGGCTTTTTATCAGTAAAGAATCTGTTTAATCATAAAATCAGTTTCGATCGATTCAGTTCAATAAGAATCAGGTGGAAAGAACAGGTTCTGAACCCAAAGCTATGCACAAGATCCCACAGTAGACGCTTAATGCTCAGTGAATGTATACAAGCATTCTTAACCTGAAAGATTGTTGTTGTTGACATCTCTCTTTACTGAAGTAGTTGATATTGGTTAACTATTGCGCAGGTGTACATAAATAGCTCCAATGTGGATGACTACCTCGTGGAATCCATAACTCATCCAGCATCAGACCCTAAAGCTGGCGAGGTTTATTACCGGTATGTGTGCTTCAATGTATTTCCAATTTCATTCTATCATATAATTCTTCAAAGCAAATATTTAAGGTGAGCTTGTGAAGGTAAAATCTCTTCCTTTTTGTGGTCCTTTGGTGATAGATTGATGTCGCGCTTCATGTCAAACCAGAGGAAGTACACACTTGACAGTCTTCTAAGCAAACTATCTTGTCCATTATTACTGCTCTGGGGTGACCTCGACCCGTGGGTGGGTCCTACCAAGGCCATAAAGATCAAGGAATTCTATCCCAATACATCAGTTGTAAATCTCCAAGCTGGACATTGCCCTCATGATGAAGTCCCTGAGCTTGTCAATACAGCTTTATTGGATTGGTTGTCAAGTTTAAACCTCGAAAATTCACCTTTGTCAACCACTGTAAATGTTTCATGAATTTTTTAGATTGTTGTAATTATACTGTAAATTTACAGAGATGGAAAGATGAAGGCAAATGAAATTTACAAGGATGAAAAAAAATTGAGCAAATAGTCCTGCTTAAATGGAAATCATACAACACTGATCTCAATGGCACTTCAAAAAATGGACTGTTTTCATGAGAGGAGGTGAAAATTCAACCTCTATGAGACTATGACCATAAAAGTCAATTTGAACCACAACTAGAATCTTTCTATCAATCTTTACTTATTATAATAAAGCGTAAAATAGAGTTATTTGACACAGCGCTGTACTCATTTATGCAAGGGCTCTCACCTCACATCATCTCCTTACACTTGGAAAAAAAGAAAAATATTTTCAACAAGATATGAACCAACAACCTTAGGCTTAACTGATAGAGTTCCTACCATTAGCGGTTAGCCCAACATACATGTTTTCTTATCTTAGAAAACTTGATAAATGAGTTTATCACAAACTTTCAAATTACAAGAGAAAAGACAGTAATAAAACATAACAACATTAAGATTAAACTCTAATGTGCAAAACACAAGTGTATTAACAAATAACTATACACAAGTCATGATTACTCACATCGTCATCCGAATCATTACAGAAACGGGAATTTTGAGAAATTCTATGCGGCGGTATTTTACAATATACAAGTATATAACCACCAACATGGTCAGTTCAGATATTTCGGATGTCATTCGTTCTTCAACACCTCAATTTCCTTGTAAATTTACCAAGTATTCCTCCCAAACGCTCAAAAACTCTGAATTTTCTGAGCAGACCGCAGGCTAGTGGTACTGCAGTAGGCAACACTGACGTGAACACATTTGTGAAGAGTCTGGTGCTTTTGGGAGAAGTAACAGTTACAGCAACGTTGAATGTCATGTACAACGCAAAGAAACAAACTTGAAGCTCTGTTTGTAAGGGAAATTTCCTCGTTAATGTATATATCATGTAAAGAGAGACGTTGAATCCAATAGAATTACAAGTAACTAATAAAATGTACGACACCAAGTCCTTAGTCGCCATGATTGATGTCCCAGCAAGATGTCCTCCATCATCTTCCTGCCATACATCACCTGGCGGGCTGTTACCAACTTGATATGTTGCTGTTACTACTAACACAGCTATAACCAGAAGTGTACTTCGAACATCACTCGGAGAATCTCTTCCGTCATGAAATCTAAAGTACTCAATAAGATCCTTTGATCGGTAATTGCTTACTGGAGCATCATGAGTTCTAGAACAAGAAGTTGTGTCGTGGGGGTAATATCTTGAGCTTTTAATGCTCCTGCATTCTGAAGTATTTCCTGAATTTCTCTGTCACCAGCTTCACTTGGAAAGATTAACAGTAAATCTAGTGCTGTCAAACGACTATTATTTATTGCATTTACCTCGAGAATCCTAGTACTGTTTCTTAAAAGCATCTCCACAACCTACATTTATTTGTTTTGGTTAATTAATGAAGGAGATATAACTCACAAGTCACAACAAACTGAACTTTTCAAGCCCGGAACAACAGATTATTTGTTTGGCAGAAATTAAAAACTTAAGAAGGAAAGATAAAGCTGCATGATTCTTAATTTCTTAATTACCATATACACATATGCAATCAATTTCAAACAGCAGAGAATTCCTCAAATTTACAGAAGTAAAGAGTAAATGATTTTAAAACATAAGCCAACAATAAAGCCCTATTTACTTCTTACTGAACTCGAATTATTTTTTACGCACTTCACATATTAAAACTGATTAACTGATTGAAACTGATTTTTGCTGATTGAAAATAATTAAAACTAATTACAACTGAGTAAAACTGATTTCTGCTGATCTCTTAGAGTATTCCACTGATTTTTAGTGACTAGAACTGAATTTTACTGACTGGATTTACTTTTTACTGATTAAATTTAATGATTGAATCTGATTTTTGCTAATCAAGAATGAAGTTTCAAATTGAAACTTATTTTTACTGAAGTCATTTTTTCTGAAGGCGAAGTGAACAAGGAATTGACAATTCCAGCACGTAAGAAAAAGAGATCATTTTCTCTAAACATGAAGAGCACAGGCCCGTTCTCTTCAACTTATGCAAGTCACTTTAGTAAAACCTAGCTTAAATTAACATCAATTTTGATCAGCAAAAAACCCAGTTTTGATCAGTAATTATGTTTTAGTCTGTAAAAATCAGTTTCAAAGAATAAGAATCAATTCAGTTCAACATAAAATCACGTGTAGAGGACACGATAAGACTTGCCTGTCTTTGCTTCTTCCAGATAGCAAGATGCAGGATGGTATTGCCATGTTCATCCTTTCTATTCAGAATCTCTTCTTTGTTAATTTGACTTGTCCAATCCAACAAAACCTGCAAACTCTCAAGCTGAAAGTTCCTAACAGCAAGATGCAAAGCAGTCTCCTTCTGCACCGTTACATCCTCTATGCATCCTTCACAATTTGCAAGCATTTCACTTATCACATCAACCCATCCTCCTAGCACTGCAAGGTGTAGGGGTGTTATCCCTTCTCTTCCTCCAAGACGACATATATTTGCGTCAACTCTGATGATCTCTTCCACTATATCTATGTACCCATTTGCAGATGCTAAGTGCATCGGGCTATATCCTTCTGCATTCAACTGTCTAGCAAATTTGGGCATTAATTCCAGTATTTCCTTTGCGAAATCCAAGTGACCAGCTATAGAAGCAAGATGAAGAGGATTTTGAGAACTTATAAGAGGGACTTGATGGAGGAGAATGGGATTTTTTGCTAGTAGTTGGAGTAATTCCTCAACATCCCCTCTCTGAGCAATCTGGAACAGTGTATCCATTTCTGCAAAGGAATATTCATTAATCATTGCACCAAATTCTCTAGTTCTTACATGAAAGGTGGTATGACAGCTGATTCAAGATCAAGTACAAAGAATGATCGAAGGAGCAAAAAAGGAAAAGAAAGAAAGAGTCAAAAGCTGATGATCAGAAAATTGAAGTCAATGTTTAAACCATAGCCGAAATATAAAGGCTTCAAACTTTGCACAAGAAATTCCAATAGAATACTATTTTCTTCAAAAAAATTGGTTAGTATTTTATATAATCATAGTCGTAATCACCACCAGATGTCTAAAACTTATACTATTAGCATAAGCATGAGTTGGTCAAGATGGCTAGTTCACATGATAAGTGTGTGAACAGGATTTTAAGCATTAGCTGGTCAAAGTCCATATTAAAATAGCATAACAGAATACTTGATTAAGCAGTCTCCAACAGTTGTAACTTTGAAAACGACGATTTCTTATACAACGATTGTACCATGTCAAAAAGGCTTTTATTTTTCCAACATGAATTAATTTTTAGTTGAGTACCATGGGGCCTGAACAATAGTTGCATGAAGCAATTCGAGCATATGATAATTTTGCTTCAAGAGAAGATGAAGGTGTCCCAATACCTACTTTTCTGTACAAAAGAAAATATGATAAACAATTATTACAGTAAGAGTGACACCTGATCAAATGCGGGTTAGGGCCAGGTAAAAATTCGGCTGGAAACCTGTATTTGTTCAGACAGCTGAGCTGCACCAAGGGCCGGACCGGGATGTGCTGACCTTGTGTATCCTCTCTACAAGCATTGCACGCATTGTTTACGCGCAAGTAGGGCCTGTTTTTAAGTTCTAACAAGTTAATGAACAAAAGTAAAGCTATATGCAATTCAGTAATTTCAAATACTTTAAGGATTCTCAGCTTCAAAGATCAAACAACATTAAACTCATCCCAAAATTTCCAATGCTCTTCACAAGAAAATTCATTAACTAACATTCAATACTATTTTCATGATGATAACCACGGTCAGGACAAGGAGCTTCACATGTGCACAACAAAGGGGTTCAACACTTTCGCTTGCCACGTCTTGAATGAACACAATTCTTTGCAAGGTTGGTTGTTGCAAAACCAATAATTTCAGGCTTTTTGAACACAGTTGAAAGGTTCACTACCCTTTCTGCTTATTACATAATGGGCTAAATCAAACATCTCACTTCAATATCCTCTACTGAGAAGGCTAGGACCAAACTGGAAGAGGAATTGCAATCCGAAACAAGCGTAATGATTTCCAAGTTGACTTCTGAGAAGCCTGGGAACAAAAAAAAAGTGTTTGCCAACTGCTTATAGTGGAAGAACACCTGCAAAATGAGATTCTTAAAGCACTGCCGTCTGCTAAGCTTCACAAGCTCTCACATCTTGAAGCAGGTTAACCTATCAGAGATATCGCAAATGTTTATACTCCTCGCACCAAATCAATTCAAAAACCTTGCTTCCAGCCAATAATATGAAAGTAGACCATGTCATAAGATCCTTACCGTCTTTCTCTCAATTATCTCATATGCAAAAGCCTCTATTGTCAGAGTATTGCAGCAATATGACTACATGAAATCATACCTGAGCAGCATTTTTCAGTGTCTGGTGATTCTTGCTCAAACATGGAATAAGCATGGACATAGTTAATCATTGTCCACCAGTAGCATCATATGGAATCCAACTGAACAAACAAAATAACTGTGGACTAAGACGAGATAAAGTCCTGCAAACCTTTTTCCAGGGTGGTGAGAGTCCAAACTCCACAAATATCATGACTTAGTAATCTAGATCGATTACTTCGCTGAGGAAAAAAAGAAGATTATGAAACCCAACATTAAAACCTGCCTCAGATTGATTACAACATTCCATAATTGGAGGGCGACACATCTAATGTGCAAACGTTACTGCACAGTGCGCACAAATAATCATGCAATTCATTGAGATGCGATCATATCTAGTGACAACACCTTGCAAGAAATCACAGACAGAAGAAGACAATGAAATGATTATATATGTACAAGAACGTGTTTACAATTAGTAACTAGTAAGTCAATTCGGTTGCAAGTACATGACTAGAATTCACTATAAGAAGCCAAATGTCAATGTGATCATCAAAATAAACAAGTATCTTGCTTTCTTCAATCTCTGGTCACTCCCATGTGCTTAATCATCTCTAGCTATGCCACCGCTGCTAGTTGACGACTAGTTCTCCTTATACCTCTGCAGATAAATTCAAGAGGAGAAGAAAGACTCAGTTTAGAAACATAGGTACATGCAACAAAAGGTGTAGAACGCAAGCTCAACGGCGAACAACTAGAGAAACTGGAGTGCTGAACCACTGTATGGCCAATACAATGAAAATTTCATCAGCCCAAATTTATAGCAAGTTGCAAAGAAACCTCACCGGTTTTCCAGTCCTGAAAGGATTGTACTTGTATTTGATCATATGTACAATTTGACGCTTCGTTGTGAGCACAAGAGAAAGCCCCAGTAGCTTGACAATATTGGCCAGAACACCGGTACATCCAGCACAGATATAAAGGTCAATACAAATGCAACTATAAAAGCCTTGGTGATGGCATACCTGAGATAAAAGTTGTTAAAATGTCAAAGCCATGCCAATCTACACCAGAAATCCAAATATTTTGATAAAAACTACTACAAAGTATAAACATGCAGACATGAACAGGTATAACACAAGAATAATAAGTTGAGCAATATGAAATATAATTCATCTTCAATTCGTGGTTAGCAACATGATTCACCAGCTCTCAAGATTCAGGATATTTATGTCAAAAGGTATCAGGTCAACAAGCTGGAATGACTTCAGGGACGGAAGGAAGGCACTTATAGCAGGGATTATGACCCCTCACGATAATTTTCTGTTCATAAACCGAAGCAGCACCTGCATGTAAAGCTTTGATGGAATGTGCCAAGCCCCAATTCATCAGCGCACAGGGTGGAGATAAATTTTACTCTTCTAGCTGGTGAAGGGCTCAATACTGTCAGGAGAAAATCCCTCAATTTCCTTTACAACTTCATTTTTGTTTTCTATCTGCATTGCCATGCCTCTTCCCTTAAATTACTCCCTCCGTCACAAACTGATAAAAATTATACCAATGTTCTACTTTCATTATATTATTTTCTACAAATATTTTATTCTATAATGTAATAAGAGCAACTAGCTATCATAGTCTCATCTCAAAAATATTGATGTAGTAA
Source organism: Beta corolliflora (assembly GCA_947648045.1). Classification (NCBI taxonomy): domain Eukaryota; kingdom Viridiplantae; phylum Streptophyta; class Magnoliopsida; order Caryophyllales; family Amaranthaceae; genus Beta; species Beta corolliflora. The sequence goes on from CANSZD010000888.1 coordinate 511,496, forward strand.
TCATCATAGTACAGTAGTAGTCGTACTAGTTGTCTTCATATTATACCATAAGATCTGTATGTTCTACTTCACAGTATTAGCAACAGGATCAGGAGAAGCAGTAGCAGTAGCAGTAGCAGTAGGCAGGAAAGGTGGGCACAGCCTAGACAACTAGACCTATATAGATTAAACACAGACCAATTTCATAAGAAGCGCGAGAACAAACATAGAAGTATTCTGTTTACATTGGCCACACTGCTAAAAAGATAGAAAAGGACAAAAGAAGTAGAAATGTAGAGGAACATTCTCCTAAATCAGTTATATTTTTCCCTCTTTCCAGTTCAGAAGAATTCACAAAGTGGTGTATTAGAATGTATTATGTTTTAGTTCTCCATGGTATACAACTAATCTCATGTCTCTCATTGATAGGCTGATGATGTGTGTGCTTATCAATTCAATGAAAACCAAGCATCTACTTAGCTACCCTTGTATGCCTGAACTGTCAAGACAAGGAGCAGGAAGAAAAAACCTGCCAGAGTACATTTCAGAATCAAATTAACCAAACAGTATCCGATTTGGATGGAGGGAGTGTAGGCTCTCCGCTCTATTGAAGTCTACAAGAACATGAGTTAGAAAGAAGATGTCAACTGAAAGCTAACTGAAACTCGCGAAAAGTGTGAACAAACACCACATGACTACACGTGATAGAAACATGTTGTGATTGCTCTAAAAATAAAAGGCTTTAGATAAACCAATTAAGACACCACTTTCATGCACAGAGCTTCACATCTGAACTTCAAAGAGTAAAATGCTTAGAAGTGGAAAATGTGGTTGATTTTCCATTCTACCCATCTATAAGCATGTTTAAAATGTGGTTGATGATGTGTTGTGATTACTCTAAAAATAAGTCACGAATGGGAGTCATAAACTCATAACTCATAATGACTAAGGACAAGGCAGCTTAACGCAGCAATATATCTAGTTAAGATGGTACCATAACGACAATCATCGTCAAAACTAGCATGCCAGGCCTACATATGACAAGTTAACCATGATCTCATGGAATTAGAGAAATGCATTACCAAAATCGAAACTCAGGCACACGTCTCTCAAAAGGCCTATATTGATCACCATCTTTGCGTGGAGAGGAAGCTCCATCTAATCCTTCCAGCTCTGGATCAATATTTGGCGACAAAAACCCGATCAACAAATTCAGTACATAAGTGGCCAAACCATAGGACACAACATGGAACCCCTTGACACAATAGACCCTCAGAGTATAGATCATTGCCACCCCCCATTGTCACAAGCCATCTCCGCAACAGATGAGACACTGATCTATCCAAGTAGTACTGAAACTTGTTATGTAAGTTGCTTCTCCAAGTCGGAAGAGGCATGGGCTCTTCACTGTCGCCAATCTCCCCATTTTCTCCGTTCATGAGGGCTAAATTCAAAAGCCTGAGTGAGCACACAATAATGTGTAAGTGAGTGAAGTACAAAAGTGTGAAGGTGACCCTATACGTTATGAAATAGTAACAAACCTTAATACACCAAAGACAAAGGTGTAACTAACAAAAGCTTGATTAACAACTTAATATCAGACTTGTGGCAAAACCCATATATACAAGGTAATCAAATTAACCATGCTTAGTAAGTAATAGCTTCACAGTCAATATTCCTCCGTAATTGATATTACATCATTCCCGGCAAAGTAGACTACAACCACATAGTGTAACCTCGTCTCTCCCCCCCTCCTCCCCGTGCACCCACAACAAACCAAAAAAGAGAATATTACGACAATTTATCAGGCATCATCATACGCATTCTACGATACATATTGATCTTTTCAATTCCTCAACTACATCATCATCAACAATTCACCATCCTCAACAAGATCTGCTACATAAAAACTAAAAAAGTGTCGTTTGATTGAAATTTACTATTTATGAATTCTGCCATCCTAATCGGTGCAAAATTACCTCCTTTTTCTTTCAAGTCACACTACATGATGATATACAATTTGTCAAAAAAGCAAGATTCATGAATATATTACTCGTTAAGCAAATATAGAATCGTAATTAATACTACAATGATTAGATAAGCAAACAAAGTAAACGCACGAGTAATTCCAAATCAATTAACAACAAATTACACTCAACCTAACGCCCCTAAAAAATCATAAAAATAAAACAGTTAATTAACAGACATAATAAGAACTTAACTTATAATTTATAAACAACAGCAAAAAAATTAAGGCGCGATAAAATGAAATGTGAAAAGCAAATTATAATCGTATAAATCTTGGAATTGAAGAACTTCAGCCCTAAATAATTGAATTTAGGACATGAAAACATTTAATTATAATATGATAAAACCTCCAAGGCTGTTTTTCTCCTGTAATTGAAGAATGATGCAGATCTTAGATGAAGAAGAAACCTCGAAGCTTAAAATAGAAAGGTAAGTAGGCAAGAGTTGAAGACACACTCTTTACGAGAACAATATTTGTCAAATTTTGTGGAGATTTCGATTGAGTTTCTTTTCTTTCCTTTCTTGGTGATGTTAACTTCTGTTTTTGTTTGTTTAGATGGTTACTTTTGTTGTTTGTTCTTCTCGAAACTAAACTTTTTATTTTTTTCGACTGCACTTGAGGTTTCGCGAAATGCGCAGACTGCTCGTTGTTTGGGAAATGCGCAAATCTTTGCAAGGTTTGACCCAGATTGTACCAAATGCAATTTAATGATGAACGGCGTTAGGCTACAGTTAGTCTTTATTTACACAATTGCCATAAGTTGTCTTCTTCCTCCTCTTTCTCTCTCCTCCCTCCTTTCTCCTCTTCCCCTTCCCCTCCATCCTATCCCCTGCCACCCCTTGAAATCCCCTCCCTTCCATATCTCTCACCAACACCACCATCTCTCTCAAACACCCACCACCAACCACCAATACTTCCACCAACTTCGCACAACCACTGCCACCGTACCACCACGAAGTCAAACACCACCATACCACCGAAGACCACCATACCCAGATGTCGACGACAAACGCCAATCACACCGAAGACCACCATACCCACCGAAGACCAAAACCATCCCCCAAGACCAGATCTTCGTTGAAGTCGACCAACACCGCCGCCACCACCGCAATCTCCTTCGTGACCTCCTTCACCACCACCCTTGAATTCGCCGATCTTCTTCTCTCACGGAGTCACCACCCTTCTTTCTCTCTCCTCGATCTCCTTCCCGACCCACCCACCACCCCTTCTTTCTCTCTCCTCAATCTCTCACCATCGTTTTGGGAACCTCAATCACACACCACACTTCTCTCTCTTTTTGATCTCCTTCACGACCTCTTTTTTATGGTTGATTTGGGGTTATTTGGTGGTGGTGGTGTTGGTGGGTGGCTGAGATGTTGAAAATTGATTTGGGTTTCACGATGGATCTAGGTTGGATCGATGGTTTTAGTGGTGGATTTAGTGGCATCGGTCTTTGGGGGGAGGGTAGGGGGGTTCTGTGAGGGTGGGGGGGGGGGGCTGCATGGGTGGGGGAGGGTCTTTGCGGGGGGGGGGGAGGGCGGCTACGGGGGGGGGCGGGGGCTGTGGTGGGGTAGTTGGGTGGGTGGGTGGCTGGGTGGTTGGGTGGCGGAGGGGCTGCGAGGTGGGGGCTACGGGGGTGGGATGCGTGGGTGGGGGGGGAGGGGGGGCGTGGTGGGGTAGTTAGGTGGGTGGGTGATTGGGTGGGTGGGGGTTAGTGTTAGAAGTTAGGGTTTAGGGCTAATTAATTAGGGTTTAATTAGGGTTAGAGGGGGTAGATGGGTTAATTAACTCTAATGACTAACGGAAACTTAACACCGTTAGTCATTAATGGCATTTGGTGCATTTTATGCAAACCTTAGGGGTATTTGGTGCATTTTCAAAACAACGAGGGTACCTGGTGCATTTCGTGAAACCTCAAGGGTACCTGGTGAAAAAATCGTTTTATTTATATCTGTCTTAACCTTATCGCATCTGATTTCATCTTATATTTCCATCTAATTAGGGTTATGTTTAATTCACCTTATTTTTACTGATCTGAACTTATCTTGTAACACCTCAAAATTTCACTCCGAATTTTTCGCGTTTATTTCATAGTGTTTAATTAACTCCGTTACCGTTTCACTGTTTTAATCAATAAAATTTTCATCTTGATTTAAAAATTCATAAAAAATTATATTTTTATTTCATAAACATGTTGGATTTATTTTCCTAAGGTTTAAATAATTTTTGTGAAATTTATTTTCAATATTAAGATTTTATTTGAATTTAAAATCGGTTTTCGAGAAAAAAAATTAGGAAATCGGTAAAAATAATTTCAATTAATTAATTTATAAATTTTAAAACTCATTTCAAATTTATTAAAATCAGTTTGTCATAGTATTAACTCATTTTCGGATTTTCTAAGGCATTTATAAGCTTATTTGACTATTTGACTAACTTTAAGGTTTTAATCTTTAAAATTATTAAACTTGGTCCAAAAGTCTTGAAATTTTTATGGGAAGTAAATTCTGATGTTGGAGGAAGCTTCCAAGCATTTTCACCCCATTTCCAACCCAATTACTCCATCATCCAACTACCTTGACTTCTTGACATTTTTTTTCCTTATTTACTTAAAGTATTGGAGCAAATAATTTTTACCCAAGCTCTTTTCATCCTAAAACTGAAGAGTAAGCTTCTCCCTTACTTTCTATGTCATTTTCGTACTCCATAAAAATTTTGAGCAATTTTTGAGCTTTAGAAAATTATTTATAGCATTTTCAAGTTGTTTTTAATTAAATTCCTAATTTCTTCTATTAATTTCTACTCCAAATTCTAACACCTATTTTCTTCCTTGAAAATTTTTAGAAGGTGATACATTTAGTTTAGAGCTTGTGGAAGAGGAAGGATCTTAGCTCGTGTTCTCTTATTATCTCCATTCTATTTTCCACTGAAATTAAGGTAACTAGCTTTAATCCTAGTTTAATTTTGATTAATAAGTTAATTATAGTTAATTAATATACATTATAGTAGAAATAGTTATAATAATATTTGAGATGGATTATGTGAATTTACGTGAATTATATATGAATTTTCGGATTTATGTGAATTTAATTGTTAATTATGATTTTCGATTTACATATGTGTATTTAAGTGTATCATATATATTTACTAATTTTATATGTATAAATCTTGATAAAATGATATATTTAGTATGTTTATAAACTCATACATGTTATTAACTTGTTGGTGTGATTTAATTTGAATTTTTGAAACTTATTTTGTTAATTGTGTAATTATATCCGATAGTATTTTAGTGTTTTAGAATATGTTTAAATTTCGAAATTTATTTTTATACTCACGAAAATTATTTAAGATATTTCATTTTATATTTAAATCCTCATTTTATGGTCGTGATTAACCTACTTGAATTATTGTATGAATTTGTCAAATTATTATTTTTTTTTATTAGTAAATTGTTTAATTCAAAAATCTATTAATTTAAAATTTATCTTTTTGTAACAAAATGAACTTGTTAAAAGTTTATTAATATTAAGGTATTTCGTATCACTAATATTAATTTTGGATTATTATTAATTTATTTTAGTGATTTAAATTCGAAATTATTGTATAATGAAAACCTAATTACCGAAACTAGTTATGTATTTTCAGAATAAATACAACAACTTTTAACTAAATTTAGATTGTTTATTAATGTTAGTTAATTTATTAAGTTTGTTTTACTAAAAAGAATTTAATCAAACTTGTTGTTTCAGATTTAATTATTATTACGTGTAATTTAAGAATTTATAAATAAATTACAATGAGTTTAATTATGACTTTTGTATCCCTCTGACAAATGAATATTTTCAAACCAAATATTGTTTAAGTTGATATTAAGTTGAATTGGGTGATTCCAACAACTTTTATGTTAATTTAACAAATTTGTGTATTTTGGATTAAAATATTGTTTATGTTGATATTAAAGTTGAATTGGGTGATTCTATCAACTTGTATATTAATTTGACAAGTGTATGTATTTTTTGTTAAATTATTGATTAAGTTGATATTAAGTTGGACTGGGTGATTCCATCAACTTTTATGTCAATTTGACAAGTTTGTGTATTTTTAGTTTAAAATATTGTTTAAGTTGATATTAAGTTGAATTGGGTGATTCCAACAACTTTTATGTTAATTTGACAAGTTTGTGTATTTTGGATTAAAATATTATTTATGTTGATATTAAGTTGAAGTGGGTGATTCCATCAACTTGTATGTCAATTTGACAAGTGTATGTATTTTTTATTAAATTATTGATTAAGTTGATATTAAGTTGGATTGGGTGATTCCATCAACTTTTATGTCAATTTGACAAGTTTGTGTATTTTGGATTAAAATATTGTTTATGTTGATATTAAGTTGAATTGGGTGATTCCATCAACTTGTATGTCAATTTGACAAGTGTATGTATTTTTGGATTAAATTATTGATTAAATTGATATTAAGTTGGATTGGGTGATTCCATCAACTTTTATGTCAATTTGACAAGTTTGTGTATTTTTAGATTAAAATATTGTTTAATTTGGTATTAAGTTGAATTGGGTGATTCCATCAACTTTTATGTCGATTTGACAAGTTTTTGTGATGATTATAAAACTTCATGTTTATACTAAATAAAATGATTTGAGATTGTTCTAAAAATGATGTTGTTAACAATCTCATGTTTACTACTACTTTAATTATGTTACGATCTTATTGTTGAATTAATTTTTACTTTGTACTGTGATGGGTACAAAGTGTTGTTGAGATGATTTTTACTTTGTAATGTGTTGGGTACAAAGTGTTGTATTGAGATAATTTTTACTTTGCACTGAGCTGGGTGCAAAGAGTTGTTTTGAGATGGTGTTTACTCTTGTACTGAGCTGGGTACATAGAGATATTTTGAAATGATATTTTATTGAGTCATTACCTTTGTCTTGAGTTGGGTACATTGGTTTGTTTTATTGAGGAAGAGAAATCCTATGGGCGAATTTGGGTCCCTTGGTATGACTTGTCACTCTTGTCTTGAGTGGGTACATAGAGTTAACTTACGTGCCGAGCTGGGTACGTAAGTCCGCTTTGATATTAGTCGTCGTCCGGTGTTAGGTTGTGCGAGCCGGGTACGACGCATTGACCGGGTGCGTTGAAACTAGCACTGGGAGTTATGGCCATTTCTTAGACATAGGATATCGTATCTTTGGTGGGTGTGCGTGTCCTAATACTTCTATCATATAGGAACCGTGGGTGGTTGTATGCTGAGCTGGGTGTACATCTATCCACTTGCGTTCAGTTCTCCCCTCGATGCTGATTGTTTTGATGTTGTGTTGAATGATTATTTGGGGGAGGTATTTGGATTTGGATTTGGAAATTGAGTCTATTTTGATATAAATGATAATTTTGAGTATATTATTATTTTAACGAAGAATTATGATTATTGGCGATGTTGTGGATGTTTAGGATGCTTTGTGGTTACTATAATCGATGTTGATTACCGTAATTAGTTTATTTGATCTTGTTTAACCTGGGAGGATCGCTAGTTGCTCCCCACCGGTGTGGACCCCTATATATATATTTTGCGGGTGAAGAAAGCTAATGATTCGGGTGGTTAACGGGATAGAGTGAGAGATAGGAATGTCGATCTTTTGTTATCATCATCTACTTTATGACATTTGGAATTTCGTCATTTTGATGACTTCGGTTGTAAGAGGCTTATAACCTCACTTTGGATAATATTTGGAGAATTAACCTTTAGTTATGAAAATTTAACAACCTTTTATTATGGTTAGAAAGTAATACTCCGATAGACAGTATTTCCGCTACTGTCTAATGTTCATTAAATTAAGGCATATATTTTAGAAATTTATCTTTTAAAATATCGGAGATGTTACATATCTGATCTGATCAGATCTGAACTTATTTTTTCTAATCTGAACTTATCTGATCTGATCTGAACTAATTTGATCTGATCTGAACTTATCTTTTATAAAACATATTATTATTATTAACATTATTATTGCTTTGTATTTCATTACTAGTATTACTATTACTATCATTTTATTACTATGCACAACTTTTAATAATAATAATAATAATAATAGCATAATTATTTTTTTTGAAAAAGAACACATAGTATATGAACATACAATTAAAAATAAAAGAACACATATTTTAGGTTAAAAAAATATATTGTTTATGGTAAAAAGAACATATTGTTCAGGTCTAAGGTCCGTTTATAATAAGAATTTAGGTAGTAATAAAAGAACATATAATAATAATAAAAAAGATTATATATTGAAAGAGCATATAAAATATATTTAAAGAACACATTTTAAAAATAAAAGATAGATGTCCCCTCAAAAAAAAATTAAAAGATAGATGTTATTTTTATATCGATGACATGTTTGGATTTAACTAACAATATTTTTTTTGTTATATCAATCAATTGTTCTTTTTTCATTATAAATAAACCTATAAATATATATAATCATATGATCTTGAACAAAATTATTAAAAATTCTTCTTATATCGTTGTCATAATCTATATAAACTTTGTTTTTAAAGATAAGTTGAAATCCCGTGTAGGGGGAAATTTGAAGGTGATGCCAACACCATTAGGTTATCTCTTGCTACTCATGTTTTATATAAACTAGTAACATATACTTTATATTATTCTGCCAAAATTGTTAAAAAAAAATAAACATCATATACTATTATCATGTTCTTTACATGTACAACATCAAAAAGAACATCGCATATCAAAATTGTTAATTAAAACAAATATAAAAAAGAACACGTACAAATGCCAAAATAATATTCTTCTTCTTGAACACAAATAGCTTGAAATAGTGATATCAATAACATTTATAATAATAGCAACGCCATTAATAATAAGTACCAATATTAATAATTAATAAGTACAACAACGATAATAATAATAATAATAATCCTTTTGAACAAATGTACTGGTAGATAGTAGCAGTATTAATAGTAATAGTAATCGTATAAAGTAATACTAATAATAATAGTAATAATAATAACAATAACAATAATAATAACAATCATAATAGTAACAACAACAACAATAATACTAATAATAATAATAATAATAATAATAATAATAACAATAACAATAAAATAACAATAGTAATAATAATAATAATAATAATAATAATAATAATAATCATCATAATAATCATGATACCAATAACAATAATAACAACAATAATAATAACAATAATAATAAGTTTTTAAATATAAGTATGATCTGAACTTATCTGATCTGATCTGATCTCATCTGAAATAAGCAAAAATAAGGTGAACTGAACATAACCTAGATCTTATTAATGAAAACAATAATAAGTTGAAGATAATACAACTTTTATAAGAGCAAGTAAGAAAGAAACTAGTTTTTAGGTCCGGGCTACGTCTCGGGTAATTATAATTTTATTTATTAATATTATACTTCAAACTGATAACACTAAATGACACTTAGTCTAGTGGTTAAGACTTTAGTATATAAACTTGAAGTCACGGGATCGAACCCTGTAACCTATTAGGGAGGTGATACCCAAGCCAAGAGGCCAAGACCTATAATTGAATCATGTCTACATCATTGCGCTTAGTTGCTCATTTACCCTCAAAATACAAAATTGTGTGTGGTTTCAATCTAGTAGAAAACATAATTGGTAAAAAAAATACTTTATTTGTAGTGGTATGTAATTACTTATATATGGCACTAGGTTAGAGCCCGTGCGATGCACGGTTTTGATAAATCAATTTGTTAAAAAAAATAATATTACTATTTTAAAGTAAAATTATTCATTTATCCATAATTAAAAGTTTGTCCCTTAGGTCCTTTAAAAAAAAAAGTTTGTCCCTTGGGTTATAGATAGAAATATGATAAGAAGAATGTCTTGTAAATATGATAAGTAAAATTGTTAATTTATCCATAATTAAAAGTCTTTTAGCATACCTTTTCTCTCTTAACAATACAGCCTTTGTCCTAAATTATTTTGAACATTTAATATTTGATTGTCTCAAAATAGTAGCAATATTTTCGATAAAAAAATATTTCTCTATCCTTTTTTTTATATAATTAAATTAAATATTTCTCTATCCTTTCCTAGCCTTTAGACCATCCAAGCCTAAAATTTGAGCCCACTTAATATTAATTAATTATAATTGCATCTGTTACATTTACAATTTTGCATTTGTGAACAACCGACATTTCCTAATTCCCAACCCCACCCTATCTTCTTCTAGAGTTGCACTAAGTTGTTGACTCCCCACCAAATTCGATAGAAAATGTTTTCTCTCTCCTCCATGTTCTTCACTCTCCCCTCATTCTACAAAAACATTACTTCCCAGTTCCCACCAAAATTAACTTCGCAACTTTCAATCCCACTTTGTAATTAGAGATAAAACGGTAATTGAGAGCCCACTTTCAGCTTCATCTAATCTAGCATCATTTGATCGTTTTGTAGCGGAGATAGGTGAAAACTCTAGAAAATGATTATCTCCGTTAATTAAAATTTAGTTCCTGCGAATCATTTTCAATAATTGATTAGTTCAAGAAATTAATATTATCAAAATTAATGGTAAGTTGTAGTTGCAATGGATCAATACCTTTTCTATATTGGGTAGCTTCAAGCACATTCTTGTAATTTCATACCTTAAATTCTTAAGTTGCTTAGAATATATGATAATCTTTCAGATTCGATCATTGTGTATGCATCTACTATGGATTGTTGAAATAGTTTCCATGAATGCAACAAAGTCCCCACTTCATTCAATTTATCTCGAATCCTATATGCGAAAAACTCTCTCATACTAACCCTACTCCTACCACCATTTCTCCCTGTGGTGCTTAGCCTTATGTCAATTCTATAGCTATCCTCTCCATCAATAGCTTAATTATTTTGGGCAACACTAAAGTCATTGACAACTCGAAATTGGCCTTCACCAAGCAAATGAGATGTAATTTATATAGTCAGGAGACACTCTTATTTCATTATTTTCATAGTGAAGTGTTATCTTGAAATAGGTGTAAAATTAATCAATGTTTCTTTTCATGGTAATTTTAGTTTATTCGTTAAGTTATTTAAATTTTTTTAATTTTGTTATTGTAATTTTAAAAGGCATTATTGTGATGATTGTTGACTTCGAAACTCTTTTGCATTGGAACAGGAGTTTTGCAAGGCATTGACATCCTTCATATGGCTAGATATTGCATTGGAAATCGGCAGAAACCAACCCACTGCATTTTTAGTTTAAGCCTGTAAAATTCTTCAAGATATTAATGTCGAACAATAGAAGATGATGGGTTTTTTTGCCTTGTTATTTATTTGTGTTCAAAACCGTGTCCAACCATGCATTTAGTAAGTGGGATCAAGTTAATCACATGGAATGCCACATATGATAGCCTTTTCTTTTTCTTATTTTAATATTTTTTTGAGGGGCTTTTTAATAGGTAAGGCATTTGGGCGGGAATTAGAATAACCTGGTCATGCCACCTAGGATAGTTTTGGGGGGAAAGCTGAATAGTGTTTTCTCTTTTAGTATATAGTAATAGATAGTAGTCATTATATATAAATCTTTGTAAACCTAAATTCTTGATTATCATCATCTTTAATTTTGGCTTTGTGGATTGATGGAGTATGGCTAAGTCTATGTCAATTATACTCTATTTCCAACACTTTTCAATAATAGTATATATGTTAGATTATACGCCATACACAATATGCTTCTAGATCGATAATGTTGTACTCATTATACCTCTATGTCAAGTTTGATCATAGTAGTGCTTGATCATTTGGTAATACTCTCATTGTAGATCCTTGAAGTTTTAAGTTCGAATCTTGCCAAGTATGGTGCTTTGAGAGTGAGGATTCCTTATCTTCCTAACTCTCAAACACCTGACCTACAAATGACATATTATAAAATTGTGAGAGTTGAGATATGGACAGGGTCATTCACCTTATCATTTTAAGAAAACTTTTATTGCATATTATTAAGAATTATATGCGCTTTTATAAATAAACATTTTTTTTAATCTTGAAATTTAGATTTTGTTTTTTAAATGAATTACATATTTACTTACTCCAAAGTATATGTACTTTCACATGCTTCCATAGGTAGGAAGTAATTTGCACAGAAGTTTCCATCTATGTATCAAACTTAAATTCTTGATGCAATTAATTTTAGATTGGGCATTAATTAACAAAAAATTATTTCAATGCACCATTTATTGACTAATGCTTAGTGAAACCTTGTGCTTGTATTTTCGATATAATCATTGGTGCATGCTTATTGTATTTAGTAGGTGTTGAACCCCATATATGTTGTGCACATGTGAGATGTCCCACATTGGAGAAAGAGGAGAGAAAATACAACAATATAAGCTAGAGGAGTTACTTCTACTATTGTCAATTGGTTTTAGTATGAAACCTCCTTTGGGCTTGTATGTGTACCGAACTCTCCTCCTCCTTATTGGGTTGCCCAAATCCATTTTCACTTCTATCAACTTTATCTAAAAGATGGTGATAGCCTGGTGAGAGGAGAAAGAGAAGGGCGGTGGAGGTGAATTGTTGGTGGTGGTAGTGGTGTGAGAGAGTGGAAGTGGGTTAATTGGGTTAGGGGTGAGAGAATGGGAGGAGGGAGATTAAGGAAGGGGTAAGTAAGGGTTTGTGAGTTAATTAAATTAACTAGGGCTTAATGACCAGCAGAGTTATTGGCCGTTAGTCATTAAGGGTATCCTGTAAATTTTTTGATAAGTGGGGGGTATATGGTGAATTTTGAAACTTGTAAGGGTATATGGTGCAAAAAAAAATTATCACAAAGAAATATTTTTTCTTGGTTCAATTGGAGGACTTTAAAGTAATCAAATGTATTATTTGGTAAACTAGTACTCCCTTCGGGTTTTTTTTCATCATTCTCACTTTCTTGTGCACATCTCTCAATGCAGCTTTTTAAACTTAAGTTTGTTTCATTATATATTAATATAAATTATAAAGATTGAATATCAATAAAGTACTAATTGAGACGAATCAAACAAGAGTACAAGACCCCACATGACTATATTTAAACTTATAAATTGAGAAAAATTGAGAAGATTTTATCCAGATATAAATAGTGTCAAGATTCGAAGTGAGAAAGATAGAAAAAAAAAACAGAGGGAGTATTGGTGAACCAAATGAAACATAGATTGAAGATGTACTTGGAAAAAATGATAATCTTTTTTAGTAACTAATTCCACCAAAGTCATCCTAATTAGGGAAGAAAGAAAATCAAATTCTTTAGGAAGTTAACTTTAGATTCACAAGGTAACAAAACTAAAAAGGAGTGGGGTACAAAATTAAACACCAAGGGTATGTTTTATTCACCTTTAATAAAAAAAAATAGGGCTAACTAAGTCTAATATGATATAAATATAGGTTGAAATTATAGTTAAATAGGTTTATCAGATTCAGTAATTCCACGTTAGATAACTTTAAATGAGGAGAACCTACCCAATATATAAAATATACGGTTTTTTCACCATATACCCCCGACAAATTGGAAAATTCACCATATACCCTCAATGTTTCAAATATGCACCATATACCCCTGAGTTTTCGAAAACGTTCACCATATACCCTTTTTCTAACTTCCGTTAACTCACCATTAGCTTTATTTACCATTTTGCCATTATTAACCCTAAACCCTAATTCTAATCTAACCCTAACCCTAATCTAACTCTAACCTTAATCCTAATCTAACCCCTAACCCACTATCCTCTCCCTCCACACCACCCCAGGCCCCCCCCCTCCCTCTCCACCTCGGGCCGGCGGCTCGGCCCCCCCTACCTCACCGTGGCGCCTCCCTCCCCACCCCATCCCCTTTCTCGTCGTTGCTTCCCTCCCCCTCCCCCTCCCCTCCGCCGCCGCTCTCTCCCGACACCTCTCCTCTATCACTTTGGTGTTTCTCTTGGGAAAAGGCACAAAAATGGTTCGAAAATTTTGAGCCTCCAAACCTCACAAAACCGCACAAAAGTGTGCAAAAACCACACAAAATTTGCAACCAAGTGTAAATAAAGACTCCCCTAGCTCAAATATGAAAGAATTTTCAAGTTTCAAGCCAAAATCGGAGCTCAAAATATTCAAAAATGGAGGTTTGAGGTTCGAGAAAGAATTCGAGTCGGGGAGAGAGAAATCGCGGGGAGGGGGTGGGGGAGAGAGAGAAATCGCGGGGAGGGGGTGGGGGGGGGAGAGAGAGAAATCGCGAGGAAGGGGTGGGGGGAGAGAGAGAAATCGCGAGGAGGGGGTGGGGGGGAGAGAAATCGCGAGGAGGGGGGTGGGGATGGGGAAATCGCGGGGAGGGGCTGGGGAAATCACGGGCGGGGTGGGGGAAATCGCGGGGAGGGGTGCGGGTGGGGCTGCGGCGGGGGGAGGGTGAGGAAATCGCATTGTCGAGGGGAGGGGGTGGGAGTGGGGGGGGGGGGCGGGGTGGGGCTGGGCTGCGGCGGTGGAGGGGGGTGGAGGGGGAGTGGAGAGGCGGGTGGGGGAGGGGGAGGGGGAGGGGGTGGGGGGTGGGGGTGGGTTAGGGTTTAGATTTTAGGGTTAGGGTTTAGATTAGATGTTAGGGTTTAGATTAAGGTTTACATTTTAGGGTTAAGGCTTAATGATGGCAAAATCGTAAATAAAGCTAACGGTGAGTTAACGGCAGTTAGAAAAAGGGCATATGGTGAATGTTTTCGAAAACTTAGGGGTATATGGTGCATATCTGAAACATTGAGGGTATATGGTGAATTTTCCAATTTGTCGGGGGTATATGGTGAAAAAACCGTAAAATATACTTTATTTGGACTTTTTTAATTGCAACATTTCCCTTATTTGAAAATTTTACAGTAATTGCAACGTTTTCTTATTTAATATCTTATCTTTATCTTTCTCCTATTACATGGATCCGTCTTCACATTTTTTCTCAAAAAATGTGTCAAGATTTCTTTTTTCTGAAGGGAAAATATGTCAAGGATGATGTTGTAATTTTTTTTGGTGTTTAGAGAGCCCATAAGGGCAAGTGATGAGAACCGATCCTAAAATCTACTGGAACCGTGAGGGAAGCTCTAACCAACTGAGCTATCCCTCACTCTCTGATGTTGCAATAATAATGGGACGGAGGAAGTACGCAACACATTGGCAAGTGGCAACCCATAATTGATAATCCCATATTGAAGTACTAACAAAACCCCTAAAAAAATCATTAGAAATTGGTACGAGGTCAATATTAAACACAATAATACAGTTTTCCATAAAAGCCAACGTAAATGCTACGAAGAAGAAGGAATATCCACAGCCATTAGATTATTCTCACATTTCAATCTGACGGATAATGACCATTTGATGACTGATGGTTGAAACTTGAAACTTGGCCATCTCAGAGTCTCACTCCTTTGCATTTTGCAAGAAAAGGTATCCTTTTTTGCATCACAACTCACAAGAGCAACAAAGTGTGGGGTAGCACACCAAGGAAGAGACTCAAAAAATCCTCCTTTTTCATACCAGTTTTTCACCCTGTAAGTTCACAAATCCTTCTACTTTGAATTTGTGTGAAAATCTCTGTATTTTGCTCTTTTTAGCTTTATCAGAATTGGTAATCATAGGAATCCCATATATGATACATTCATGTGGGTCTTATTTTGTGATTTATATATTGCTGTTAATTTTGATAACTGTTTCACTGTAATAAAGTGCCCTTGTTTTTTTTTTCCTTTTTTGTATTCTTTTAAGCTCATAATTTATGCATGGATGTATAACAGGCTGGATGTATTGTTATTGTTGTTTGCTGCTGCATGTTTATCTTATTACCGATTTTTTTTTGCTTGGGTAGATATGTGGGAACTTATTTTTTCCTAATATTTGTGATTGATTTTTAGTTTAGTAAGGTGATTGTAAAGGTAAACCGTAAAAGTGTAATTGGGTCCTTAAGTCGCTTGATCATAATAAAGGGTTACATAATGCTACTTATATGATGCATAAGAACAAGAAGACTGTAGGATTTTTGATGTAGGTGGGATCCCGAACGTCTAGATGTACACGGTCTTACCTCTAACTAAGCTAGACTTACATGGGGTTTCATTTTGTGTCAAAATGTTTGCTTCCGAATCGACGAATCGTTTGAACTATATGTTACCTGGGGGTGTTGTGTTTTCTGGGTGATTGGAGTTCAATCATGGTGTTTTGTTTGTGGTTTTGTTGATGTCATTATATCTGTTCGTTTTGTTTTTTAGGTTTCTGTTATTGGTTCTGTAGAACGAAATAATGGCGAAGAATGAAGGAGAGGAGAGTAAACCTGAAGGTAGCCAACGTCATTTAGGGTTTCCTCGGGTCGCCCTCAATGAGAGAATCCTTTCCTCCATGACCCGGCAATCTGTGGCTGCTCACCCCTGGCATGATCTTGAAATTGGTAAAGTGTAGATGATACTGTGTTGGTTGTTTCAGCTATCATTCTTGTGTTTTCACAGTTTGCTCATAGTTCTAACTAAAGTTTGCAAATGGATCACATCGTTTCCGATTCGTATCACATAAGAATGTGTTGAAAATTCTGTTAAAATTCTTCATTTCCTTTCCAGTCTCTAGAAAAAGTTCCTAGAAAACTCCTTATTCCCAGCCCCTGCTGTCTAATTTGAGCAAAAATTATGCAAATCTTAACCAACATGTAGCCAAATTCTAGTTACATTGCAAATTTTCCGAAGAGTAAGACTTTCTAAGCCTAATTTTTGTCAAATGCCCAAAGAATTTGTCATCCCCATAGAACCCCTTTGAGAAATCTAAGGTTCCCTATGGTGGCTTGAGAGATTGACTTACCTCGTGCTCATGAATAGATCGCAGGTTTGCGTGGCTGTTCTCCACAATCGTCGGGGGTTTTCCCGGACCATGGACCCTCAACGTCAAAGGGTAACCGGTCTTCATTCTCTTCGATGACTGAACATTTCTTTGCCAAGTTTTCTCCTGAAGTTTTTCTGGCTTCTTGCCAAGTAGATTCTCTGGCTGTTGCTAAAGTTGCTGACGCTGCTCCTGTCGCTGCTGTAGTACTCATCTACATTTTTGGCTGTGTTGCCTCTAAAGTCTAAAAATAAAATAAAAATAGTAGCATACATTCAAGTATATAAATGGGAACATGTCAAAATCAATGCTATCCTGACCCATTTAATTTACCGAGGCTAACTTTGTGGACCCGTTTTAAACATTGTGTTAAAAAATCTCAAAACTAATCCGCTTATTTCGTGTCCAACTCATGTCATTGGTAACGTGTAGGATTAACCTTTGCCAACTTTTGTTCTGACCTTCTTATATTCTAAATTTTACTTAACTCCCATGTTACTATTTATGCTGTATTCTATCTGCTTGTCCATATGTTTTCTAAGTCGTATTGTTTATTGGTTACAGTTGTTTGATAAGAATTGAATTCTTTTATATCATCATTTGCTCAGAAGATGTAAGTATTCGACAGATTAGAAATAGTTGGTGTTGTATTATATTTATCTGGTTCTGCAATGAAGGGTCTACTTGTTGACCCTAATCGAGTACCTCTATCATCTTTGTATCTTCATTATCGGTAATTGGACCACTTTATCATCTCTGTACATGTTTACCTTCATTGATGACTACTATTTGTGTATTATATGTTGCTCACTGTTTTGTGCATGGTTTTGTAGGGCCTGATGCTCCAGCAGTTTTCAACTGTGTAAGTACCCTGCTAACAGCGAACTCATTGGATTTTTAACAAGGATATACTTGATCGGACTTGACTATGAAGTTCTCTTTGCTGCCGACATATTAGATTACACGATAAACTTTGCATGTTTACTGGGGCTCATTCATATTCTTTATTATAGATCCTTGCAGATACTTAGCTATTCGTTGGGCATATACTAGTACTTACTCTACTATTGTCAATATTTCTGCGCAATTTTTCTGATCTTGCGATTCTTGGGTTAAGTATGTTGTGCTATGGTGTCCAAATCATCTTTGGCAAGGGCCTTTGCTGTTATTTGTCAGAGTATTGATAACTTCCCCTTCCTTGCTCACTTTCTACTATTAATGTGCACTACAGGTTGTGGAGATAAGTAAAGGGAGCAAAGTTAAGTACGAGTTGGACAAGACAACCGGTTTGATTAAAGTAATGCTGATCTTGAATCCTGTTTTCCGTTTGATTAGTTGTTTTATGATGAATTGCTTTCTCATTTGCTAAGACTTCTTGTTTTTGTCGTAGTCATTGTTGCATTATTAATTTGTTTGGGATATTAATTGTGATTGGTTTCCCCTAATTTCCACCTTCAATTCCCAACTTTTTAAATGGTTACCATTGGTATATACCTCTCCTCGTTTCACTTCTTGCATTTTCCAATACTTCTTGAGAGGGCGTGTTACTTTAGAGGGCAGTAGGTGGGTCAAGGGGTACGATACTGTATTTACATTTATATTGGTTTGTTTAGGGTTTTAAGTGTCATAAACTGGTACTTTGGTGGGTGTGGCAACTGGCAAGTATGTTTTTTACGGGTTAGTGTCAGATGGCAGCAATTTCCTTTTCCTTTTTTTCCACTTCCCCGAGTCAACTTTTCCATAGATCTACATATCACTATGTCATGCTTCTTTAAGTAAAAAATGGAGCAAGGTTGGATCATTTTCATTTCAATGATATTCCTCTTGGGATATTGTCATAAAGTAAATGATTAATGCATCTCCATATGGTTGTAAATTGTATCTAAATATCCATTACACTAGTGCGACTTGTGTAACTGATACTGATCTTTACTTATAGGTTGATCGGGTTCTATACTCATCAGTTGTTTATCCACATAATTATGGTTTCATCCCACGTACCCTTTGTGAGGACAGTGATCCTATGGACGTGCTTGTTCTGATGCAGGTAACAGAATTTGCAGTTGTGAATCATTAATATTATGTGTGCAATATTACCTCCAGCGACTTCTGCTCATGGATTAAATTGATTTAACGCATTTTTCAGGAGCCTATACTACCAGGTTCTTTCCTTCGAGCTCGGGCTATTGGACTCATGCCTATGATTGATCAGGTTGATCACCCCCCACACCTTTTCCAGCTTTAGTGTGCAGCATCGTCCAGTTTTGAGAGAGAGAGGAGTGTCAAATATGCTTATCTATGTTACTCGGACTCTTTAATTTACCTCATGAACCAGTGTCGCTCCCTTGACAGTTTGACATGGGTATAGACACTTCGGCACTTCTTTTGAGCCAAATTTATATACAATTTTCATAAGAACACTTCTTATGAGTCCGAGTAAGATAAATGATTATAGGATTGTGTGCCTGATATTTTGTTCCACAATAACTTGAATTACTAGGAATTGGGATATCTTTGCAGGGTGAGAAAGATGACAAGATTATAGCTGTGTGTGCCGATGATCCTGAGTTCCGTCACTACAGGGAACTTAAAGAACTTCCTCCTCATCGCCTCGCTGAAATCCGCCGTTTCTTTGAAGACTGTATCCTTTACTTGTTGATTGTATTTTATATGACCTTCTTCGCATTTTTGACCATTTGATAATCCCTCCACTTCCACGCATGGATGCCTTTACTAAGAACCTAGACAAGAAAAACGAGAACAAGAGCGTTGCTGTGAATGACTTTCTTCCAGCTGAAGATGCTATCGCTGCCGTCCAATATTCAATGTAAGATTCTGACTTTAGGATAACACAGTAATACAGTATGCGATGTTCCAACATCACTATTGCTTTGGATAGGGATTAAAAGGTGAAATGAGGTCAAGAAATGGGTGTGATGAAAATAAAAAGTGCTTAATCCTTGTTTGCTATGTTTTGGGACTAGGAAATAAGTTGGAAATAAAAGATTATTTACTCAAAATGCCCTTTCTGACTTTCCTCCCCTCAATTAAGGGAAAAAAGAACTTTTTCTTCTCCAAATCCCTTATCCCTCCCCCTTATACCCACCTCCCTGGTATTATGTTAGTGTTGATTCCCACCACTTTTCCTGAAATAATGTCTATCCCCCTAAACAAACAAGGGAATTACTGTTTTCAAGGCTACTAATCCTTATTCTGATCCCTTAGTCCTCTGACCAAACAGCCCGTATAGCCAGGTTTTTATCTCTCTATTCCGAAAAGAGTTAGCCTAGATATCTTAGATTTATGTGAAATGAACTTATTAGACGTGTTTGGATCTGTTCAACTTGGTTTCACTTAATTTTTACACACGATTAGAGCTAATGAGCCTTAAAACATAATTTATTAAGGTGAAGAGAATGCACCCTAATACCATGTGAAAAGACTACGATTCCCTTACTTTTGCGGTTTTGCCTCTCTTCCCTAAGATACACAAGACCCTGTTGGATATCATCTAACTTGTTTTCTGTTTGCTGTGATGACTCAGGGATCTCTATGCTTCATACATTGTTGAGGGTCTGAGGAAGTAGGATGCGGAACGAGGTGGTTATGGACAACAACAGAGCTTCATGATAAGAGGCTGATTATGGGTGGACCGCCTTTTTTTTTCTTCTTTTGCTATTGGCCTGTTTACTAATAGTTAAATGCCCAGGCCCTCCTGATGTGATGATGATGAAAAACAGATTGCCTTCATGGCTATTTGGCAGGCATGTAATGTAACCTATCTGAAATGCATGGTGCAGGTTTTACAATGGAATGTGATATGCAGTTCTTGATCTGTTGCATCAATGTGCTCCTTTTATATTATATAGTATTCGAGAAGCAGGGAAAAATGAAAATGGAACTACCAAGTCTGTTGGGATTTGGTAAATTCAGTTGATTTGGATTTTACACCAATTTCTCTCTTTTTCACGTGTGCATATGTTCTCCATGTATAGACTTTAGAATCTTGTTATAGATGTCAATCATGTCATCTATATACTACTACCATGCTGTATAACTGTTGAGCAATCAAACCCGCTTCATATTTTTTCAATTGATGTAGGATGGCAAAGCACCAAAGTCGTGGTTTTTACAATTATACCGAGAAAACTCTCACCAAGTGAGACAAATAACAATCCAAATTCCCACATATAGGAGAGAAACAAATAATATCAATCTTATAAAAAAAACTACATGATAAAGTGTTTTTTCTTTTAAATAACTTTAAAACTGAATTAGATATAGCGAAAATGGAATTATCTTGCTAATTATATTTTACATTTCAGAGCACCATGTGCATGTTTAGGGGTGAAAGTTATTCGGATAAAATCCAAAATCCAATCCAATCCAATCCTAATTAGTAATTCGGATCGGATTCGAACGGTGTTCGGATTGGATTCAGATTGAGATTTTATGAAAAATTGGATTTTCGGATCGGATTCGATTGAGGGTAATTGGATCCAGAAATCCAATATAACCGATTAGCAATATGTCTTGTATTATGTATCTGGATTGGGCTTAAGTACTTAACTGATTTTTTGTTAGAAAAGCCTAGTCCATAGCCCAATAGGCGGCGTATCACTTCAACCCTTCTCCTAAAACCCTAACAACACTTAATTCCTCATTTCCTAAATCTACTAGGCTGTTGTTGTGCTTAATTTATTTCATCGAAAAACTAGAGTTGTAAAAAATCGGATTTTCGGATCGGATCCAATCTAGAGTATGAAAATTCGGCTTGGGTTGAATCGGATTCAAACACTAATCGGTTTGGATTCGGATTGGAAAATTGAAATCCAAATTTTGTTCAGATCGGGTTGGATTAGGCCCTAATCCAAATCGTACACCGAACTTTCACCCCTATGCATGTTCATATCAGACTAAAACTTTTTATTTTCATTCACTTATTACTAAATATATTTAATCCAATATGAGTGCCCATTTACTTATTACTAAATATATTTAATTTTGTATTAGTAAAGATAAAGAGGAAATACAATACACGTTGATACGTATATGACAATATCCCATGTAAATATCTTTTTTCCTTATGAATTAGTATCAAAATATGGTCAAAGTTCAGTCACACTAGGATACCATATTAGATTAGTAAAACTTATACCAAACCAAAACAAATTATATCTCAATAAACTTAGATCGGAATCCAGATTACTTTATCTCGTGTGAAGAGAACAAAGCTTTACATTGAAACATCATCCACGTGATCCTCTCAGGAGAGCCAAACACTACAAAACCAAACATTGTCTAAGTAGTTTCGATATATGTACATCTCGATGGCATTTAACGTTGCATCATATTTTAACTGATATAAAATTATATTACAAGTTGCACATTGTTAGAAATTTGGACTCAAAAAGTTAGATTTCAAAGTCTTTAATGGGTTGAAATCATCAAAAACCTAATCGGTACCCTAGATTTAAATTTAAACAGTCGTACTCGTTCATTATCTAATCTTGAGGAAGGTCATCTACCAGTTATTAGTAACTCAGCCAAGTGCATACTACGTCGGCCAGGTCTCGCTAAGTAGTGTAATTTGATTACTCGTTACCGTATAATAAATAGAATTCATAAGTAGCCTTTATGAAAAGGTTTTTAGTACAACTCTAGTAAGAGACTAGAGAAAAGATTCCAATTAGTCTAACGGGTAATCTTTGGGGGGGTACTTCTAGTGGTTTGTCGGACGAAGAAGCTTTTGCTTTTTTCCAGGAGTTGGTTGGTGGCGTGGACGCCTAACCTTATAGTAATCGTCGGTAAGAGGCTGTGACAAATTCTCGTTTACGTCATTGCCCTTGCTGCTTAATAATAGACCAAAACTTAGATGGTGCACACGCTAGTACATATAGCATGGTGTGCACATGTAAATGGATAACAAACCAAATAACTATATGTACATGGATAACAAGCCAAATGAACATATGTACATTTCTAATTAGTACATGTTCATTAGTGTTGGTCTCTGTGTACATAATCTAGTTCTTCATGTTTGTCGTGACTCGTGAGTAGGGATGACAATTGGGCGGGGCGAGTGCGGAGGATGATACCTCCACACCCGCACAAAATTCCCATCCCCGCCCCACCACCCATTGCGGGGAAAATTTCAAACCCATCCCCGCCCCACCAGGTACGTATTTATACCCATCCCCACCCCACTACCCGCAGGGGTACGCGCACCCGCTTCATCCCCACCCACTACCCGCAGGGGTACACACATCTGGTTCATCCCCACCCCACCACCCGCATCGTACCCGCGTCATCCCCACATATTTATATATTGCAAGATAAAATTATTAATAATATAAGTATATAAATTGAATTTTTAATAATAAATATGCGGGGCGGGCGGGGGTAGGGCGGGGTGGGTGGGGATGGGGCGGGTATATCATAAAATCCACACCCGCTCCACCACCCATTGCGGGTACGATTTTAATCGCCATCCCCGCCAAACCTAGACCCATCCCCGCCCCACTTTGGCGGGGATGGGGCGGGTCTCCTACTTGACCCGACTCACTGCGCCACTGCCATCCCTACTCGTGAGTCGTGAGTATGGTTCCCTTTCCTACATACGTGTATATGTACTAATTTGGGATAATAGACACACAAACAAAACAAAAAGGAAAAACCTCATGCCTTAAACCAACCCGCAGAGCTGGGAATCGTTCCTTTGCCCTCTACGGCGTGTGCCCCCTTTTTTTCTCTCTCCTCCTCACTCTTCAGTTACTTTCCTTCCCCCTCTCCATCTTCCCCACCCAACTCTACTGATAAACCCTAATTTTCCCCCCTTTCATCAAATCTTCAATCGACGAACGAATCAAATCTGAGTAAAACCAGGAGAATAAGATGGGGACACTAGGAAGAGCAATTTACACTGTGGGCTTTTGGATCAGAGAAACTGGTCAAGCCATTGATCGTCTCGGATGTCGTCTTCAAGGCAATTACTACTTCCAAGAACAATGTAAGCTTCATTCATTTTTAGCTTGTTGATGTTTAGATCTATTGTCATTTTCAATTTTATCCGCCATTTTTGAAAGATTTCGTGGATCAATTTATTATATCGTTGAAACGACGAATGAAGTTGACTATGTTATAAACTTTCTTTGCTGGTTTTATAACTCATTGGAGCTTTGTTCTGGAAATGCCTGAATTTGTTAACCTAATCTATCCTTTCATGAAATTATGTACTAGCTATTGTCGATTATGCCGTGTTGAATAGAATGTTTACAAAGATGTAGTTTGTGGCTTTGCCACTGCAGGCGTACTTACGCTTTGTTTGGATAGTAATCGTGGAGGGAGAGGTAGGGAAAGGAAGAAGAAGGAAGGGAAAGGAGAGGAATGGTAGGGAAGAGTGAGCTTGCATTTTTCGTCCAAATCTTTCCGACATTGGAATTATTTCGTTTATTAATAGGGGAAGGAGAATGTTCCTTCCAATTCCCTTCTCTTCTCCCAATGTTATATCCAATCAAGGGAAGATGAATCATTCTCATTACCTCCAAATTCTCCTATATAAAGACACTCTTAATGCTAGTCGAGAAGGGTGTGTTTTGAAGCTCACTGATTTCCTCAAGTTTCAACTCAAAAGCTAAAGTGGCAGTTTCTTCTTAGTGTATTGGTTCAGAATTGTTGAACTTATCCCCTCTGGAATTGTTATTGTAACGGGTTTGAATGAAGGGTGTATGGATGAAGGAAAAAGTTTCTTCGTCTCTTTACGGCTCGTTTGGTTAGTGGTTATAAATAGTGGTAATGGTAATGAAATTTAGTGTAAATTTGTAAAGAAGTTCTCATGTCAATGACCATGGGAATGAAACTCTATCACAAAACATGGGTTTCCCTTTATAAATTTCCATTACCACCCAATACCACCTTCCCAAGTGGTAATGGATAGTAATGGGATTTTTGAAAGAAAATGGATAACTTGGGATGAAGTAGCATTACCATAGGTATTTTGGGAAAGGGAATAAAAGTTTTATTAAAATGAAACCATTATTTTGAAAATAAAATAGGTTTTTAAAAATTTTGATTTTGCTCATTGGATTTTTAGTACAAATTTACACTATAATGCATTACCATTCCCACCATTTATGACCTCTTACCAAACGGGCCGTTAAGGTTAAGGAAGAGGGGGGGAAGATGATGGACAAATTTAGTTATATACCTTTGTTTTATTGAAGGTGGAAATTTTATTGTCATGCTTTACATGGATGGCTTTATGGTTGGGCCAATGCGTTAAGGTTTTGAGGATTATTTAGGTGATCTCACACATGATTCTAATGGGAGGTTGGCTTAACTACACTTTATTCTGTGAAGATGTGTGGGTGTGTTGCTTACTGGTCTTTTTTCAAGTGCATGACAAGTTGTGGGAGATATGTTAGAATGGATTGAGATTTTCTTAGTTCTATTGTTTGAGGTTATTTCAATTACAGCCTAGCAGGGATTATCTTCATGCCTTTTTCTTAAAGTGGTGTCCTAGCCAAGTACAATGGCCATTTTCTATGAAGAGGGCTGACTAGCATCTAAATCCAAGTTAAGTAAACTACTTTTTAATAACATTATCTGTCACAACGAAAGCAAATCAAGAACAAAGAAATAAGAACAATCGACGTATAGATATATATGGTTCACTAACAATGCTTTAGCTACATCTCCAGCAGGGGAGGAACATATTTCATTAGGTTTCTGGAGAGAGTACAAATTACTTGGGGACTCAAGGATAAAAGTAGGAGTTTATGTATTGCTCCCTAAATATATAATCAGACCTAGCCAATAATATGGGCCCAAAACAAAAAAGAACAAATTTCCCAAATACTGAGACCCTCTGCTGGGTCGTTTTGAGACCTAGATTTAAGGCATAACAGGAAATCAACTAAGAGACTGATGTTGTAATTACAGAGCGAATTTCCAAAATTTGCTTTATTCTGTGGGTAGAAAATACAAGTTAGGAAGATTTCTTATTTCTTCTTCTTCTTCTTCCATTCTCATCTGTTTATTTTTGTGAGCTCATTATATTCTTTGCCTTTGCTTTGCTACTTAAATTTTATGTTTTTTTCTTCCTTCAAGTGTGTCCATCGTCCTACGTTGTTGTTTGGCGTCCATTTAGCTGTGACAAGTTGACAACTTTCAGTTGAAACACAAAGTTACGTTGGATGTCTTGAGATGCCAGTATGTGTCAGATCTTATCTTGGATTTAAAAAGTGTATCTAGGACACGCCTGCCGACGAGACACAACAATGTCTGAGTCTCATCACTTTGAGCAACCAAAGGTGTATCAAGTCGCACATGGACGCACCTATTTCCATTTTCTTTTCTTATGTCTTTGATTCTTCTTTAACACCTATATGTCTTTTGTTACTGTAAAATAACCCTTCGAAAAAAAAGAAAAATAGAAAATATTGTTGCAACGAAGTAATAATGATTTAAAAGCATTTTGCAATAAAGTATGCATCATGTGCAATTGTGTGTGATGTGCACAACACAATTGGCTGTTATCTGAGCATATCTTTTTCCTTATTAGAAAAAAATAGAGAGAATAAATTTACCAACATTAGGTGGTAACTTAATTCTGGAATGTTCACTCAATCACTGGTTGGAGGGAGCATAATATAATTCCTCCAAGCTATGCTCCTAATATTGCTGTTTTATGTAACCTATCTAAATTTTACCTAATATTCCTTATTTTGTTTTTTAGTGTCTCGACATCGAACCCTCATGAACGTCTTTGACAAGAAGCCCCTTATCGACAAGCAAACTTTTGTCGCACCAAGTGCATCTGTTATTGGTGATGTGCAGATTGGATGCGGTTCCTCCATTTGGTATGGATGTGTCTTAAGAGGTAAGCTTTAATGAAGCACTTACTAAAAAAGAAAACATCTCTCCTTTTACTACCTTGTTTGACAAGTTCGCTTTTGCTTTAGACACACATAGGAGCATGGGCCTTTAATACAAGTATAGGGACATACTCCTCCTTGCTCTTTCTATCTATGATCATTTATGCGTTTGTGCCTGTGCTAATACAATTGTGTATGTGTTTGACTGTTGATGTGTGTGCATGATCGTGCTTGAAGATTCTTATGGAGCCTTGGATTGCTACGTCCTTTCCTTTTTGTTTCAAGAAACTGTCAGCATATGGTCAATATCATTTAAGTTTCTCTCATTTTAAGTCTTAGTAAAAGCGAGCAACTATGTTGTTCACTTCGACGCATGCTTTTCTAAATTTGTTCCAGTGTATTTGTGTCATTGGTCTGTGTGCATCATTATGGTATTTGTGATTGTTACATTGAGTAAATTTGAGGTTCCTTCTGTCGCTCAATGTCCGTGATACTTTAGTGGCCTAGTTAAGTTATTTTACCATTCATGTTATCGAGAAACAATATATGAAATTCCTGTTTTTTTATGACTTGCTATATATGTTGCAAGGTAACACGCTGGTGATTTTCGCAGACTATTTTCTTGAAGCATGTTTAATGGTTTATTTTCTTTATATGAATGACATTTTATCAAATTGAAAATGTGCGCTTTACTTTGCCTTGGCACTTCTCTGTCTTTCACCTCATGCCTAAGGTTTTAGTCGTTTAGGATCCTTCTTGCCTTATGGCTCATGCATTATATAGCTTTTTAACTGGAACAACCTCTTTGAAATTGCATTATAGTGTTAGTCATCTAACCCCTAGCTCAACGTATATGGTAGCTTTGTGAGTGGCACTCATATTATGATGTGGTTGGAACTTGGATGTCATATATACATCTCGCCTATATTTACTGTAATCCTTTCTTTTTGCTCTAAGTACACCCTACATGCACTTGCATACTTTCGTCTGCTGCAGGCTCATGCTTTTTTAATTTTAGTCTGTTGCTTAATTTTGGCTCTATACCCCTTTTTTTTATCCAGGTGATGTGAACAACATCAGTATCGGGTCTGGGACCAACATTCAAGACAATTCTCTTGTTCACGTGGCAAAAACTAACGTAGCTGGGAAGGTATTGCCAACCATCATAGGAGATAATGTGACTGTCGGTGAGTGACTAAAGATGACAACCTATTATACTTGTTTTCCATTATGTAACAAACTTGTGTGACCTTTTACATGCAATGGACAGGTCATAGTGCTATCTTGCATGGCTGTACTGTTGACGATGAGGCATTTGTGGGCATGGGTGCCACTTTACTTGATGGAGTAGTTGTTGAAAAGCACGCTATGGTCGCTGCTGGAGCCCTTGTAAGACAGAACACTAGAATTCCCTCTGGTCAGGTTGAGACTTGCTGCCTTTCTGCTCCTTCACCATTGCTTTTCGGAAGTTCATGTTTATTCAATTTGAGATGCCTGAGCCACTAACTTGCCAGAGATGTTCACACAACGATTATTGTGGAACTCTATGTATTGTAGTGAGAAACCATGACGGTTGAGGATTCACGAGGGAGGATTTGAGATTTGTAAGGGAATGCATACCAAGGGCAAAGAATATAGTTGGTGTAGAAATTGGACTTACTGTGCATTATTATATAGTCAAGATGCTAAAGCTGGGGTGTGGACTGGAAATATGAAAAATGCTTGGTTTGAAAGAATTTGGGTCCTTTGCCCTTACATTTAAACAAGAGTAGACGTTCTTAATTGGGAGCAGCATTTTCCTTTTGCAACTTTTTCATTTTATTTTGTCTGTTTTCTGTTTAGTATTTTTTATTTTGGGGGCATTATGTTGTCTTTCCTTGATTTAGCCAATCTACCCAAAGGTGGAAGACTTTGTCGCCGAGACTATCCATCCCATGAGATTGCCTGAGCAATTTGAGAAAATTTCGTGTGTCTAGTCATTGTTGTAGTATCACATGCAGCTTTGTCGAATGCTAAGTGGAATCTATGTTGTAGGGTACACTGATGCATGCCTATGGCTCGTTGATGTTAGCATTGTGGGCCTTCCTCCCCCCCAGGTTAAAGGAATGCCACAATCAGCAGGTCTAGCAGTTTTCTGGTCACCATGTCTTACTCGTTTTAGAAATTTAATGTGTGCTTGCTCCTTTTGTTTTAGAAATTTTGGTTGTCTTTTTGGTCTGGCCAGACAGTCCTATTTGGTTTCTTTGCTTTAGGTTATTTGTAATGATGCATTTTCTCACCGATCTTATTGGCAGCATTTTTCTGAACATAAGTGAACATATAAGTTGATGTCATCTGAGAATTGCTGGTCAATTATCTGTCTCTTCTGTCCTTGGGGAGCAGTTGTTTAGCTTAACTTTTCTTAACTGTCATCAAAGGGTAAAATATGGGATGCTGCTCAAGCCCTTGCTTAAAATTTGCTTACGCCTCATAATTAGATTTGACAATAAATCTTGCATTAGAATGTTGATCGTTTCTGAATGCAGGTGTGGGGTGGAAATCCAGCCAAATTTCTCAGGAATCTCACAGAGGAAGAGATAACTTTCATTGCTGAATCAGCCACTAACTATTCAAACCTTGCACGGGTTCATGCGGCTGAAAATGACAAAGGCTTTGAGGAGATTGAATTCGAGAAGGTCTTGCGAAAGAAATACGCTCGCAAAGATGAAGAATATGACTCAATGATTGGTATTGTCCGAGAAACGCCGCCGGAGCTCATTCTTCCTGATAACATTCTCCCAGAGAAAGCCGCACAGAAGTCTTCTTAAGTCAACTCTCTAGCAACACTTGCTGTCACTTTGCTGGGGTTTGTTAATGTTATTTTGATCAGCTATACTCAGATATTAATTACTCAGGATGGCTGCCTCAGTTCCAATAATTCAAACAATTGTTGCCTTACAATTTTGGGTTTGAAGTCGGTCCATCAGTTTTTTGGTTGTATTAGAAATCTGATTACTTGTGCTTTGTAACTCTATTGCTAAGACTATTAAGTTTGGATGTCAATTCATCCATGCAGGATCTTTTTGAGTTACCTGTATTTCATCCGATTTCAGGCATTGGAAAATAAGGTGGAGAAAGCTTATGTAATGGTTGTTTGGTTGAGTTTCCTATCCTTTCCTGTGTATCTTCACTGCCTCATACAAGATAGAATTTACCTTAAAGGATGTGGTTAGAAAGAATGTTATTGGAAAAATCTCATGTTGTCCCATCTATAGTTTGAGAAAGTGTTTTTGTTGGCTCGACGAGAGAGGGGAAATGAAGTTGCATTGAAGAAAAAACTGTTGAATTTAAAGTAATTTGCCAAGAGCTAGTAGGCCATAGATTTGGAAGTGAAAATGGCTAATTTCGAAACCATGGTGTAGGCATCATGCATACATATTGCATATAGCGGATGAAGGGAGCAACACATGCAGCGCTTCTTTCTGTTGGATGAGCTCTAATTGCCTAAAAATGTTGGGCTGTAGTGTGTCTATTTTCAGCGCCGTAGCTTAACTATAAGCAGTGACATTATTTATGACTGCAGCAACAGGTGCGAGTATTACATTACATATGCTTCAGCTTCATACATGGCCAGGAGATGATAGGCCGCAATGTAGTGCTTATCTGTCTTTGATGTAGAAGTCATTAGTACATTGGGTGTAGTGTAGTTAGTGTAAGAACTTGTTTCATATCCCTCATCTTAATTCTTTTTCTTGCCTGGCATTTTTTTTGAATGTTTAAAAAGAGTCACAAAAAACATTGATCTAAACAAGAAATTCGAGAAACCCTAATATTTCCGATTCATCATCATCGTATTTATTTTAGGTTGTTAAGAAAACGTGTCCTATCAAACTGAAATCGCGCAACTTAGGTTGATGTTAATTCTCTAGTTTAGTTTAATTACCACTAGGCACTAGACAAAACAATTCCTATACGGAGTAATCAAACAAGACAAGATGAAACAAGGTGTAAAATGTAAAGTGTTTTACTGTCTTGGTCAATCTGTGCTCACTATCTTTCTCTCTCCTCTCAGCTTTCTCCTTTCCAGTTTCCAATTCGTATCTCACTTTCTCTCTCCTAATTCGACGGAAAAGAGGGGAAAATGGGGACGTTGGGAAGAGCAGTATACACAGTAGGATTCTGGATCAGAGAGTCTGGTCAAGCTCTTGATCGTCTTGGTTGTCGCCTTCAGGGCAACTACTTCTTCCAGGAACAATGTACACTTTCTCTATCTCTCTCTCATTTCTTCTCGCTTTTAAATTTTTTGTTTCAATTGTTAATTTCCTGTATCAAAGTCGATTAATGTCGGATTATTCCGACTAATTTTTACCTTTCTGTTTGCTGATTAGGTTAATGTGCTTGAATTAGGATACGATTTAGTGAACCTTTGTTGTTTGAAGAGGAATTAAGAAATTGTTGGATTCAATGGAATCTATTTTAGGAACAATCTTAAAAATTTACTTCTATTGCACTTAGACTCTCTTTGGTTGGACGGAAAACATTTTTAATGGAAAATAATTTCCATGGAAAACACAACAATTGTAGATGAGGAGAAAAGAAATGATAAAGAGAAAAATGGGAGGATGGATGAGTGGAAGGAAAGAGAAAGGTGTAGGATAGGGAGGAAGATTGGTTTCCCTTCCTTTGAGAAGCCAAGTGTTTTCCACCCTTGGGAAATCAATTTACCACCATTTGGAAAACTGTTTTCCACCCTTCAAAAACGGCCAACCAAACAAAGGAAAATGGGGGAATCTATTCTCCGGGAAACTGTTTTCCACCAACCTAAACGCTCTCTTAATTGCATCATAGTCCATTATTCCGGGGGTCGTTGCTTAAATCCATCATTATTCAGTGACAAGTCCAGTTCAAACAATGGTTTATATAGTTGCTGTTTTTCTAACTCATGCAACTCAGGAAACAGTCAACACAACGCAACTAATATGATTAGTGGTTTGAATCCCGGAGAGTTGTTCAAAACATTTCTGGAGTAGATTTTACTCAATCCTACATTAGAATCATTTCATTTCTTTAGATTGATGCGAATGAATTGTTTCTTTATACACACTAGAAATGCAACCACGTTGCAGCCTTAGAAACCATTTTAAAAGCAATGCTCTTGCTCAAGTTCTGGGTTTGCAGTCAGCAAGTGGTGTTCGTGTATCCCACTTTACATGATAACCAAGCTATTGTAAAGTCTGCATTTCTTATATATAACACAGATGCTTTTGTGTATTTCTAATTATTGCAAGGCATGTATAATCGTCCTATCAATAATTGACTTGGTAATTGGCAGTGGCGGAGCCAGGATTTCAAAATGGGGGGGGTCACAAAAAAAAGACAAAAGATATTCAATATTAAAAATTTTACAACGCAAAGAAACATTGTCTAATATCGGGTTGTTTTCCCATTGCCTTTGATTTTTTTGATCTAGGTGTATCACTCATCGTTTCCTATATTCATTATCTAATACAAATTAACACATACTCCCTCTGTATTTTTCTATCTTTCTCACTTGGAATCTTAACAC
Source organism: Beta corolliflora (assembly GCA_947648045.1). Taxonomy (NCBI): domain Eukaryota; kingdom Viridiplantae; phylum Streptophyta; class Magnoliopsida; order Caryophyllales; family Amaranthaceae; genus Beta; species Beta corolliflora. Next base: position 543,800 of record CANSZD010000888.1, read on the forward strand.
TATTCACAATTAGAGAGAATCTTTTAAATTCTTCTTAATATATAAGAAAAAATATAGTCATGTGGGGTCTTGTTTGATTCGTCTCAATGAGTAGTTTATTAATATTCAATCATTATAATTTTTACTAATATGTAATGAAAGATATTTAAAATTGAATAAGTGCATTGGCAAACGTGCAAAGTCAAAGTAGGAAAGATAAAAAATACAGAGGGAGTATAAACTAGCATAATTTTGCGATAGAATCGAACTCCAAAAGAATCATGCCTACTAAATTTAAAACGTAAGGACATTCAAATACAACTTCAATCACCGTATTTTATATTAAAAATAAAATTACAAATTACAATTCTGAAATACATGTATACATAGCAGAATTATACAAAAACTCACAAATCAATTCAACTACGCTTAAAATTTTATCATTTTCATTAAAGTTTAACATTAGTGATTAGAATACTAAAAAACAACCTCACAACTCACACTATAGATTCACAACATCACACTTTGTATATTATGCAATTCATAGATTATAATTCAATAACATATTCACAAATCTGAAAATTATCAGTTCACATAAATTATGATTTCATAAATTTCACACAACCATAAACCCATAAATTCGAAAATTACAAGTCTATGATTAAACTAGTAAAGTTAGATGGAAAAAGAAATAAAAGAATTTTAAAAAAGAAAGAAAAAAGAACAAGTAACCTGCTGCTACTATTGAACCCACATCTTCAACCATCCATCACCAGCAGGTATCAACCCCGCCCTCCGCCAGTCGGAAAAAATTACCACAAGTAGCCAGTAGGGTCAGTCCCACTCCCACAGGCAGGACAAGTGGACAACGGCACAAGTAGGATTGCGTGGCGCGCTCGAAGGGAATGCGTGGAGCGCAGTAGGATTGCGTGGCGCGCAGTTGATTGTGTGGCGCGCAGAGGTGATTGCGTGGCGCGCAGAAGGATTGCGTAAAGCGCAGTGAGTTTTTTTTTTGGAGAAAATCCTTAAAAATAATTTTTTAATTCGCGGGGTCACGTGATCCCCCGTGCCCTATACTGGCTCTGCCACTGGTAATTGGTATAGGTTGTTGAGATTCTCCGTAATCTATGAAGTATGAACACAAAAATATGTCGTTGAGTGTAGTGAACTAGAATTATTCTGCTTCTCCCCAAGAAGGCAAAAATAGGAAAAAGAAAGAGAACATGTTATGGTTTGTATCTGGAGCTCTATTCAATGAACAGTGAAATCATGGTTTCCTTTATTTTAGAGGAGGGGGGGGTTATATGTATTGGTCAGTTACCTACAGTATCAGCACATAAATTGTTTTCGGATTAGGAAGGGGGTAACCAATTAAGACACCCTAGTATATCTCTTTGCCTCATCACATGGGGAACTATTTATTTTACAGTTCTACTGATAACTGAAGTTGGAATTTGACATGGGGATCTTTTGAGGTGGATTCTGATGTGGGCGATGGCTCTTCTGAAGACCTTTGTCCTGATCTAGTGGCTGCAGAACAAAGAGAATAAAATAATATTACCAAGTGCATCATCATTGTTTTGGGGACTCTTTTCTTATCTTAGGGTAGCTTTTTTCTTTTTTCAAATTCACAAAAGTTTGTTGCTCATAGTTGTCACACTTTTTTCCATTTTCTGTTCTGCCTTCTGGGTTTTCTTTTTGCTTATACTGTACGCATTGACAATCTATGATCGGACTTTGTTGACCTGAAACTGTGATAAATTTAGTGTCTCGGCATCGGACTCTCATGAATGTTTTTGACAAGAAGCCTATGGTTAATAAGGAAGCATTTGTTGCACCAAGTGCATCTATCATTGGAGATGTTCATATTGGTCATCGTTCCTCAATCTGGTATGGATGCGTTTTAAGAGGTAATGAATTGCCACCGTGATTGATCTGTTCATAATCGCTTCAATTTTTGATTTCGTTAGCTCAGTTTTTTTATTGTGCATTCTTTTGTTTAATAGAAATTGAATGTGAAATCTGTGGCAATGATGCATTTTTTCTGTTATGTTTATGTTGTGCCTGTAGCTGCAATTGCTGTAGACAACTTGCTTCTACAGTCTACCACTGTATATTGTGATGATTATTTTGTCTACATGGTGTTGTCTATGGACTTGTTCTAGTAGCTGCTCAGTACAGCGAGTCAGCGACCCTCTTCTACTCCCCTCTCCCCTTGTTGCATGAAATAATTTATAAAGTGATTTTGAGAGTGAAATGTGATATTCTGTTTGCTTTAATTTTTCTAATGCATCTTGTCCTAAAGGGTCTAGAGATGGGTTCTATTTAAATAATAAAGGAAGTGATGGACTGTTAAGCTTGTTTGATCATGTTAACATTTGTAGCTGCTTTTATGGTCTGTGAATCTGTTATGAGATGAGATTGCAATGCTGACTGGACAATATAAAGGGTTGAGTATCAAGAGTCTGTATTTCACTCAAATCCGTTTAGTTCTATGCTGTTAAGATGTATGCAAATAGTTTTCCTTCTCTTCCTCTGTCAATATGCAGAGAATCTCTCTTTTAGTTTGTAACTTCTTTTTTGGTTTTGAATAATCCAAAATCTGTTCTTTCTTCATTCAAACGTAGAGCAGTTGGGCAGTATACTGTAGTTTAGAGTAAGAGCGTGAAGAAAGGACAAAACTTGATTTACTTAAGTGGTTGCTTGAGAATTGGGATTTTCCAGTATTCGGATTTGGTATGTTGTTAATCAGGATGCTATGTTCTTTTTCCAATGGGTTTTGACTTTGTGCTGGTCCAAGGGCATATTTGAAGAGATAAGATTGCCTTGCCCCTCCTAGCTTCATTGCAAGTTTTACATATTTTTATAGTACTCCCTTACATAAGTGCAAAGTGATGTTGGTACAATGATTAAAGTACAAAGTATATATCCAATGTTCAATTACTCAAACACTTCTTCCATAATTAGTTCTGTAAATTTTAAGTGTCCAACCATTAGGACTCTTGAGGGAGGCGTGAGAGACGGAGAGGCCCTTCAAGATCTTAAGGAAGTGGAGTTCATCCTTCTCTATGTGGTTAAGTATTCGTATTCTTCCTCCTTGTTCCTAAATGGGCCATCGTGGCTCATTAGAAGGAAGGGAGAAAAGTGTAAGGATCTTTTTGTGGCCATTCTAGATTTAGTGTTTCATGTCATCTCCTTTAATCTCTAATGAAACTGCTCCATGAACAAGGTAAAACGTAGGTCATTACTACTTAAGGTCAAATAAAGTCCTAACTATCCACCTAAACTAGTCAAATGGTAAGCAAGCGTCGAACCACGGAGGTCTCACCAAGGTAGAACCACTAAGAGTAAGCTAACACGAAGATAACGTCAAGTTTTGGCTAAACTATATGTTTTAAATTATTGAAATTTAATGAGGAAAGGTACTAGGAGCGGGAAACACCACAATCACAATTTACATCCAAATACTCCCTCCGTTTTCTTTTGTTGTTCTTATTTGGAATCGGGGAGGAAACCAATGCAACTAAAAAAATGGGCAAGATTCCACTATTTTAAATAAAATTAAATCAACAAAAAAAACAAAGATTCTAGCCCTTTGAGTTATTTCTATGTTAATCAACTAATGATACAAAAAATTTGAGGGGTACAAGTGTAAAGTAACTATAAACTAGTGTGAACACATTTATTGCTCTCTGAGTTATTCTATGTCAGACAACCAATTAGACAAAAGTTTGAGGGATAAAAAGGTAAATAATGACTACTCAATAGTGTGAACACATTTATTGCAACTCAAAACTAATGGGAAATTTAATTCATAAATTATACTATATATGGAAAGATTCAAAATAGGAACAACATATTGAAATTTCTCAATGGGGAATACAGGAACAACAAAAGAAAACGGAGGGAGTACCAAGTAAAGCTACGGGGATTAACATGTAAGGGGATATGCAAAGGGAATAAACAATCCTAAATACCTCTAAAATCTTTCTTAGGGATTTAGAGTCCTAAGTATAGCAAAAAAAACCTATATTTCGAGGTGTTCTTACCTAACTAGACCAAGATAGGAATTGAAGTAAAACTTAAGTCAATATAAATCAACAAGTGAAGCATAACAACCAATCAATCATTCATAAAGTTCATCTACCTAAAGGCAAGCTAATAAGGGACAACAAATGGGTCAAAAGGTAATGGAGCTCATATCAACTAAGTCACCAACAACAATAATGACTGAAAATGCACAAATCAAGCATCGATCCCAACAAACTTTACTCATGAGAAAAGGATGGAAATAATGATTGTGCTACTCCCCAATCTTAGCTAATGAACTACTCACTATCTTTTAAACTAACAAACACCTTAAACATGGAAAAACTAACAATTAATCACAAATCCAAAGATAAGGAAATCCAAAATCAAGACTTTAAAGCTAAGATCATGGGAAGTGAAACTACTCACTTGAAGTTCTACTTATCTAGGGGGACAAGGTAAGTAACTTCTTCCATTTTGTGGGAAGTAGAAATTGATTAGTGTTTGAGTCAACCAACAACTCCACAATTTTCTATTTCCTAGAAATTTCCTTCTCTATTTTTCTTTTTATGTCAATTATAGAAGTACTTAGTGCACCCTTATGATAATATTCGTTGTTGTTTCCTTTGTTTTTTCTGTAACTTGAGACTCTTACAAGATAGCTCTTTTCTGCAGGTGATGTAAACTTTATTAGTATTGGGTCTGGGACAAATATTCAAGACAATTCTCTCGTTCATGTGGCAAAATCCAACCTATCTGGGAAAGTATTGCCAACTATTATCGGGGACAATGTTACTGTGGGTCAGTGAATACAGTATCTTGCAGATATATAGTTGTATACAGTTTCTGTTGAGGTAACCTAAGTATGGATTTGACAGGTCATAGTGCGGTATTACATGGATGCACTGTTGAGGATGAGGCATTTATTGGTACGGGTGCTACTTTGCTCGATGGTGTTCTAGTTGAGAAGCATGGCATGGTTGCAGCTGGATCTCTTGTACGACAGAACACAAGGATCCCTTGTGGGGAGGTTTGTTCTTAACTTGTGTTGCCTTTTCTTCTTCTTAATGCAGATTAGATCTGACATGACAATTGTTTGAGGAGTTCCTATACATATATTATCACAACACGAAGGTCAATGTATTAGTAACCTCACTTTTAAGGAAAATTTGTTAGAAACAACCTTTTATAATTAGCTTTTTGTGAGAAACAACCTTTTAATTTTTTTTTTGTTGAGAGAAACCTTAAACATAAAAACTTTGTCAGAAGAAACCTGATGACGTCATTGTGGCGTTGACCAATATTTTCCGGCATTGACTCAATTAAAAATTTGCCAGCAACAACCTTTTATAATAGTTTTTTTGTTAGAAACAACCTTTTATATTTTTTTTTGCAAGTTAAAACCTTATACTAAAATATTTTTGCGAGATGAAACCATACCTAATTTTTCAGTGTTGACTAAGCCATTTTCGACGTGGATCCGCGTTTGTATTGAAATGGGCAATACTTGAATTAAGATAGGCAATACTTGAATTGCAAAACCAAATTTTTTTTGGAGGATTTGGATAAGAGGAGCTAAAAAAAACGATATCACAAATAGCAAAGAGAGAACAAAGCAGGTTAGTTTGTATAATGATTAAAAAAATGGGTGGAAATTAAAAAAAGGGGTCAATTGCCACTCTCATCGGTCAATGTTGGAAATAGCTTGGTCAACTTAGGGAAACTAGATAAGGTTGATCTCACAAAAAAAAATTAGTTTAAGGTTTTAATTTGCAAACAAATATATAAAAGGTTGCATTTGACAAAAAAGGCATTGTAAAAGGTTGCTTCCCGCAAATTTTCCGGATCATTAACCGAGTCAATGACGGAAAATATAGGTCAACGCCGGAATGACATCATCAGGTTTCTTTTGACAAAGTTTTTTAGGTTTAAGGTTTCTCCTGACAAATTTTTTTTTAAAAGGTTGTTTTTGACAAAAAGTTGCTTATAAAAGGTTGTTTCTGACAAATTGCAGTGAAAACCTTTTGCATACTGAATCCCACTGTCAAAAGGATGGTTTAATGTTTCCATCATCTACTCATAATTTTTATAGACGAGGATTAATATTATGATAACCTTGTTGGTACATAGTAAGAAGATCCTTTCAGGTAAGAAACAATACCAATGAGTAAGAACATTATGCATCAAAGTAGAGGGCTGAGGATAAACTTTTTCATGATCTTCTGACAATTGGAACCTTGGGATAGTAATCCGTCCATCTTACCTTCTTTGCAGCCTTTGACTACTATAGTGCATGTAGATTACAGTAGCAAAATGTGTCGCCACATCACCTTTCCTCCTTTTTTAGTGCAATTTTTAAATATGCCTTTTATACTCAATTGCTTCATTTGTAGTAATTCAACGTTTGATGTTGGCATATTAAGCAAGTGAGACAAGCATAGTTGGGTATCCCAAAATTAAAAAATGGGGTAAAGAAAAATGGGACAGAATAAGTACAAAGTAAGTTGATTTCCTAGTTTATGATAGCCGGAAAGTCAACTTATGTTGGTCAGATAATTGATATACTCCACCAACTTATACTTTTGGTTGAGTTGGTTTTGGAGCAGCAGGTGATAGTGTAGTGGTGTTGGCATCACCTCCAATCCCAGAGATCCTGGGATCGAGTTTCACCCCATGCAAGGAGGGATCCCCAATTTCCCCTCTACTTGCAAGGGACTTCATCTTACCTTATTAAAAAAAAAAATTTGATATACTCTGCCATTTGCTCTTATCATAAAGACTAAAGGTCTTAGATGATTGTATGGGATGTTAATTTTGAGTTTTTAGGTTATGAATGACTGCGACCTGATAAGTTGTAATTAAATGGGATGTTATTGAGACTAACTACATAGGTCTCTATAACACCAATGTAGTGCGCGAATTGTACAAAGTTTAATGTACTAACGTTAGGAAACAATCTGTTATTTTGGGAGGCCTAAATTTGAATTGTGTCCTATTATTTAGGGATGAAGAGAGTAGCACAATTTCAAAAGCACAAAATGAGATGCTTGGACTGATGAATGTGTACACTTTCTTGAGCTAAGAAGAGAAAATCACATAGGTGATTGAGGAGTGACTGGCAGAGGGGTAGAGTGAGGAAATTGGTCTTGTAACTGCAAATCAGATGATGGGAGCATGAATGAATAAGAGAAGGGGGAGATAAACCAAAGGTCGTAAATGCAAATCAGATGATGGGAGCATGAATGAATAAGAGAAGGGGGAGATAAACCAAAGGTCGTACGTAGCACCATACTGTGAGGTACAAACTTGATATGTGGCATTTTTATTTCGGACCAGAGGAAACCTGTGCTGTTTGAAAGGAACAAGTTAGATAATCGTATGCTAGTTGTCACCTTGTTATACCTCAGATTGTCTTAAAAACTAGTCTCACATCATAATGCCCTCTCCATCATGATGATGTTAGTCTTTTTGGGATATGCTTATGTAATCTCAGTCTCCCGTTGTTGCAGCCTTTGAGCTTAGGCAGGTCGCGGGTGGAGTGGTGCTCCAGTGGATATTATATATGTTGTTGCTTCGTTATTTGCCTCATTATATAAGGACTTTCACAGTTCTATAGAATTTTCTCAAATGTAAATGTAAACTCTAATGTTTTTTTTGTATGAGTGTCCTCAGAAGGACATGTGAATTTTGCTGCTGATTTTGTTTTGTATTGCCATTTACCCATTACTATTGATTGCATATTCAAATTTGTCAAACAGGTTTGGGCTGGGAGCCCTGCAAAATTTTTGAGGAACCTCACTGAAGAAGAGATGGCTTTTATTTCTCTGTCAGCCAGTAACTATTCTAATCTAGCACAGGTTCATGCAGCCGAAAATGCCAAGAGCTTTGATGAGACTGAATTCCAAAAGGTGCTTCGCAAGAAATACACAACTAAAGATGAGGAATACAACTCAGCCGAGCTTGTTATTTCTGACAACACTACCAGATAAATCTGCACCTATGGCTTTCTACTTGCGCACCCCTCCTAGGCTTGCTACCATTTTGGAATATGTTGCAGGTGATTTTGTTGGTTTTTTTCCATCTGTGGTGATGGTCACTTTCCCTTTCATCATAGTTTAAACACGTTGGCTAATTTAAAGGCTAGGACACAGCGAACCATTGTGGCCTTCGCCTATCCAGTCTTGCACACCTCAGAATCTTGGCAACTTAGTTGATTATACTACCACTATGAATGTAGGTGTCAAATAATCATAAATTGCCCTTCCCATCTGCCTATGTTTTCATAAGTGGCAGAAGAAACCTGGTACGGGTATGAGCTAAGCAATTGGTTTATTTTGATTTTAGCTCTCTTCAATGAGAGGCAGGGAAACTTTGAAAAGTGTAGTATGGAAAAAGTTCAATTCATCTTATACTTGCTAAATGTGAATCTCCCTGAGTGGATATTTTAAGATATTATACTATCCTATGGCTATGGGCATTTGCTCAAATTATGATTTTCTCCATTTTCTCTCTTCCATTCATTCTGAAATATCTTAGGGGTAATCTTTGATATTTTCAATAGTCATAGGGGTCTTTTGGGGCTTTCCTCGCCATATTGAGGATAATTTTGGAAGAAAATCTCTTGAAATCGGATGTTTATTCTCATCTATAAGATGGAAGTACATTAATCTTCCATCCTCATAATTATTGTGATAAAGCCTCCTTTTATGCTGTGGTGGATAACAAGGTTTCATGCATTTGCATATTATTTATTTTCCCACTGATAGCTTTCGGCCTGAAATGCATTTTTCATTACTCTTTGTACTATTATTTTGGAATTCAGCATTGTAAAGCTTGTAGCATTGTAGGCCATACATATATTCTTATCTCAAATTTATTGTTCTCTCTCTCTCACTCTCCTATGCACATGGGTTTGAGGTTAAGTACAACAAGCTGGACATTTGAGTTTATTTATATGACGGGTCACACAGCCTCTCTTGTGACTTATGCAGTTGTCGTTTAATCTTTTTTGTTTTTGTTTTGGGCTGAAAATGGTTACATGCTATATCTGTAGCCCTAGATTTTTGCCCTGACGTGGGACTGTAGGGGCGCATCAGACTCCATCTCTTCACATGCACCTTATACAGAAATCATCAGACAAGATCCCCATTAGACATAATTTTCAAAGATTCTCTTTCTTAATTGCTGATAGAAGGATGAGTCATGAGGCATCTTTTACTATAAAAGAACAGCAATTGCGGAATGAATTGTCCTGTTGTGATTTGGTGAACATTTGAGGCATGCTCCAGGCGAAAATAGCGGAATCGCTTGATCTTAGCATGATTATGGAGGTCCATTTGCTTATTCTTAAGAGGAAAGTGAAAAATAAGCACAATGATTTGGTAATTTTTTTTTTTGGGGGGGGGTGGTTGTGTTCTGGAGGGACTGAAAACCACCTAGTAATAGGCTTTGACGTCTTTGGATTCGAGCTAGGAAACTCCAATGGGAGGTCAAGCTCCCCCAGATCCCAACCAGTGTTGCTACAATCCAGGGGTTGAACACGAGACCTCTAGTTAATCTGAAACAACTTCTTACCAACTGATCTAAGCACTTAGTGGGGGTTTGGTTACTTGGTTTGGTCAATAATAATAAATAAAAAATATGTGAGAGGCTGTAACACAACACATATGCATCCTTTGGCATCAGAAAATTGGTTGTATCTACTGGTAGTCGTACAAAAGAAAATCCAACTACTATATCCGTCATGATAGAGAATATATTTGGGATAATATTTTCTCATCGGTTTAGGATATATTTGTATAATATAGTATATGTTTTTCATTTTTCACAGGAATTAAGTAAGTTGATATGAAATGATAAATAATTAATGTAATGGGGAAAAAACTAACTATAGAAGTGAGAAGGGAAAATATAGGGTGAAAGAGCATTAGATGTATGACTAATTTAACCATTAGGTTAAATAAATAAAGAAAATCCAACGAGCAAATGAAACAATGATGGCACGATTAGTTTAAAGGAAAAACATGAAATTAAAAAATGAAACAAGAACAACATTTTAGGACACCTAAAAAGAAATACAAGCACTCTATTACGATACAAAAATAGTATTCAATAAAACTAATGCATGTAGAAATATATTTTAAAAAATTCTAACTTGTTCATAATTATGAGTACAAAATAATCAACTAAATGATTAAAACTTTATATCAACAAGTGTATAAGTTAAACTGTTGCAATCATTTGGCGATAATTTAAAGTAATGATTATCGCCCGAGGTCCCCAGCAGCCTCGCTCATATTCATGGAAAGAGAGGGGGACAAAGGAGGTATGATAAATCACTAATAGTTAACAAGGCTAATATTGTCATTTCAACATTTTTACATACACAAACAGGGGTTGGTTTAACACAAACATGTGTTTGAAACACACAAACATGGGTTGATATAAGAATAACATGGGTTTCAAACACACAAACAGAAGTTCTTATCAATAACCAATTGTACTTTTTGAGGAAAAAGCTAAACGGGACATGCAATTCAATGCAGCCTTTTTGCTTTATAGCAGAGATCACATGTTATTTTTTTGACAAAAAGTAGATTTTTTTATATTTTTATTTTAACAAAAAGGTCACTTTTAAAAAAAAAAATTAAAAATAAACTAATAGTTAGTGGGCAAGCTGCCCACTAGCTATTAGTGATTTATCACACTCTTCGGGAACAAAGCCGATAAAAAAGAGATCCGAAGAAACCAAAAAGCAGAGGAAAATCTGAGTGGGCCTAAGTTGCGGCTGCTGTACCTGAATAGTGAATAGTCATAAAAAAGTGAGCCTTCTGACTATAAAAAACCCGACTCAAGTGGACCGCTAATTTCTCTCTCTTATCATTTCTTCCCACTCCCCACTCCCTCCCTCCCTCACTCACTGCGTGTCGTGTGGTGTGGTGTGGTGTGGTATATTGTGTTGTGTTGTGTACTTGTGTTGAGGGAGCGGAGTTCAAACGGAATGGGAGCAGACCCAAATTCAAACGGAATTGGGAATGGGAATGGGAATGGGAATGAAGATAAAGCTCCTGTAGTTTTGGGTCTTCAACCCTCTGCTCTTGTTGATTATGTGGCAAAGGTTGATTGGTCTTTGCTTAATCTAATTTCTGGTGAAAGGGGTGGTTCTATTCCGGTAATTTCCCCATTTCTTGATTCTAGTGTTTCTTCCTTTTTTCGGTAGTATATTTATTGTTAATTACCTACATGTTGGGAAATATAAGTATTTCCAATATTATGGGAATTTGTTCTTTCTGGGAAGAAAAATACTGTAAAACATATTTATTGAACTGTTGAATAGCATGGCAATTTGCAAAATCAATGATGGAAAATGGGATTCATAAGTTTGGATTAAGAAGCTGGGACGTATACGTATAGTTTATCACTTTGGCGGTGAATGGTGACGTGAGACAAGATGTTAGTATTGTCACCAATCCATAGTTCCATACTGCTTTTGAAGATGTTGAAATATGCTTCACCCATATTAGTTTTGTTACTGATGTTTATCAGTTGGTATAATTATTTCTTAAAGCTTAGTAGTAATGGTTTTCCACAATAGCCATGTTCACGAAAATTAGTTGGAGTTGTGGTGGTGAGTTAATTAGTAGGCCATGTTCATCAATTTCTCTATTTATAGTTGCTTACTTTTAGCTATTATTAGTAATTTTAAGTGTATTTATCAAGAGGCACGAGTCAATAAGATTTTAGGTGAAAATGGAGTAAAATTTATTAGCAAACTTAACTTGATTCTAATGGCATATATCTCTAACAGTGTTTTTTATTGTGAATTTTTCTTTTACTAAGTTTTGCTTCTAAAGGCATATCTCTCCAACAGAAGAATAAGGAGATCTTGTGTGAATTATGGTTTTCCGATGTTTTGGGATTTTGAGTCTTGCATTCATTTGGTTTATGATTTTGTTGTCTTCTTGACATTTCCTCAAATTGTATTCCAATTGCATTAGGTCGCATGGACGGATGTGGATCACATACTTAAGGAGGTCAAAACCCATATAACCCCATCTGAAGATGACCCGTCTCCCATAAAGACTCTCGGTGGAGGTAGTGTAGCAAATACAATTCGAGGTTTGTCTGCATGCTTTGGCATAAGTTCTGGCCTGCTTGGTGCATGTGGTGATGATGAGCAAGGGCAGTTGTTTATACATAACATGAACTCTAAAGATGTTGATCTGTCAAGATTGAGGACAAAGCAGGGAGCCACTGCCCAAGTGAGCATTTTCAAAATATTGACACAATGAATCCTCCATATATCTCATTGATTGTGTATCTGAAATGAATAAATGTGCAATACAGTGCGTCTGCTTGGTTGATGCAGTTGGGAATCGTACAATGCGGCCATGCCTTTCACAGGCTGTTAGACTTAAGGTACTGGATTTTTCCTGTGTTTCTGGTGCTATCAGGACTCCCTGTTCGTGTTATCTGGTACTCTGGTGTGAATAGGACAGCAGGTTGCAATTAGTGACCATGCTGACTTATTTGAATGATCTAACTTGTCTCTTTACTCATCTCCTTTCTCTTTCAGGCTGATGAGTTGAGTGAAGATAACTTCAGGGGTTCCAAGGTAACTGTACCAAGTTTGCGAAACTGCCGTCTCATAAATCATGATTGTTCCTTTGCTGATTCGACAATCTAATTTCTTTTTTAATAGCTAAATCTTGAATGTTAATTATACATTTCCTCTCATCTATGTTTTGTTACTAAACAAAACCCAAAAATAGTTGAGGGTGTAAGTAATTAATCTGACTTCTCATTCCCTCAAGACAAGGAAAGAAAAGGTAATCAGCAAATGGCTAATGTTGGCTTTTTGCAGTGCATGCTCTTGTGGTGCAAGAAGATTGAGTTATTTACTTGTTCTGTTTTTTTTTTTGGGTCCAGTGGTTGGTGATGAGATTTGCAGCAATCAATTTTGAACTTATACATGCTGCTGTTAGAATAGCCAAACGGGATGGACTTCTTGTCTCCTTGGACTTAGCTAGTTTTGAGGTATATTCTTTAATTAACATCTATCCATTTTTTGTTTATCTTTGCCCACCCATCTTCGCCAGCCTTCTCCGAGCCCCTCTGCTTTAACGAATCATTCAAATCCTTTTATTTGGCCAGATGGTACGGAGCCATAAGTCAGCTTTGATAGAACTGCTTGAATCTGGAGATATTGATCTTTGTTTTGCCAATGAAGATGAAGCGATGGAAGTTGTGAGGTAATCACTACTTTCTTACAATATTTACCGCATGGTGCTACTTATGAACTAGTAGTAGCATGAGTTGAGTGAAGTAGTCAAACCTTTTGTCTAATTTTTTTTTTTGTGGATTAGAAGTGTAAACCTCATCCTCCGCTAATGTGTTTGAAATAAAAGCTTCATTTCTTTCCTGTAACCCCCAAATGTTTCCATCTGATATACTTCATATAATGTCCCTGAATTCAAGCTTCGTACACTAAATAATATCCAGAAAGCACGTCATTTAATCTGCAAGTGAAATCTTTACAACTGCGTGGAATCATGTACGAGTCGGGCTGATCATGCTTAATGTCAGTGTGGAGAATCTTCTTTTGGATTAATACTAGTACAACTGAAAAACTTAAATTTACAGTAATTTATGCTTTTGATTACTTTGCATGGGTTTCAAAACCCAGCTCAAGGGAGGGTTTTGCTAGAATTCTCCATCAACCTCCAGTAGGATTCTCCATTGCGTGGATCTTACTGATGGTCCGGTAGAGCAGGCTTGCTTGGTTTGGTTCATTAGCTATTTTCCGTTAATTATTTATAATCTTGACTGAAAATTTGCCGGTGCGTAAATTTTGAAACCATATTCTTCCCATTGTGTGTAGGGGTAAACAAGATACAAGTCCTGAAGCTGCTCTTGATTATCTAGCCACGCATTGCCAATGGGCTGTTGTAACGCTTGGCTCCAAGGGTTGCATTGCTAAGAACGGGAAGGAGGTCTGTTGGGTCTACTCAGATAAAATGGTGCATCGTGTTGGGTCTATTTGATGACATCAACTTCCTCTCATATTTAACCAATAATTCAAACTCAGACAATAATTAACTTTGGGTGGTTCTCCCGTGCAGATGGTGAAGCTCTCGGCTATAGGGGAAGCACAACCGTGTGATGCCACAGGAGCTGGTGACCTCTTTGCCAGCGGGTTCATATATGGTTTAATAAAAGGTTTATCTCTAGAGAATTGCTGTAAAGTGGGCTCATGTAGTGGCGGCTCTGTCATCCGTGCACTCGGGGGTGATGTAACTCCAGAAAACCGTCAATGGATGTACAAGCAGATGCAGATCAAGGATCTTCCTGTTCCTCAAGTTTACGTATGATACTCGTTAGGAATTTAAGAAAACATGGAAAGGTAACATACTGTGAGTCTTACAGATCCTCATCATGGTTAAACATGGTTTACACCACCTTTTTATCATTGCTTTCAAGTTTTCCCTCTTATGAACTGGGCAGTCTTTGTGGTGTAGTATACTTCCGGGCATGAGGGTAAAAGTTGACGAGTTTTTGTAAACATTATTTCCTTGTTAGCAGGAGAAAAAGCTTCATCCATTAATAAGAAAATATTCCCATTTTCATACCATATTTTTATCCCACTAGAACTGATGTTTATCAAACTTTTTCGAATATCATATTTCATGATATATATCAATAAAAATGTTTTTTTATCAGCGTATGTTAGATATTTTATTGATCTTTAGAATAGAACTATTATTTTTGTACACAATTTCAATAGAATTTCTGCATCACGTGAGTACTAAAGTAGTCATGACGATAATGAGATCTCTAACAAGATGTTTATGTGTACTATGAGAAAATAGTAGTCCAAATACTTGAGCTCCATACTCCGGCCACTCTGACTATTGATGCAATTCATTTTTCTCTGGTGAAAATAATGATGATGCAAATTAAGATTCCAATCCTTCAATGGAGTATTCAGGAAAAATGGAGCTATGACTTTGGACTTGATACAAGGCCATCATTCGAAACTTGAGTTAGAATGAAGTGAGGGGGCATTGATAGAATATTAAATTGTTCTTGTCGCTCCAACCATCAACTTAAGTTTTTGGTTGAGTTGGTCCTGTCTCCTGTGACAAGGGGATTATTTGCAACTTGCTTCCTTGCTACGATGCTAATTGCCAAAGGAGGGTGTTTTTGGATGCCACTTGGTGGATCGGAGGTTGCCTATCAAGGGTAACTTTGGAGGACCTGGAGGCTGGAGGTAATTTTAACGGTGTTTAACTTTTCAAAAACTTCAAAGTTATAGTGAGGGAAAAATCAACACTAGTAACGAGAGTAGCCAAGAAACCTTTTATCTTTTTTAGCTTACATTATTAATCAATATATATATATATAAATGAGGAACTTTTCGGGAGCATAGAGAGCTCCTCAAGATTTCGAGCTCATAGAGCGCGCCACGTAGGATTGCTACGTCATTAATTTATATTTTTATTTTTTTACAAAAATAGAGTTCTAGATGATTTAAATACATATAAAGAGATTTGGATAAGCGAAAATTAGAGTTTGGATTTGAATCAACAACCTAAATTATTATATCATGAAAATTGTGTATAACTTTTGCTACATAATTCGGAATATTATAATTTTTGTATCATTGGAGAGCATTCGAAATATGCTTCGAAATAAGATCCATTTACAATATAGTTGTACAACTTATGAAATATAGAGCGCCATGTAGGATTGTCATGTCATTAATTTTTCTTTTTATTTTTTTTTTTCTAAAAATAGAGTTCTACATAGATTTAAATACATATAAGGAGTCTTGGATAAGCAAAAATTGGAGTTTCGTTTTGAATGAACAACCTAAATTATTATATTATGTAAATTGTGTATAACTTTTTGGATAAGCAAAAATTAGAGTTTCGTTTTGAATGAACAACCTAAATTATTATATTATGTAAATTGTGTATAACTTTTGCTACCTAATTCAGAATATTATAATTTTGGTACCATTAAATAGTGCTCGAAATATGCTTTGAAATAAGATCCATTTACAATATAGTTCTACAATTTATAAAATAGAGAGCGCCACTTAAGATTGCCATGTCATTAGTTTTTTTTAAATATATTTTGAGCTCATAGAGCGCGCCACGTAGGATTGCCACGTCATCAATTTATATTTATATTTTTTTTACAAAAATGGAGTTCTAGATGATTTAAATACATATAAAGAGATTTGGATAAGCGAAAATTAGAGTTTGGATTTGAATCAACAACCTAAATTATTATATTATGAAAAATTGTGTATAACTTTTGCTACATAATTCGGAATATTATAATTTTTGTACCATTGGAGAGCATTCGAAATATGTTTCGAAATAAGATCCATTTACAATATAGTTGTACAACTTATGAAATATAGAGCGCCATGTAGGATTGTCATGTCATCAATTTTTATTTTTATTTTTTTTCTAAAAATAGAGTTCTACATAGATTTAAATATATATATAAGGAGTCTTGGATAAGCAGAAATTAGAGTTTCGTTTTGAATGAACAACCTAAATTATAATATTATGTAAATTGTGTATAACTTTTGCTACCTAATTCAGAATATTATAATTTTTGTACCATTAAATGGTGCTCGAAATATGCTTTGAAATAAGATCCATTTACAATATAGTTATACAATTTATGAAATAGAGAGCGCCACTTAAGATTGTCATGTTATTTAGTTTTTTTTTTTAAATATTTGAAAAAAAAATAGAATTCTACATATATTTAAATACATAAAAGAGTTTTGGATAGGGGGAAATTAGAGTTGCGTTTTGAATAAACAACCTAAATTATTATATTATGTAAATTGAATTTAACTTTTGCTACCTAATTTAAAATATTATAATTTTTTTACCATTGGAGAGTGCTTGAAATATGCTTCAAAATAGGATCTATTTACAATATAGTTTTACAGCTCATGAAAATATATTAAATTAGATGCATTGTAGGACATTATTTAGTCTTTTTTTTAGATAAATATAATAATGGTTATAAGTATTAAGTATAGTGTATTATATGTGATTATAACATTTGATTATGGGTCCAATTTACAAGATTAACATATTATCTTTCAAAACCTCAACCTTACTCAACCAAACTAAAACAATATAGTATTGCAACAAAATTTATTGACTAAAATCTATAGCGATAAAGTTACATATATATAATTAGAGTTTTGGATTATGTAAAAATTAGAGTTTGATTTAAATAAAACAGCCTTAGAATATTATAAAGAGCTCCACCTAAGCATGCCATGTCATTCTTATCAATTTTTAAGAAAGTATTCAATCTGTCCTGCATCTATTAAATTATTACCCTCTACTTTCTTAAAGTATCATTCGCATATTATTCATGTTAAAACTGTATTAGCTATTGTTAGTCATACCTGTTATTGGGATACCATTTAAAAATAGACTTAGCTACAATATTCAATTGAATATTAAAAATTATAAAATTTATATATCAAAATAACAAATCTAGAAATTATAGTATAATGACAAATACTTACTCCATTTTTTTCTACTTCAACAATTGGTTTGGACATGGTTTTTAAGGAAATAAAAAATGGGTAGTTTAGCATAGAGGTACCTCTTTAGTTAACTAGAATATGGGACAAATAAATCCTTATTAAAGTAAATGCAACTTTATAAGGCAATTCGGGTAATTAATGATGATTTTATTAACATAAAGTAAAGGTAATATTGTCAACTGTAGTTTCTTTTTTTACCAAAAGTGGAATGAACCCAAAAGATGAAACTATCTAAAGTGGTAATTGTTGTAATAGAAAAAAAACGGAGGAAGTAGGTAAATACAATGATCTTGAAAAATCTCATTTTACAACAACGCAAAATCAACAATAATATTAACAAAAAATATACAATAAAATAAAATAAACAACAACCCGTGCAACGCACGGGCTTCAAACCTAGTAATGTTATAAGTTATGACTTGATATGTTCTATTCTGCTATTTCCGTTCCACTATCTAATGGCTTGTTTGTTTTTTTTTTCCTTCTTTTGACTCGGGATATTATTACAAATTTAAATGCTTAGGTGTTCCAGCCTTCCAGGTAAAGTATATTTTAACGCAAAAATTTGCATCATACTTAGCCCAATCAATTCCTATTAAGTAAAACCTGAAAGGCTGAAATTGTAGAAACCTGTTTGATTCATTTCTACTTTGAAAAGATAATCGACCCCAATTTTTCGGGGTTGTTAGCAGGGGGAGAGTATATATATTATGTTGTTTTGACTCGCTTAATCACACTTGAATTTTAAAGGTTATGTTCTATTCACCTTATTTGAAGTCTTTATAAGAAAAATAAGTTCAGATAAACAAAAATAAGTCCTGGTATTCATAAATAAGTTATGCTACAGTGGCTATAAGTTCAGATAAGGTCTAATAAGTTCAGATAAATTCGGCAAAGTTTAGATAAAGTCTAATAAGTTCAGATAAGGATCATGTTCTTTTCAACTTATTTTTGCTTATGTGAACTTATTTTTCCTTAGTAGACCTTATCTAAACTAATCAGAACTTGAACTTATTAGACTTTACGGTCTTTTCACCAAATACCCTCGAGTTTTCAGAAAATTCACCAGGTACCCCCCAACTTTTCAAAATACACGGGGTACCCCAAAGTTTCATAATAATACACTCAAATGCCCTTAATGACTAACGGCGGTTAACTCCGTTAGTCATTAACCCTAATTTGCTATTTTAAACCCTAATTAACCCCTAATCCTAACCCTAAACCAAACCCTAAACCTAACCCTAACCTTCCACCACCCCCTCCCCCACCCTCCCACCATCCCCTGCAGCCCCCCACCCTAGCGGCCCTCCCCATCCCCACCCCCGCGGCATCGTCGCTCCCGCCCCCCTCCCCCACCCCAACGCCCCCCCCCTTCGATTTTCGCAACTTTCACCCCCCGTGATTTCCGAATCCTCTGTCAATTCCTCTTCTTGACCAATGATCTCACACCTAACGATCCGGTTTTTCTCTTAAGCGATCCAGGTTCACATGACCAGGATCGGTTAATACCCTTGATCCATATAAGAACGCGGCCCGGATCATGCGGCCCAACTCACTCTCAAATCCTAACCCAAATCACGCGGCTCCCCTTTTATTTCCCTCTCCCAAACCCTACCCCCCCTCTCTCATCGGATCCTTTCACTCCCAAACCCTAAACGCTTCCCCCTCTCTCATCACTCATCGGATCCCTTCCTTCGCCCCCCTCTCTCATCACTCATGAGATCCCCTCCTACGCCCCCTCTCTCATCGGATCCCCTCCTCTCCCAAACCCTAACCCCCGCCCTCATATCTCCTCTCTCAAACCCCACCCTCTCCTGTCTCTCATCTGCACCCTCTCTTCTTACCTCTCTCAAAAGTGCGAACTCAAACCCTCCATCAAAATAGTCGATTCGTCGAACGAAGCGCCATTCAAGAAACTCGAAGAACGAAGCGCCATTAACGAAAATCGAAGGAAGAAGCGCTATTAAAGAAAATCGAGGCCCGGTTCATTCGAAAATCGAAGTCGTCTCATCGCCGGCGAAGGAAACGCGAAGGAAGAAAGAGGGTGAAGTAAATCGAAGCCCTGTTCATTCGAAAATCCATTTTTTCGTTTCATTTCTTTTTCTTTTTCATTTATATCCTCGTTTTCTAGTATTTTCGTTCAATTTATTTTCGTTCAATTTCGTTTTTATTTTGTTATTAGTTTTATTTGTAATTTATTTTTGTTTTTATTCTGTTATTAGTGTTATTT
This sequence comes from Beta corolliflora, assembly GCA_947648045.1. NCBI lineage: Eukaryota > Viridiplantae > Streptophyta > Magnoliopsida > Caryophyllales > Amaranthaceae > Beta > Beta corolliflora. The sequence goes on from CANSZD010000888.1 coordinate 563,629, forward strand.
GTTATTTATTTTCTTTTTTTGTATTTTCTTAGATTTTCGTTTATTTTTTTTGGTTGGTTTTTGTATTTATTTCTGTTATTAATACGGTTATATTTCTTTTGTAATTTTTTTAATCAGTTTTTTTTGTATTTTTTTTTGGCAATGATATAAATATGATATTGTAACATGTTTCATTATTTTTGTTGTTGTATGTTACTTTTGGTCGGTTAACATTTTCTTTCATACTAGTTGTTTTTTGTTTGTTTGTTTGTTTGTTGGCTAGCTGGGATTGGGAACAAAAGTTTTTTTTTTTAAAAATATTAAGAGCCTAACTGATGCGGTTTGTTGTAAAAACCGGATTAGTTTCACAACTTACTGATCCGGTTTCACAAAAAATTGAATCAGTTAGTTGTCAAATTGATCCGGTTTTTACAACAAACCGGATCAGTAAATATTTTGGATATGTTGCGAGCCCATCCGATGCGGACCAAAATTGGATCAGTAAGCCCGATTTTGACCGCATCGAATGGGTTTTTTCCACTAGTGATGATAGAGCTCGAGTGAATAGCCTATGCTTCTTCAATGGCGGACATTGAAGTGAATGATTCAAAGGAATTGCAAAAGTGTTTGTGGAAGAAGCTTGGACGCCATTGATGATGAAGAAGAGAAGAGAGCAAGAATTAATGCGAGTTGGACATTGAAATCAGGAGAGGCTGCTGTGGCGGGGAGAGGGTCTGCTTTGGCGGCGGTTAACTCCTGCTCTGCTGTATTTCCGACGGATTTTGTGGGTTCTTTGCTGCAGTGTTATTGCTCGTGGTGGTGGGGAAGCCGACGGGGGTGGTGGTGGGGAGGGGGTGGGGAGGGGGTGGGGAGGGGTCTTCTTTGGGGGTAGGGGGGGGGGGGCCGCTGTGGTGGTGGGAGGGTGCGGGAGGTGGGGTTAGGGTTAGGGTTAGAAGTTAGGTTAATTAGGATTTAGTTAGGTTAATTAAGGGTTAATTAGGATTAAGACTAATGGAGTTAACCGTCGTTAGTCATTAAGGTCATTTGGGTGTATTATTATGAAGCTTAGGGGTATCCCGTGTATTTTGAAAAGTTGGGGGGTACCTCGTGAATTTTTTGAAAACTCGGGGTATTTGGTGAAAAAACCGTAGACTTTATTTTGTGAGTTTGTCAAACCTTGTTTTTGCTGTACTAAACTAATATAAACTTGTCATGGCTTATTAGACTTTATCAATTCTTATCTTAATTTATTTGAACTTATTTTTTTTAATAAAGACTGAAAATGTTGAATATAAGGTAGACTACAAACATCTTTAAATATTTCGGACTTTCCAGATTTGTCGGACTGATGAAAGTTACAGCTCAAGTTGAGCTCTTAATAAGATACAACACTTTCAGATATCATCAACTTCTGCACGATTTTTTTATAGCGTCCCTACTCCCTAAAACTTAACATTTAGAGGTACTGCTGAGAGAAGACAAGTGGGCAGGAAGATTTCTTTCATCAAGATATCAACGACAATGTTAATGAAAGAAAGCAATAAATAGACACAAAACAGTTTTACATATTGAGGAGAAAATTACAAAATGTTTGTTTACCCACCGGGTAATCTACCCACTAGAGATAGACATTAATAATCAGTGGATTCCAACTCAGCAAAATTAATTATTTTTTAATTGTCTATTTCTAATGGGTAGTCTACCCAGTGGGTAGATGTAGCAATCTCCGGAATTAAGATATTCAATGATGGTGATATAAAAGCTCTTCAAAATCTATCTCAAGCTTTTCTTCCCTCTAATATGAGAATATTAGATTATATAAATAATCTTTTAATTTATGTAAAATATATTCTTAGTATATTTTGGAGTATATTCTCTAGGTTGTAATCAGTATATTATCTAGGTTGTAATCAGCATATTCTCTAATATGGTATCAAACCTAATTCTATCTTTCTTCTCTCTCTTGCCGCAATGGGCGAACCCTAAAAAGCTCCCCCTCCTTCCTCTTTGTTTCATCCTGCTCTCACTGTCACCAATGTTAAGAATTTTATTCCCATAACTTTGGAGATGGAAAATGCACAATACTCTTCCTGGGCTGAGTTTTTCAAAAATCATGCCCGAGCTTTTGAGGTCCTACACCACATTCTTCCTTCCTCCAAATAAAGTTGATGCGCCAAAGTCGGATAACGAGGCAGTATGGTCTCGCGACGCCTTCTTTCTCCAATGGATTTATGGGACAATCTCTAATGACCTGCGTCACACAATTATTGAAACCGACTTGACAGCGGCACAAGCATGGGAATGTTTGGGTGCCATCTTTCATGATAATAAAAACTGTCGGGCTGTGAGTCTTGAACACCAATTCATATTTTTATGGAGGACTGGTAGGTTCTTTTAGTCGTATGCACCTATCCAAAAATAAATCTCCTACTCTCTTTTACAACTAAATGCAGAAGGGAAGTAAGGTTCGTATCCACAGGAAAACGGGGTTAAGTTATATCTAGCGTGGATTATCTAGATTAACCTGGGTAATAAGTAACATGGAAAGGGGGTTTCAAACGAGTTATATTAAACTAAATTGAGTTAACTATTAAAATTAATGAGAAATCAATAATGGAGCGATCTTGAGTCCGATTAACGTTCACTTCAATTAGATTATCGATCATTAAACCTCGACTCTAATTAAATCCTTGATCAACTATTGTTGAGAATTAATCTCCTATTCTCCTAATTTGTAGTTGAATATCACAATCAGCGTGACTATAAAACACTAATTAAAGGATAACCTATTCCAATCAGCGTCTGAGTTCAATCCAATAGCAGCAACAAACACAGAGAAGCAATAGACCTACTAATGTCATACCTGCGATAAACATTCAAACAGTTTATTTAATTTCACCAAGAAATAACCAAGACAATTTGCATCCAAGTTAATCCCTAGTTTGCTAACAAAGTGATAGAAGAATAAAACAATCTGATTCTATTCTTAGATCCAGCACTAGATTAATTACACAACCAAACTACTGACCTTCCTAGTAGAATTATGCAATAATCATGAAATAAAACATGGAAATCAAACCATAATCAAAGTACATAAGTAGAGAGGAAAGATCTCATAATAATAATTGAAGTTTCAGTTAATCTTCCTCGAGATAAGAGCTACGCTACGATCGGCATACCGTACTCCAAATCCATTGTTGAAATCTCTAGAAAAACTAAAAACTAAGAAAACTAGCTAAGAAGAATGAAGAAGGAAAAATGAAGAGAGGAGGTTTCTCTCTCTACCCATGCTTTCGCCCTCTACTCATACTCGTCAAATTATTAGGTTTAAAGAGGCTTATAAATCACACATAAAATGTCGCAAAGAACCGACTCAAGCGTCACGAGATGCGAGGACCATCGCTAGGTGCGACAAATCCTGCCTCCTATCTAACGCTGCAGATCTGGGCTAGAAAAGACGTAACACCCGACCCATCCGGAGTCGAGTCTATCGTCACCAATGCGCATCCGTGGCCACAATTATCCTCAATAGGCAACACAAGTTCTTCCAGCGCATTTTGTCCTCACTTAGGCACCCTGAGAAACTTCCCAGGGGTCACCCATCCCAAGACTACTCCTAGTAAAGCACGCTTAACTATGGAGTAACTAAGGAAATGAGTTCCATAAAAGAAAAATGCACCTTAGCTTGTTGAAATGACTAGCCTGCTAATTCTCTTTAAAGCAATCATAAGGAGTATTACATACATACCCACTTGAGGGTAGCAACGTCCTCGTTGCGCCTGAGGACTCCACATATTCGACCACAACGACCTGTGGGTGTCCCCAGCCTAAAAACTAATCACATATTCGACCGCAACCGGTGATATAACCTCACCGGAATCCTCCTCAACTAGGCGACTAACCTTGGATTAATTATCCACACGATTAGCACGCGGTCGCAAGGTTGCTCTGATACCATTTGTAACAATCGACCCATTCGGAGTCGAGTCTATTGTCACAAATGCGTATCCAGGGCCACAATTGTCCTCAATAGCCAACACAAGTTCTTCCGGCGCATTTTGCCTTCATTTATGTGCACCCTGAGAAACTTCCCAAGAGGTCACCCATTCCAAGGCTACTCCCAGCCAAGCACGCTTCACTATGGAGTAACTAAGGTATAACACCCCTGAATTTCGAGTTACTATCTAAATCAAATGATATTAAAATCTACAGAAAAATCGGCAGAGCTCCGTCTGAAATATGGACTGCCTAAAATTTGATTTAGGACTCGCGTCCACTTATAAACCTTCTTCAATAAAACTAGCACTCCAAATTCTCAATAATCCTTATCCAGCTCAAAAGGATTCACATCCATGCATAATTACTCGAAATTCCAAAAGTGTTATTCCACAATTATTGCGAGAATAACAGTTAAGGATAAGCTACGTAGACTGAATCTAAGTCAAAGCAAAACTTAACTAAACTATTACAGTCCAGTCAAGTAAAGGTTTAGGTGAATTAATATTACAACCTTAAGTCCCAAAATGATAATATGTATACATAAATAGTGCAGCGGATAAAGAACTACTATAACTTTAACTAGTAAAAGTTGGTGGAACGTTGCTCTCAGCCCACACCCCACACCCAACATGTAAGATCTTCATGTACCTGCACATATCGGGCATGTAGTATCAGCCAAACTGGCTGAGCAAGATTCATATAATAAAGCCAAACATATATGCAGGTAGGATAATAATATATCCTACAAATCATCTTCTTTTGAATCAAAATAATAAGTAGCAAGCTTTATAAAATTAAACCTTTTCTTGTATTCCTTTCTAAATCAAATCCTTTCTTTATTTTCCTTAAAACAAATCCTTTCTTTCCTTTACCTTCACAAAGAGGGAGTTATAAAATCTATGGAATGGAACAAACTTTCCTTGCCTTTGGGCTAGCTAGGCCCTCCGGATAACTATTAGACAAAGACCCCTAGTGTGCACACCCTACATACGGCCAAACCGCAGCAGAAGATCTAAGTCCGAGGTACTGATCAACGTACCCCCCAACTATTCTGAAATGTCGAGACCATCCAGACAAGGTTCCAATTCCTTGAGACGCCACAAAGACAATCCCAACCGTTTCAAAAACATTAAACTATCCGTCAATCTCTTTCTGTAACTATTCTATAATTCAAGGTTTGAAAACAAACTGTTTGTATTAGGAGGAACATCCTCCTATTCACCAATCTCAACTCAAGAGAGATACATACCTTTATAATCTGTTCTCGTAACAATGAAAGTTATCTTTTGTAGACCTTTCTCGTAACTATTAAAGATGTGAGTAAAGAATCTTACCTCTTACGAATCACATCAAAACAACCACCTCCAAAACGACTCTTTAGTGAACTGAAAAGCTACATAATAACATATATGTATTCAATAAATAATAATAGACTTGGCTAACTAGTAATGAGCTTTAACTAACTCTAGTTTTATAAAATATGAGCCTCTTACTTCAAATGACATAACTAACTAATACTAACAATACTAAAAATCTCTCTTAGTTTATATAAAACCAACACTTAAGTTTCATAATCTATATTTAGGTACTCCAAAATCCATTAGGAAACATTCACATGAAATCATTCAAACTTAAAGCACTCGAAACTAATATACAATTTATTAATTTCAGCAGAAACTTAAAATGGGAATAACTTCCTCATTCGAACTCCAAATCAAGCGTTTCTTTAGCCTATCTTGAGTAAAATTTCGATACGAACAACTTTTGTGAAATAGTAGTTTTGCTAAAAATACCCAGAAATTGCTTAAAACCGTATTTTACGAACTGACGGGTAATTTATACGAACTACCCACAATTTTCTTTGAACAACAAGTTTACTTAACAATCCATTAATCTAAAATAACTACTAAACACCTAAATAAACATCCTATTCATTCAATTACACAACCAAACAATTAAAATCAAAACCCTTAATTCAATTTATCTCAAGAACCCTAAACTAACAAAACCCCAATTCGAAATTAAGTTAAAACTGAAATTAAAACATGATAAAGAGTCTTACTTGATTAAGGGGAAGTAATAAGGTGGAATTACTCTATAAAAGGAACCCCAAAACCGCTCTTTGATTCGATTCACGACCCGAAATTCGCAAAGCCAAAAACTCAACTTTCCCTCTTCAAAACACCCACAAAACTGAGAGATGTTGAAGATGAATGAGTGAAAATCCCGGTGTGGTGATGGTTGATGGAGGATGAAAGAAGGTTGAAGACTTTGAGAGAAGAAGAAGATGGTGAACGGTGAAGAATGAAGATGTCGTTCTTCTTTCTTTTTCTTTCGTTTCTTTTTTTTTTCGGTCTTTCCTTTTTCTTTCTTGTTTTATTTCTCCCTTTTTCCCCCTTCTTACATATATGTGAGTATATTTCCTCTTTTTACTATTAATAGTCAAATTACTTACTAAACTTGTCCCACTATAACCATATAAATTATTTACAAAGTAATTCCTAAAGATAAATGAATTTAATTATTAAATAAACTAAAATATTTAATAAAATAAATAATAAACTGTTTCAAAAACCAGGGTGTTACATAAGGAAATGAGTTCCATAAAAGAAAAATGCATCTTGTTGGAATGACTAGCCTGCTAAATCTCATTAAAGCAATCATGACGGGTATTACACAAGGTGTCACCACCTGTGACGGCGGTCGCGAGGTCCGACCTGCAACCAATCCCCCGTCCCATGACAGTGGTCGCGAGGTGCGACTAGCTTCTGGTCATGCTGGCTGGCGCGAGCATGCTGAATTGCTGGTCTGGCTTGCGTTGGTGATTGAGCCTGCTATGGCGTGGTGATGATGGCTGCTGTGGGGATTATTTGGTATGTTGTGGTCTGCTTCCACTAGTAGAATAATTGCTTATTGCTGCGGTCATTAAGTGGCCTATTGCGGCGGTTTTGGCCGCGCAGCAATTAAGGGCGCATCAATAGGTAATTAACCTATTGCTGCGGTTTTTGACTACATCAATAGGCCAAGATATTGCTGTGGTTCCTGGCCAAAACCGCAGCAATATGTTACACCTATTGCTACGGTTCTCTGCCAAAACCGCAGCAATATGTTACACCTATTGCTGCGGTTCCTAGACAAAACCGCAGCAATAGGTACTGGTACAGGTAAATTTTTTTTTTTTTTTTTTGCATTTTGCAATCAAATTTGAAAGATAAAAAAAGAAAATAAAACATAACAAATTCAAAGTAATGATAAAGAACTTTTAGATGTGCTCTTACAAAAAATATTCAACTCATACAAAAGAAAGAAATATAAAGGAAAAATACACAAAAATTAAAAAAGACCAAAAATAAAAAACCTAACATTATATTAATTCTAAAAAATAAAAAAATCCAATAAAAATAAAACATCACTAGATCTGGATAAATAAATAAAAAATGTAAACTACAAAAAAAAAAAAAAGAATTGAACGGCCAGCGAGTTCATGCGAACTGTTGAAGAAGAATTGAACTGATATCACTAACTTCCACAAAAAAAAAAATATTAAAAAAAAATTAACCATATGGTGGTGCGACGCGAAGTCGAAGTTTACTTTGTTTTTGCAATGGTGGTGTGACGCGATAATAATAAAGTTCCACCGGTGAGGCCGCGAACAATTCCAATGGTGGTGCGACGTCGAAGTCGAAGTCGCCGGTCTGCGATGATGAGAGGAGGAAGCAGATCAGCGACTGGAGAAGACGAACTCGCCGGCGAATTTCGACGCAACTTTCGAACTCGCCGGCGAGAGGAAATGATGATGATGAAGAGATGCTTCCGCCGCTGAAATCGACGTCGAGAGGAAATGATGATGATGCAGTTGCCGTGTGCAGTATAGATTGGAGCGGATTTCTCGCCGGCGGTTTTGGATTTGATTTGGGAGAGGAAGGATGAGTGAGAGAGAGGAAGGATGAGTGAGGAGGAAGAAGAATGAGTTGAAAACGGCGCTGAAGGAGGAATGACAAGGAAACCCTATCTGAGGCTTTTTATTATTAATTTTAAAAGTCTATTGCTGCGGTTTCTCCTAGGAACCGCAACAATAGATTAAAATATTATTTTTAAATAATACTTCATTCTATTGCTACGGTTCTGGGTGGGAACTGCATCAATTGATCTGGTCAAATAGTCAACGAAATTTGAAAAAATTTCCCGTTGACACATATTGGTGCGGTTCCAGCCACAACCGCAACAATATGTTTGATTCCGATTTTTTCCTTTTTTTTCGTGGTTTATTGCTGCGTACGGGTAAAACCGCAGCAATACCACCGCAGCAATAAGCAAAAATTTTACTAGTGTTCTATCGGGGACTTGTTGCTATTATGGACGTTGGGCCGCAGTTGGGCTGAGCTCTGCTGTTGTTGTTGGGTTGTCGATGGGTGGCTCCAGCCTTTGTGGACTGTAGTGGTGTGGCATGGTTGTGGATGAAGCTATTGTTGTGCGTGGTGAGGATGGTGAGAGGTTGTAGATGGGCTCGTGATGAAATGGTGGCTCTCATGCCATTTCACCATCCTATTTCTCCTTAACCATTTACAACACAATTCCCATAATAACTTGCTCAAATATAATTGACACTTAAAACTCGCAATTTAGGACATTAACCTTGATTTACTAACAAAACTCCGACTTCCGCTAAAGGCTAAATAAAACGCAAACGTTAACATTTACCATCAAAACTATTAGCAAAATACGACCAAAATACCATAAAAATTCCGTATAACTTAAGCGTATCAAGGACTTTCCTAATGCTTCTGCCTACTGTCAAAGGCTAATAATGGTGGCTGATCAATTGGCTAATGTTTGGTCCCTGGTGTCGAATCAAAGGTTGGTTCTACAACTCGTTGCGGGACTTAATTATAGATGCTTATGGTGGTGTTGCTACTATCATGCAACAAAGTGATCCTCTTCCTCTTTTTTCAAAGCTTCCATGCTTGTCTTAGAATAATCTACTTTGAACAAGAGGGCTTCTAAAGAAGCGTTGTCGGCTTTAGTGGTGAGTTCTCCTCCTTGTGAGGCTCTCTTTAATGGTGGTCCTACTTCCACAAACCATCCCCACCATCATTCTCACAACAAACAACGTGGCATCAACAAAAATAAAGGTGGCAGTGACAACGCCCGTGGCGGTATCCCGCACTCCAACCACCATGGTCACGACAATTCCCAGCAACAGGCCCAGGCCCACACCCAGCCCGGTTGGCAGACCTTGTCCATGCCGCATACATGGCAATCTTGGGGAGGGGGCATTACTTGGTTGCCTTCCTAGGCCACCCCTCCCTCTCCATATCCTACCACTCCTTGGGCCAAGCCCAACCTCCTTCGGCCACGATCTCCACAAGCCTACCCAATGATTGCTCCACCAGACATTTATGTTCCTACGGACATTGAAGCCGCCATGCACACTATGTCTCTCACTCCTCGTGATGCAAATTGGTACATGGATATCGGTGCTACAGTGCTTATGACTTCATCTCCATGTACTCTTAAGTCTTATGTTAGTTTGAGCAATCGTAATATTGTTGTTGGTAATGGTCATATGATTCCAATTCGTGGTTGTGGTAATACATCTCTTTCCTCCCCTAACTCCCCTTTTACTTTGACAAATGTCCTTCATGTGCCTAATATCATTAAGAATTTAGTCTCTATTCGCCAATTTATTTCTGATAATCAGGTGTCTGTCGAACTCGGTCCTTTTGGGTTTTCTGTGAAGGATTTACGAACGGGGTCCCCTCTAATGAGATGTGATAGCACAGGCGACCTCTATCCTCTTACCAACACTATCTCCACCAATTCTCCATCTGCATTTGCTACGTTATCTTCATCACTTTGGCATGACCATTTGTGTCGTTCGGGAGCTCCTGTGTTTAACTCCCTTAGGCTAAATAAATTCATTGAACGTAATAATTCTCCTAGTAGTACTAATTGCCTTTCTTGTACTCTTGGAAAACAAATAAAATTGCCATTTATGGATTCGCATTCTTGTACTTTTTTTTACCTTTCGGTATATATTGTTCATAGTGACCTTTGGACATCACCTATTTTGAGTACTTCGGTCCATTGATATTATGTGCTCTTCTTAGATTATTTTTCATATTTTCTTCGGACTTTTCCTTTTGCCAAGAAATCTCAAGTTTTCTCTATCTTCTCATCTTTATTTTCGAGTTCTTGTAAAGACTCAATTTGACAGGGAAATTAAAAATATTCAACGTGACAATGGTAGAGAGTTTGATGATGGTTCTTTGCGAACTTTGTGTGCCAATAATGAAATTTCTTTTCGCCAATCTTGTCCTCATACTTCTTCCCAAAATGGAAAGGCCAAGAGAAAAATCCGCTCCATTAATAACATAATTCGGACTCTCATGTCTTATGCCTCCTTACCTTCTGGCACCATGCTCTTAGTATGGCAGCTTATTTGTTAAACATTATTCCGAGTAAACTGTTAGACTACAAATCCCCTCTTGAAGTTCTTTATCACAAACTTCCGTCCTACTCTCACCTTAGAGTCTCTGGATGCTTGTGTTATCCTCTTTTCCCCTCTACTACTATTCATAAACTTCAAGATCGATCGACTCCTTGTGTATTTTTGGGCTATCCTCCTAATCATAGAGGATATAAAGTGTTTTGATGTCTAGTAACAATATCATCATTTGTAGACATGTTTTTGATGAGCAGGTGTTCCCTTTTGCCAAAATCCACAACCCATCTTCATCAACTTATGATTTTCCGGATCATGATGTCTCTCCTTTATTGACCCAACATGTCCTTTCCTTCTCTGTCCCAAACACAACAGCCCAAAACGCCACTCCAACCATTTCCTCCACTGGCCTAAACACAGCAGCCCCCAACTCACCTCCTTCCTTTACCTTCAGATCCTCTCCTATAGATCCGGGCCAAACTCCCTCTCCGTGTCACTCTCCCCCTCCTTCTCTCGGGATTCAGTCCCTTTAACCTGCTCAGCTTCCCAGGCCCAGCAGCGATCCCCCTTCAGCCTCCCTACGGCACATGGGCCCTGCACCTGATCCGCTTCCCTTCCCTTCACTCCCCCAGCCCAACCGTGTCACAACTCGCAGCCAACATGGTATTTTTAGACCCAAAAAGCAATTTAATCTTCACACTCATGTCACTAAATCTCCCCTTCCTCGTAACCCATTAGCTGCTAGCTTTATCTGACTCGAATTAGAAAATTGCTATGAATGATGAGTATAATGCTCTTATTGATAATAAGACTTGGGAATTGGTGCTTAGGCCTGCTAATGTTAAAATTATCTGCTCTATGTGGCTTTTTTGTCATAATAAAGAAAACTCTAAATGTGTTTTTGAGCGGCATAAAACCCGTCTTATAGGTGATGGCAGGTCTCAGCAGATTGGCGTAGATTATAAGGAGACTTTCAGTCTGGTTGTCAAACCGGCCACTACTAACCGGTTTGTACTCAGTTTGGCTTTATCCAAAGCCTGGCCCATTCATCAATTGGATGTCAAGAATGCCCTTTTTACATGGACATCTCAATGAAACAATGTATATGCATCAACCTATGGGGTTTCGTGATCCTACTCATCTTGATTATGTATGCTTGTTGAAGAAGTCTTTATATGGCTTAAAACAAGCTCCTTGTGCTTGGTACAAACGCTTCGCCGACTACATCTCCACTATGTGTTTCTTTCGCCGTAAGTCTGATCATTCTTAATTTGTTCATTTATCGGTATGGCTCTGACACTGCATACATATTACTTTATGTTGATGACATCATTCTCACTGATTCTTCGAATGCTCTTCGGCGTTCTATCATGTCATTTTTGAGTTCGGAGTTTGCTATGAAGGACTTAGGTCCTTTGAGTGATTTTTTAGGTATCTATGTCACTCGTCATTCGCGGGGACTTAATCTTACTTAACGGAAATATGATGAGAGATTGTGGAACGAGCTCATATGTCCTCTTGTAAACCTTCAGCTACTCCTGTTGATACTAAGGCCAAACTTAGTGCCTCCTTTGGTCCTCCTGTTGTCGATCCATCTCACTATCGGAGTCTAGCCGGGGCTTTCAGTATTTGACTTTCACTCGTCCAGACATTTCTTATGCAGTACAACATCTCATATGTTTAAATATGCATGATCCGCGAGAGAACATTTTAAGTGCTCTTAAGCGTATTATGTGATATATTCCCTAGATCTTGGCCTTCAATTATATCCTTCTGCTGTTCATAAACTTGTTTCTTATACAGATGCAGATTGGGGTGGCTCCCATGATACTCGCCGATCTACCTCCGGGTACTGTATTTTTCTTGGTGATAATTTCATCTCTTGGTCTTCTAAACGACAACCTACTTTATCTTGTTCTCGTGCCAAAGCTGAGTATAGAGGGGTCGCCAATATCGTTTCTGAATCCTGTTGGGTTCGTAGTCTTCTTCAAGAGCTTCAGTGCCCAGTGCAAAAAGCCACTTTGGTTTATTGTGACAATGTTAGTACCATGTACGTCTAAGGTAATCTCGTTCAGCATCAATGCACTAAACATATTGAGTTGGATATTCATTTTGTACACGAAAAGGTTGCACATGGCCACGTCTGTATGCTTCATGTCCCTTCTCGTTATCAGATAGCTAATATTTTTACTAAGTGGCTTACGCACATTCTTTTTGATGATTTCGGGGGCAATATAAGCGTATGTTTACCTCCCGCTTCGACTGCGGGGGTGTGATAAATTATGCAAATAATCTTTATATTTATTTAAAATCTATTCTTAGTATATTTTGGAGTACATTCACTAGGTTGTAATCAACATATTCTCTAGGTTGTAATCTTGTATATAAACCCTTTGGAAGTAATACAAAGGTAATCATTATTCTCTAATAACAACAGACAAAAGAAGTAGTTATACTAAGGTACAATTGAAGCATGAGTGAAATTCGTCAAATCGAAAGGTTTGGGCACTCAGCCTTAATTGGATCCAGAGCTCCTAGCACACGAAAGGGAGATCCGCCTTATTTGGAGCGGACTCTCTAAACATTTTGCTAGAGTTGTGAAGTCCTAAAAGACAACGTTGATCAAAGGGGACACGCCTATCGGAACATGATCACATTATGCAGATCAAATTGATTATTTAAAAGTCATTCGATAACTATAATATAAGGTGCCTATTTAAGATGGTTATCCAAAAGAGTCAATCTTTTTTTTACAGCTTAAAAAGTCAACATTATAGATGTTTATGGTCAGAAACTCCTCTTCAAAATTATAAAGTTAATTATCTGTTGTATGATTGTACCACAATATGTGCGAGACAGAAGACATTTTTTGCACTCTCACCAGTCACCATTTCTAATATCTGTAATTAGAGCTGTCAGTTTGGTTAATGAACTGTTGGTTGAACTGAACAAACTGAAATTTTAACTGAATTGAACTGAACTGGGAGTAATTGTAACTGAAATCAACTGAAAAATGCTTAACTGAAACTGAAATAAACTGTAAATGAAAAATCAAAACTGAACTGCAACTGAACTAAAACAAACTGTAACTGAAAATAACAGTGAAAAACCAAAAAGTTGATCGATCAACTGAACTGAACTGAACTGAATATTTAACTGAATTAACTGAACTGATTCAAACTGAAACTGAACTGATTCAAACTGAAGCTGAACTGAAACCGATTTACATTAAAACTATTTTAAACTGATTTTTAACTATATCCTAACTGAATTCACATATTACTCAAATTCTTGATAGTACTCCAATTCACATACAAATCTTATCACGCTAATTTTTTTATTAGTACTTGAATTTATGACATATATAACTTAATTTCTTGATAATTTTCAACTATGTCAAGTTCACTGATTTTAAGCAACAAAACCATATATGCCATAAAATATTTACATATAACAAAACAACAAATGCATCCAAAACGGAAGGCCACCAATAAGGCGAAAGCCCAACCAGCGCTGCCACAGCGCCACCCAGATTTTTGAATCCCCACCAAAACAATAAAGAAAAATAATTATTTTCAAAAAGGAAGGCCACCAATATGTTCTATTTTTCAATTAATATTAAAAGAAAGATGAAAGAAAAAACAGAAACCTTGGGATATTACACCCATGAGGCTGCCATCGATACCGCAAATAGCGAAGATCAGTGCAGCCATTGTTGAAGCAATTGAAGGCATAATCAAGAAACGGGCAAGACCTAGGTGGGTAAATTGGGTCAGAATTATCCAAAACCTATTTCCCATCAAATATATCACAATAAATTTTCTTCTTGTTAATAACAAAATCATGCTCTGTTTTCAATAGTGTTCTTGGAGAATTAGACCCATTTTCATCAAATGGGCTAGGAGAATGAGAAATCTCCACATACGAACCCGTTTCGATGAAATCGAATGTTCGGGCTGCGATTATTGAGGAAGTTCTGGCGAGAGAGGAGAGAGAAGAAATGTAGTTTGAAGCAACTTAAAGCCCCCGATCTAGCAAATAACACCGAAAACAAATTCCAAAAGAGAAAAGAAAAATAGAACAGAAAGAAAAGAGAAATATAATGGTGATGGTAGCCGGCTTGTTGATCTCCAACAGAGGTGGTGAGAGGGTGGAGAGGTGGTGAACAAGAGAAGTGGGTCTTGGATGTTGGGGTCTGATGGTTCAAGGAGATTCACAAGGAAAGAGATAGAGAGAAAAGAAATCAAAAACTTTACCTGGCATTCTTTTTTGGAAGTATTTTTGTTGGAGTTTCCCGCTCTATTTTCTCTTGGTAAATGCATTCACATTTTTGGAGGGAAACTTCCCCCCCTAAATTTTCATTTTAAACCCGAAATTCCATACTCCAAAATCCAAATTTCTAAACCCCAAACCCCAACTTTCATACTCTATAACCCCATTACCATATAACCATAATAATTTATGTTACTTAATAACCAAAATTTTCATAATTTATATCATTTGTTTAACCAATATTTGCTTGCGTCTATTGTCTCATTTGTCGGTAGATGATTTGGAGATCTCCGGGCAGCGAGATCCCCGTGCTTGGTTAATCGAAGCGTTAGATATTTCAAGGCATATCACAACAATTAGCTTATTATCGATTTATATCAATAAATTGACCTAATCCAATATCAGCATACATTACTCTTATGTAATAACAATTTGTTTCAATTTGTTTATATGTTTAGATGTATTCACATAACTTTCATCTATTTGAATAAGTTAATAATAAATTCACTAATCAACTTGTTTCGCTTTTAGTAATATGTTTTGTATTCGAAATAGATAAAGCTTAATCAAGGTTCACTTAGATGGATCATTGCTATTTTTAGTTACCTTATCAGTTTACATTGATATATAATATAATCCAGTATGACCTTGTTTCAGTTTAATTAGATATTTGAGTTTCAAAATAATTGTAACTTATAAATGATCAACTAAATCAGAGTGTTCTTATCTTGATTTAGGTTATCGATTCACATTGATACAATAATCTAATGATCCGGTACTAACTGAAGTATTATGTTTCAAATTCAAAATGGAGCTCTATTATCTTCAATTATCTTACCGGCTTATATTGATATATTCATTTAGTCTAATATCAATGTATTTCAGTTTGGCTTAGATAAGTGAGTTAAAAAAATGATTATAACTTATTAACAATTAACTTAAATGGAATATACTTATCTTGATTTAGTTTATCAATTTGCATTGATACATTGATTTAATATCCAATATCAATTTGTTTCACTCCAATATTAAGTTTTAAAATCAAAATGGATTCAACTTAATCTGACTTTAAATGGAGCACAGTTATTTTCAATCACTTTACCGACTTAATTACGTTGAAACATTCATCTAATCTAATATCAATTTATTTTGGTTTGGCTAAGATGTATGAGTTTCAAATTGAATCTAACTTGTTAACATTAACTTAAATAACAGAGTATTGTTATATTTTACTTATCGATTCACATACATATCTTGATCTAATCCAATGTTAACTTATTTTACATCGATTATATGTTTTCAGTTTTCAAATGCATGTAGCTTGATGACTAGTATAGTTATATTAATCCATTGATCTAATTGGCTTTTAAAAAAATATCTAACTTGTCTTTCGAGGAAGTTTATAAGAATTTATACCAATATGAGACGTCCTTTTTAACTAAACATGATGTGATTTGCATACAACTAAAAGTTTGAATATCGACTTATATAAAATTATCTTATTCTAAATTGTCGAATATATCAGTAAAGTACACATATATCGATGTCACTTTCATAACGTTTTTGGGAAGTACAACCGGTTTTTTTCGAGGCAAGTGTCGGACTACACTTATCTGCCACGTCAATTTTAACCGAACTTGAAAAAACATTTGCCAAAACCCGACATGAAGTTCCATTTTTCCCGAACAAATGCAAGAATGTGACTAACTTATATCCGAACCGATGCGATTATTGTCGAACTTATATAATTTTCGTCAATAACTGAAATAAACTGAAACGAAACTGAAAATAACTGCAACGTGTTTTAACTGCTACGGATTCAACCGTTGGTTGGTTTAACTGTTCGGGTGAAATCGGTTTAAACTGCAACTGAACTGAAATTGGAAAGAAAATAACTGAATTATACTGAACCGAAAAGTTTGTTAACTGAATTGAACTGAACTGTTAATAATTTTAACTGTTGTAAACTGAACTGATATGAACTGAAGTGTTTGGATATAACCATAACTGAACTGTTGAACTGAATTGACACCTCTATCTGTAATATACTTACATCTAATAATAAGCACAAATCGCCTGCTATTTCCTTCAGGTGATCATCGCTACAATGACCAAAAAAAATAATTAAGAATGCGGAAGGCAATCTAAAAGGATCATAGAAAAGTCAACAAAAAGAAAAAAAGAATTGTTAAAGTCACTATCTGCAGCTATTGTCAACTTCTTGCCAGTCCCAAAATAGAATTAGATTGGCTGTCTTTTGGTAATACATTTAAGGCAACTTGAATGATTAAATGCTAAAATATTTGAGGTTGTTAAATAAGTTACGCAAATCGCCATCAAAAAAAATTATGCAATTGAAGTTCTTGTCAATACTAAAAACTATTTCCCTCGTCCCGTATTAACGGGAGCAATTTGCTTTTGCATTATTCATATACAATATTTTTCTAACTTTTACTAATAAATAAGTAGAGATATTAATGGTCAAAGTTTTGCATTGACAAATGCGCCGGTCAAACTGTTGCAATTAACATGGGATAGAGGTAGTAATAAACTTGTAGTCCATCAATGAGATAATTGAAATCTGGCAAGATAATTCTAAAATTGTATATTAATTTGATTGGAAAATTTTCAACGACTTAATAAATTATTGATTTCATAATCGTGAAGTCTTGGCTGAAATTGTTTCACTCAAGCAAATGACTGGAGTTGCTCAACCAATAAATATGATATTTTTCCGATTGAAATTTTCTTCTCTTCTTCATTCTGCTATCCTCACTACTACTTCCTGCACCACCATTCATCTCATCTTCCTCGTGCCTACCATCTGATTGGATCTCGAGGTGACGAACGAGAAACTGCTAGAGACTCTCTCTCCTGGATACCAAGTTTGGGTTCTTGTAGATCGTCTTCCTCGTCTCTACCGTCTAGTTCATATGTTTGGTTGATATAGGAAGTTGAAATTCCCATAAAACTTCTCTTCGTAGAGTATGTACAATGGGGGTTCTCCAACTAGTTCTCCAACTAACTCTCCAAGGAGAGAGAAAATGAAGAGTTACCTCTTACCCAACCATAGGACTCTTGGGTGTGTCTTGGGTGTATCTCCATAGAGACACTTTGCAAAGTGTCTCTTGGATGAGATACCATTTCGGTTAAAGGAGAGATGTCTCTCCAATGTGTGGGGCCCACAAAACCAAAATATACCATTGCAATTACTAAAGTTTTCTTTTGTTCTTGCAACCATTTTATGATTTTTTTTATAAAAATTTTAAAAAAAAGATGTTAATAATTACTATCCCAACAACTATAATTTTTCTTTGTCCATAAAATGAGCCTAATATTGGATATATTTCATACACAAAATCTACTATCTTTTTGTAATTTATATAAATTAAATATTAGCATTCAAAATTAATATCTTTTAAAAAAATTATACGTTACATAAGTTATGAAAAAGATTAAATTTTTTGTAATTATATTTAATTCACATGCACTAGTAGAAAAACGTTGATTTTCGTCTCCTAAATCGCGTTGTACAACAGGAAAACCGACGCAGAAGGCTAGAGGCGTATCATTTGCGTCGGATGCGGGATGAACGCGACGCAAATCAGGGTTCATGTGCGTCGGATTTGAGGTGCATCTGACGCAAATACTTAAAGCAAATAGGTGGGAGAATCATGTGCGTCGGACGCTGTTCTATGTTCGACGCAAATAACAAAAGTAAATGGGGCACAATGAATAAACGATTTGCGTCGAACGTCTTTAACGTGCGACGCAAATCATTGGGCTTAGGAGATTTGCGTCGGATCATCTGGCCCATCCGACGCAAATGATACAAGGCCCACAAAGTTTTATGAGTGGTTTTATCCCATCATATAAAACCGAACTCCCAAATAAAGTTTATTCCCAAACCCTATTCCCATCTCTCTCATCCGCCGTTGCTCTTTTCTTTCTCCCCAAACTCATTTTTCTCTTTGTCTTCTCTCTGTCTTCTCCCCGACGCAGGTCCACCACTTCTTCCTTCGTCAAATTCCCACCAGCGCTGAAGTCTCCACTGCTCAAGACCACCATCATCTCCTCTTCATTCGTCAACAGTCAACAACGAAGAACAACATCTCGACCACCATCTCCTCTCCCTTCGTTAATTCAGTTTTAATTTTACAATTTTTTTCAGATATTTGCTCAATAAAACCGCGGTAAGTTCATGTATGATAGTGTTGATGATAGTGTTGCTTTTATTTTGATATTTTTTTAGATCTCGACCACCATCTCCTCTTCCTTCGTCAATTCTTCCTTTTTTTCTCTAATGCTCTGATGCTGTAAATTAATGATACATGTTTGGTTTTATTGCAATACAATTTGTATAATTGTTCCAATTTGTGAATTGTTCTAAAGATGAGATCTATGCTATGTTAAAAGAATGTGACATGAATGTTGATGTAGCGGTTGAACGTCTTCTTTTGCTAGGTCTAATTCCCTCTCTATCTTTTTAGCGATTTTTGTTTGATTTTTTTGTTTATTTTCTTTGTGTTTGGATAACTACCCGGTGTTTGAAAGTGAATCTATTTTTTTGGGATTTTTTCAATAAAAGAAAATGAAATATAGGTGAGCAAGATTTAATCTTCAGTGTTTTGTTTTGTGGGTTTTTGCTGATTTTTAATTTCAGGATTTTATTTTTAGCTATGAATAATTTATGGATTTCTTGAAAAATGGATTATTTTCAGTGTTTGTAACACAAGTATAATTTCATTATACTGGATGGCAGTTGACAGATGTGATTTGTGGTGTTTTTTGGTTCTTTGAATTCAATTTTTTTTTGATAAAAAAACGGCGATTTGCATCGGACATAGAGCCTCATCCGACGCAAATTGATGTTTCTTTTTGAAAAATAAAAAATATTAATTTGCGTCGGATGAGGCTTGATATCCGACGCAAATCTCCTTTTTGGTGGAAAACAAGGCTTGGGGATGATATTTGCGCCGGCTTACGCTAGACATCCGACGCAAATGGTTTACGATTTGCATCGAATCTCCACCCGACGCACATCATGTCCGTGAAATTTGCATCGAGACCTGTAGCATCGGACCCAGAACCGACGCAAATGGAAACCCGGATCTGTCGTAAATCAACTCTTTTGAACTAGTGATGAATAACTTTATTTATATAACTTTGATCATAATATGAAATGAGGTTCATTTATTGACATACCAAACAATGAAAAGTTGAATGGAGAGCTCTTTAAAGAGTTTTATTGTTGTTGGATGTTTTTAGATATAGTTCAAGAGAGAGAATAGATGAGAGAGAGTGGAGAGCTAGTTGGAGAGCTATGTACCATTGGACATGCTCTTAGGAAACAAGTTCCATAAGTTCCATTGGACATGCTGAGTTGGTCCTCTAGCTAATATGCTATCGAAGCCAACGTAACATAATGTAACAGGTTCAGATCTCATCCACTCCTTTCTAAGTGGAATATTTAGCGCCATATATGAGGGAGTCTTGTGATGCATCCACTTCAAGCCGAGAGGGGTCTTGCGTGAGGGGGCGTGATAGAATATAAAACAATTCTTAGGACTTCAACCATCAACTAAAAGTTTTGGTTGAGTTGGTTATCTGACAATGACTCATTTTTAAATTCTTTTTTTTACGGGGAAGGGAGATTTTTATTCATGAAAAAACATACACATCTACACCCATTTTTCAATTTCTAGGACCTTCTATTATTTCCTATATCTTTTCATGTCAACCAAATAATCTGTGTGTATGAATTTCTAAACTTTTATCAAATTGGAATAAAAATTAACATCGCTTGTCCCTCGTTTGGAAATCTTAACCATCACACATATTCTATATTTCTATAGTAAGTGAAAATATTTAAGAAAAGACCTCACGTTATCGTGACCCATATATTTAAAGTTGGACATTACTATATTTACCCAATGAGTAGATTACCACTTCTAATAAATCATTAAATTCTATTAGCAATGGGTAATTTACCCACTAGGTCAACCAAGTTTAATCAAGAGTTATATCGTAAACCCCTAATGCTTAAAAAGCGTTGACCTTCACGAACAAGAAAAACAAACAAACAATCATCAACGAGGCAATAAATACAGGAACAAACACAAGAAAATGGAACATAAGCCATCAATCAAGCCTTAACATAGAATTATATCTAGATAAGGCAAGCTCAAAGAAATGGAGATTTCTTGGCAATTGTCATTACTACTTTTGATTCTTTCATTCATTCTATATTTAAAGCTTTCCAAGAAACAAACACCAAGAAAATTACCTCCAGGTCCACCAAAGTTACCCTTGATAGGAAACCTCCACCAACTAGCATCCAAAAACACCCTTCCACACCATCGTCTTGCGGAGCTAGCGACGGAATACGGCCCTATTATGCATCTTCAGCTAGGCGAAGTTTCCACAGTCGTGATATCATCACCGGA
This sequence comes from Beta corolliflora, assembly GCA_947648045.1. NCBI lineage: Eukaryota > Viridiplantae > Streptophyta > Magnoliopsida > Caryophyllales > Amaranthaceae > Beta > Beta corolliflora. Next base: position 584,770 of record CANSZD010000888.1, read on the forward strand.
GGCGGCGAGGGAGGTTATGAAAACCCATGATGCGGTGCTTTGTGATCGCCCAAAGATGCTGATGCCCCAAGTAGTGTATTATAATAGTAGTGACATTGCGCTAGCCCCTTATGGCGAGTACTGGCGGCAAGTCCGCAAGATCGCAACTCTCGAACTCTTTACTAACCGCCGTATTCAGTCTTTTCGGCGTTCCAGAGAAGAGGGGGTCCTGGATTTCATGAACTCTCTTCTTCCTGAGGCGAAGGCTGGGTCTGTCATCAACCTTACTAGCAAAATTTTTGCCCTCAGCTTTGATATCACTTTAAGGTACATATCGCAAATTTGAGTCGTTGTCTCATTGATCATATGGGACTCAATTAAAAAGAAATGGAAACCGGTGGATAAAAAATTAAAGGTTTTCATATATGCCGTCTTTAGGATTGTATATAAGCATTAGATACATCTCCTAAAATGACATAATCACACGTCAGTTGATATAATTAATACTTACTAGCATTTTTTACATGCTATGTGTGAGTGTCATATTAATGTTTTTTTCTCAATAAGTTATTTATCAGTGTTACAAATAATTTGATTCGAATAGACATTTATAATTATTTTTTAATTTTTAAATATGTTTTTCTTAAATCAATGTTTTTGTTAGTTATTTGTTAATCATTAAAAATATAGTATTGAGAGAAGGAAATATAAACCAAAAGAAAGTTTGTGCTCAAATAAAGTGCAAGAATTTGTGTATCATGTTCAATCATTGAATATTAATAAAGTGGAAGAGTTTGATTATATAATGGAGATTACCGAATGATAATCAACATTTAGGTTTTAAAATATTATCAGTATAATTATTAATATGAAATTCAAGCTTTTATTTTTTTTTCTGATTGTATCAATCAAGTTATATTGTCATTTTAATTTTTTATCAGAGTTTTTTACACATATGTAAGAAGAGGAAATCATTCCCCTTAATTTAATATTTAATTGAAATTTCAAATTCAATTTCATTGTTAACTTGTTCAATACATATGTCAAGTAGGAAGAAAAAAAAAGATTATATGTAACCCTTAGGGATACATATAAGCAATAAATATATATCCTGAAATAGTATAATTTGAAGAATTAATTACACAATTACACTTCAATCGATAATATAACTAATGCTTATTTATTGCTTAATATTTCCATTTTTAACTTTTTTATATGTAGCCTTTAGGGCTACATATAACATTTCTCTTTCATATCTATGACAGTTTAAATTCATTAAGGGTATATAAGACTTTTTGTAAGGAGACACCATCTTCCTCCTCCCCCCTTCACTTATATAATAGAGATTTATTGCTTTATGTTTTCATTTTTAACTTCTTCTATGCAGTGTTGAGGGCTACACATATCATTTTTTCTATAATTAACATATAAAACTTCCGTTCTGAAATAAGTGAAACACTATTCTCTTTTATCTGAGTTTTTTTAAAAAAGTTTTTCACATATTTCTAAACAGAGAAAGTATAACTTTTAATACGGTTAATTATCACAACTCAAGCCATTCAATAGATGTAGAATTGCTCGACTAGATTTCCTCCCATCAATTGGTGAAGTAATGACCATAAAATCTGGAGATTTTTAGTTGGACTAAAATAAAGTTTCAAAAAGACCTTTTTTTAAAAGTGACAATTTTAACTTACATTTTTTTTTTGTGAAAATAGATCCATGAAAGACTATCACTACAAGTAGCATTTTAATCTATTTATTTAAAATGTTTTTCTCCCGTAAGCTTGCTTTTAAAAGTGTAAATCTAGGGGTGGCAACGGGTGAAATAACTCGTTACTCGAGATTGACTGGGTTAAAACTTGAATCGATTGAGTTTAAATTGAACTTGATCTCGACTCGGTACTACTCGAAAATAGCATTATCAATTATAACCAAAACAAAATGTTTAAATCCCACATATCGTTCACCGCAGTGGTGATAAGGAGAGGAGACAACTAACTTTGCGAGCTACCCAAGATCAACTTGGTAATATATTGAATTGGCTTAAACAAAGATCGGTCAAAAGTAGGTCAAAACTCGACTCAGGGTGCGATTTGTGCTACCAGAACCTCGAGCTCGGCTTGCATCATTGACGCCCAAATATAAATGGTTACAAGTGTTCTTTTTATCTTTTAAATTTCTATCTACTAAATATTAGCTCATATTACCAGGTTAACTATAAATAAAAAAGGCATCGATGGAGAAGCATTTAGGAAACTCGTAGCAGATATATCAGCGGCCGTCTCCGGTTTTTCAATTGGTGACTTATATCCGTCTATTAAGTTCATAAGTGTTGTTTCTGGTATGAAAAGAAAACTCCAAAATATAGTCAAGAGACTTGACAGGATAATGGATCCCATTATTGAGGAGCATATGTGTAACAAAAGACAAGGAACTGATGAGGAAGACTTGGTGGATATTCTTCTAAAGTTCCGCAAGGATGACCTAAATAATGGCGATGCATTTTCTCTCACCACCAATAACATCAAGGCAATTGTTTTTGTAAGTTTACTCTAGTGTTGTTATAATACTATTACTTAATTATAAACTCTTTGAAGGGTAATAATAAGGAAAATTTGTCGAAAACAAACCTTTTTCATATAATTATTTTTGTAATAAACAATTTTTAAATTTTTTCTGGTAACTTAAGATCTTAAAAGAAATTTTATCTGCGAGAGACAACCTTGGCATACTATCAGACGCTGATAAAACATGTTAAGGCATTGATTTACTTGATAGTTGATACTACCATGTGCAAGACACGTGTGACATTTTCATTCTCTATTTTCACCTTTTTCACTCAATTTCAGCGCTTAAATACCCACCCTTTTCCTTCTTGAAAGTAGGCTAAGGGTATCTTTCGCAAACAACTTTTTTAAGGTCTTAAGCTACGAGAAACAATCACAAAAAGTGACATATAACATGTATGTTTTCACAAATTTTTCTAATAATAATAATGGTGTAGACTTTTTAAAATAAAAAAATCGGCCAACTTTGTTTTACACTTAAATGTTCTAGTCTAATATGATGTGTTTTTTTTTATAAGAATAGGTAATAAATTTATGAATTAAATAAGTTGAATAGAACTTAGGCTAGTAATGGCTACCATCATAATAGTATGATACATTGATACTATTACTATGACTATAATCTATATATGTATATTGTACAGGAGTTGTTTGGTGCTGGAGGTGAGACATCTTCGACAACCATAGATTGGGCAATCTCGGAATTGTTAAGGAACCCGAGAGCAATGGAAAAGGCACAGAATGAAGTGAGACAAGTAGTACAAGAAAGAGAAAAATTGGTTAATGAGGCAAGTCTAGACAAGCTCAAGTACTTGAAACTTGTAATAAAAGAAACATTAAGGCTTCACCCTCCTCTCCCGTGCTTGGTCCCAAGGGAATCCATGGAGAGATGTGAAATTATTGGTTATGAAATACCTCAAAAAAGTAGGGTTTTCATTAATGCATGGACTATTGGAAGGGATCCTAAATATTGGAAAGACCCTCAAATTTTTAATCCAGAAAGATTTGAAGGCTCTTCAATAGATTATAAAGGTACTTGTTTTGAGCTAATCCCATTTGGTGCAGGAAGGAGGATATGCCCTGGAATGGGATTGGGTATTGCCACAATTGAGCTTGTTCTTGCCATGTTGCTTTACCACTTTGATTGGAAGCTACCTCATGGGAGTAAACCTCAAGACATCGACATGGATGAGGCTTTTGGCATAATTGGGAGGAGGAAAAATGACCTGCAATTGATTCCAGTGCTTTATTCTCTCTCGGGTTTCAACTAACAATATTATGGAACTACTCCATAACATGCAAGATTGTTAACTTAATTTGTAATGCATGCGTGCTATGTACCTAGAGTTTTTATCTAGTACTCTAATATTTGATCATTGTATTTTATCTTTTTGGAGATGGAATTTATATATGTATATATGCCAATAAGTTTGTTTGAAATGTTTTCTACTAGTTGTTTAATACGCTTACGAAAAAGCAAGCTTGTTGAGATCAGGATGCTACCACAAATCAATGAATAGGGGTAGGATCGAATTGTAAGATCCTACTAAGTAACAAGAAACATAATATTATCAAACAATACAATAAAATCACAGACTTTAAGTAACTAACATAATAAATCAATCTAATTGCTTGGTCTAGTTATTGATTGGGGATTCAATCTATTTAGTCGGATTGAGATATGGTCAAGGTCCTTCTAGCTTACCAACTATTTAAAAACAACCAAAAGTAGCTCACATAATAAAAAGCATCATTTTATTTACAAAAGGTTGATACTTGAGCAATTTCAAATTGGAAAAATTGATAGGAACAGTTCCAATTATGAACGTTCTGCCCTTTTCAGACTCAACTTTTGATTATTTCTCGCTCAATAGTCCCAACTATTGCTCATACTTTATAAAAATGGTTCTAGTGGATTGGTGATTGGTTTTAGCGGTTAAATATATTTTTTATTTTCTTTTACCAATTTACCATCATCTTCTTCCTCTTTCTCTCTCCTACCTCCCGAGCCACCCTCCCCTCAGCAAGGAATTCAAACACATCTCTGCCTTTAGCCCATGGCTCATATAGTCGCTATGATGCTCTTCAACGAGCAGCTCACCATGACAAGTAAAAGCATGGTTATTGGCCTCACAATGAGAAATGCCTTACACACACTAACACATACTTCCTCCGTTGGGGACCAAGACAACTAGAGAGAGAAAGTTGGGGACCACACTTAAGGAGAGATTAGACACTTAATTAAATAAGGGCATTACTATTTACCGTCCGTATTTACTAAAAATCGTCCGTATTTTTTTCAAGATTTTCCTAAACTACCCTATTGATACTCACTCTCACTCCTCACTCACTCTCACCTCACCCCAACCACCACCCACCTACCAAAGCAACCACCACCACCACCACCACCACCACCACGGCGTCAACCACCACCACACCGGTGACCACTACCACCACTCTCACCGAAAATCTTGTTACCATGGATATTTTAAAAATTTTTTTTTTTTTGAAAAAGCCATGGTAACGATGAAAATTCCGTTACCACCATGGTGGTAACGGAATTTTCATCCGTTACCTCCATGGTGGTAACGGAATTCTCATCCCTTACCACCATGGTGGTAACGGAATTCTCATCCGTTACCATGGCTTTCCAAAAAAATTTTTTTTTGAAAAAACCCATGGTAACGGATGAAAATTCCGTTACCTCCATGGAGGTAACGGAATTTTCATCCGTTACCACTATGGAGGTAACGGAATTTTCATCCGTTACCGTGCACCGGTGGCGGATTTTTTTTAAAAAAACATTCCGTTCGGTGTGGTTGGCGGCGTTGACGATTCTTCGCGGTGCTCCGGTGGTGGCAAAGTGGGTCCGCGATGGTGGTAGTCGGTGGTGATGGTCGGTGGTGGTGGTGGTGGTCAGTGGTGTTGGTGGTCGTGGTGGTTGTGGTGGTCGAGTGGTGTTGGTGGTGGTGGTGGTGGTGGTTGTGGTGGTCGGGTGGTGTTGGTGGTGGTGGTGGTGGTCGTGTGGTGGTGGTGGTCGGGTGGTGGTAGTGTGAGAGGTGAGAGAGTAAGAGTGGGGTAAAAAGGGAGGGGTATGAGGGGAATTTTTAAGGAAAAAATACGGGCGATTTTTAGTAAATACGGACGGTAAATAGCGATTGAGTTAAATAAAACACCTAAACTAATTACCCAATAATTTTATAACCCAACACCTTCCACGTACCATCCACCACCACAACGCCACCACGACCACCGCTACCACGACCACCGCTACCACCACCGGAAACCTCTTTCCCTCTCCCCCCCCCCCGCCTTCCGGAAAACCGCCCTCCCCTACCTACCTGGAAAACCTTTTCCCCTCCACTACCACCGACCACCCCATTTTCCTTCCCCAACCCCCGAAACCTCTTCCCCCACCCGAAACCACCCCATTTCCGCTCCCCCATCCACGAAACGGAAATGGGGGTTTGTTAAACGTCGCCCCAAAATTACTTAAAATTACCCCAAATTTATTTTTATAGACTATTTTACCCTTCCTCTTTTCCACACCACCCACCACCACCTGCCACCCCCTGCAACCACCAGCCATCACCTACCTCCCAACTGCCACCCACCACCTCCTCCACCACCCACCTGGAAGCCATCGAATTTTTTTAGGACCATGGAGCGAACGTCTGGCCTGGCCCAGACGTGTGCCCCATGGAGCGAAAGTCCAGGCCAGACGTTCGCTCCATGGTTCTAAAAAAAATCGACGGCTTCCGGCCGGCCAAGGTGAGCGTGGCGATGGGGTGGTGGTGGCAGGAGGTGGATGGTGGTGGAGTGAGGTGGGTGGTGGTGGGTGGTGGTTTAAGGGAAAATAAGGAAAAGGGTAGAGATGTAATTTCAACTTTTTTTGGGGCGATTTTAAGTACTTTTAGGGCGATGAATAGAAGTTCAGAAAGAAAGGGGTGAGTTGAGTTGAAGGGAGAGGTGGTTGAGATGAGAGAGGGGGATTGGGTGTGTTAGATCAATTAAGTTGTTTAGGTTAGTGGATTATAAGTTAATTGCATTGTTGGGGAAATTAAGTAATGACAGTTTTGTAAATAAAAGGAAATAAACTTTCCATTTTGAGCTATGTTACACTTATTATGACATTAGCTAAAATGGGAAATGTTGCACTTATTTTGAAACAGAGGAAGTATTTATTAGTTTCTGACTAGTGACGACTTCTATTGTAAATATCGTATAGCTTAATATTAATGAATGAATTTTCACTTTAAAAAAAAGAGATTGAAAATTTTCAGATCTCAAGCCAAACAAAATGAGTGAGATGGTGACGCCAACAATGAAAGCAAAGTAAATCTTCAAAAAGGCCCTCATCCTATGCTAGAAAGCTTCATGACTAATAAAGAATAAGCCAATTAAGTGATTATATCATTCAACGAGTTTTGACTCGTCATACTAGTAAATTCAATCAAGACATGGGGAGACAAAGCCCATGATATAACTGCTACGTAAGCAAGGCAGAAACAATTTTTGGAAGCTAATCTCCCATCAAAATGGATGGTAAATTCACTGAAAGCCCTTACTTTGCAGTCATAAATCGTGCTTAGGTTTTCGGCAACGATTAGTCAAACTACAACTATAAACAGCAGAATACAACAGGAGGTCCAGATTTTGGTGGGGACTCAGGTAGATTACGATGATGGGGTGGTGGTTTGGGTGGGTTATTGGGTATTTCGAGCGAGGAGTTGTGGTAGGGGTTGATGATAGGCCCGGTTTTTAGGTGGACGGGGGTGTTAGCGTTGGTGGAAGAGTGGTTTTGGGGTGGCTAGAATGGTTGGATCGATGATGAAGGTGGTTTTACATGTTGTACCAGGTCATTAACTTATTGGCATAGGACAATTTTTGTAAACCATGAGCAATAATTGGGACCAATGAGGATAAAAGTTGGAACTAAAAATGGCGAAACGCCCATAGTTAGAACTGTTCATGTTAATTTTTCCTTTCAAATTAAATGTAGAACGCAAGTTGTAATTGCAATTAGACAAGCTGTTATTCGTGAAAAAAGTAAAATGATCAAGTGTTCTCAAATTCTCATAGAACATGTTTTTCAAATAAACTCGCTAGATTATGGTTCGTGTTACACATCTCAACTCTCACGTTACAATATGTCGAATTCGTGGGCTGACAAATTTGGGTGGGCCTAAGTAGATCCAAGATTAATTTGCCTTTGTCTGCTTGATTTGGGTATTGCATTGGTCCCCGTATTTTGGGCCATCCTGTGTGTGATAACTTTTCATACTCTAATTTAGGAGATCTATTTGCGACCTGAACTCCTTTTGATACTTTGTTCCACTGAAATCTAGTCTTGGACTCATATTTCTAAGTTCAGGTGTTGTTTGATTAATCAAATAAGTTCTACTCCTCACAAAATGGAATTATCTATATCCTTTAAGTGCAAATTCTCATGAAAAATTAAACTTCCTATAATCAACCAAACAAGATTATATATTTTTTATGAGCAACATATTTTCTTTGTGGCTCGCCGCATGATTATCAAACCATGCGGCCACGCGCATGAAAGAAAAACTAATATATTAAGATATGAGCGAGTAACCCCTAATAATTTCTAAGACAAGTAACCCTAATAGTTATAAGTAACCCCTTCAATTCATATAAGTAACCCCTAATAATTTCTAAGACAAGTAACCCTAATAATTATAAGTAACCCCAACAATTATAAGTAATCCCTATTGTATTAATAAGTAACTTCAATATTTATAAGTAATCGCTATTATATTAACAAGTATCCCTTAATAATTTCTAAGACAACTAACCCCGTCAAAAAACATAAGTAAACCCAACAATTACAAATAACCCTACTATATTAATAAGTAACTCCAACAATTCTAAGTAACCCTTAATATATCAATAATAACCTGAAAAAATAATAGCTAACCTTATATGTGGATTGAACGCGTCATCAACTAATGGTATAATGGTATGGGTAGCCGGCAGCCGCATATAAGAATTTGCATCCTATGAAATATCATGTGAAACCAATTTAATTCCTACGTAGCTAGCTACTCCTATATTGCACCAAATAAGTACTTCTAATTCAAAAATGAACACTAAAATTTTTGTAGTCATAACAATTTCCCGATTTTGATGTTTGGATGAATTCTCCGCACCTTAAAAAAAAGTACTTATTTCGCTCTCATTTGATTGCAACATTTTCAATTTTGACATTATTCACAATCGCTCATATAACTAGCTTTTGTGTTTTATATGTATGGAAAAATATAGTCATGTGAGATTTTGTTGAATTCGTCTCAATGTGTACTTTATTAATATATTTTTATAATTTTTACCAAAATATAAATAAAGATATTAATAGTGTAAATTGTGCATCGGTGAGCGTGAAACTGGAAGTGTTGCAATTAAATGGGAGTGAAGGAAGTAATTTTTAGGTCTAATAAATTTGTTAAGGAAATACTCCCATTTTGACACCGTTTTCACATACAGACTAACCAGCCCAGTTGTTAGAAATTTTAAGGAAATAAGAAGTCTTGTTGGTTCAAAAACATGTTGTTTCCTAATTATAGTTGATGTTGATTAGTATAGTTGTGTTTAAGGAACGTTAGGGAGTTAAGTACACAATAAGGTACTAAACTTTGCCAAAAGTTTCAGTTTGGATACTTAACTTTAAAATGTTTCAGTTTGGGTACTCAAGCTAAACTTCTATTACATTTTCGGTTAACTCTAATAAAATAATAATAAAATACTTTTGCATAAATTTAACACTTCTATCTCATTCTCTCTAGTCTCTCCTCCCCCATAAACACCAAATCCACCACCTCCTCCCACCCTTTCCCCCCTCCGTATCCCCCTAAAATTCGAAAAAGTAGCTAGCGTACAATTCTGCAATCTCAATTTACCCCCTACAATTCTGAAAATGAATCGGAGCGCCTCGGAATGGGCCTTCGATAGATTCATACAAGAAACTTCTCCTCTCTCTGATTCATCTTCTTCCAAATCCCTAGCTGAAAACGACGTCGTTGACGTCAATTGTCATCATCGTCACACGACCGCCATGAATAATAATAATAATAATAGTAATGATATTACAAGTAATTATTATAGTAAGAATGGTGATGGTAATAATAATTGCTGCTCGCAATCACCGCCGCCGATGACGAAAACGATGTCGTTTCATTCTCAGGGATCGAGTGTGCTTGTTGAATCCCAGGATTATCATGCTATTCTTAAGAGCAAACTCAATTTGGCTTGTGCAGTTGTGCTGCTGTCGCTTTGAGTATAATTTTTTTTTTTTTATTATTTGGGATTTGATTTTTGATTTTGCTTTTTTATGATAATTTGCAGATTTTTGAGTTGATTTTTTTTGTGGGTTTGATGGGCTGATTTTGTCTTTCAACACTTTTTATTGATTAGGAGTTCATATTTGTTATTGGGTGTTGTTTGATTTTATTTTGTGAGTTTTACCTTATACATATTTTTTAAATTGATTAGAGGTGTATTTTGAGGAGTTAGTGCTGTTTGATTTAATTGGATATGGAGGGGGGAAGGGTGGGAGGAGGTGAAGTGGTGGGTGGGACTTGGGAGGGGGGATTTGGTGTTTATGGGGGAAGGAGAGAGAAAGAGATATTAAATTTATGCAAATGTAATTTTTATTATTATTTTATTGGAGATAACGGCAAATGTAATAGAAGTTTGGTTTGAGTAATCAAACTGAAATATTTTAAAGTTGAGTACCCAAACTGAAAGTTTAGTACCTTTTGTGTATTTAACTCAAACTTTAGGCAAGTTAGGGAAAGTGTATACGATATAAGAGTCATGTTAAACTATGAAAAATATTAGAGTAACTATGCTATAATGGTCCATGACCACCATACACACCAATTATAATGGTTGAGGCTGAGGTGACGGTTCGACAACGGCAAACGGGTTAAAATAAAGGGGCTCTTGGGGATTCTAAAATTGTATTCATCGGCAAAGAATAATAAATATAAACAATTTTAATAATGGACAATATTTTTTAATACACATTTCTAATAGAATTTCTGCATTACAATTTGCATGAGTATTAAAGTAGTCATGACAAAACAATAATGAAGTCAGATAGCATGTAATCTCCAACAAGGTGTTTATGTGTACAATGAGAAAGTAGTATTCCAAGAGAGTAGAGACTTACTTGAGCTATGACAATAACAATACTTCTATGTAGTATTCAAGAAAAAACGAGCTATGACTTTGGCCTTGACATAAGACCATCAATGGAAACTTGAGAATAGAGTAAGGGGATCACTTGCAACTCAATTTTCTTCCTTCCTACTATGCCAAAGATTTCATCCATGTTGAGATCTTCAGGTTTATTTCCAAACGGTAACTTCCAATCAAAATGGTAGAGTAACATGGCTAGCACAAGCTCAATTGTGCTTGTACCTAGTCCCATTCCGGGACATATCCTCCTTCCTGCTCCAAACGGAATTAGTTCAAAGTAGGTTCCTTTGTAATCTATTGAAGAGCCTTCAAATCTTTCGGGTTTAAACATCTCAGCATCTTTCCAATATTTAGAATCTCTTCCAATAGCCCATGCATTGATGAAAATTCGAGTTTTTGGAGGTATTACATAATCTTCAATGGTACATTGATCCATGGATTCTCGTGGGACTAAGCAAGGGAAAGGAGGATGAAGTCGTAATGTTTCTTTGATTACACATTTTAAATACTGGAGTTTGTCAATACTAGTTCCACCCACCATCATTTCTTTTTCTTGCAATAATTGTCTTACCTCATTTTGAGCCTTTTCCATTGCTTTAGGATTCTTTAATAATTCAGAGAACACCCATTCTATTGTTGTTGAAGATGTTTCACTTGCGGCGCCAAATAATTCCTGTGTATTTTGGTAAATATATGCTCATGATCATAACTCTTAATTAAGACAAAGGCTATTAAGTTCAACACCAATGGTTTAATAAACTCATGCAATATACAATATTGGCAAAAAAAATCCATGCCCCTCTTTTCAATTTTAATACTCCATTCGTCCAATATTAATTGACATAATTTGAGTATTCTGATCAAATCTTATAATTTCGACCGTAAAGTTTCACTCATATACAAGAAAAAACATGTATTAAATTATATGAGATTTTCGTCTCGAATTTTCAAGATACCAACTTATTTTTGTAAAGCCGAATATAGTTTCATCTCATTTTAAGAAAAATTTGTTGAAAATAGAATCATAAAATGAGCAAAAATTTGTAAAATGAACAAAAATTTCTTAAAATGAGCAAAGTTTCTTATATGAACAAAAATTTCTTAACATGAGAAAAAATTTCATAAAATAAGCAAAAGCATAAAATGACCAAACAAACATAAAATGAATAAAAATTTGTTCAATGAGCAAAAGTTTCTTAAAATGTGCAAAAAGTCCGATTTTCAGTTTTCAGTTTAAGCCTTGTTTTCAGTGGATCCAATACCTATATACTTCCTCCGTTTCTTTATACTTGCAACCAAAGGGTTTGCACGGTATTTAAGAAACAGGAGAGAGAAAGTAAAAGGGAGACATGTGGTCCCTTACTTAACCAAGTTAATTACTTATCCCAAACTATAACATCATCCCTACAAGTAAATAAACCACCACTACCATCACCAGAAATAGAGCACTGCTGCCACCACCACCACCATACCACCGCCACCGCCACCACCACCGCCACTAATTGCATTTATGTTACTTGTATTTCTGGTGATGGTACACACGAATTCCACCCTCACCTATAGGCTATACCCACCACCCACACTCACACCACCAGCTGACCATCGCCACTCGATCACAACCGCAATAACCACCACCACATTATGTTTTTCAAGAAAATCAACATTAAAATCCAAATAAAAAAAGAGGAGAAAGAGAGAAACACACATTTTACAGTAGATTTTGGAAGAAAACGAAAGAGATCGTGGAAGAAATATAGAAAAAAAAATTCGTTGATCTAAGGCTGCAATTTTGCTGTCGAAGTTCTCCAATATATGCAAATTCATCAACGATGGTGGGAGAGGAGGGAGGTGAGAGAGAGATTATCGGTATCCATGGAGCTTTAATGGTCGAACTTGACCATGAAAGTTCCAGATCTGGAGCTTTAATGATGAAATTCCACCATCAATAATGCGCGCTTACCGTTATCGAACATCTTGAGTCGCCGGAAAATAGAAGGTCGAAAAAAGGAGGGGTAGTCGCCGGAAAAATAGGCATAATGATGGTGGTGTTTGTGAGGGGTGGTGGTGATGTTGGTGGTAAGGAGTTGTCATGGGTTTGAGGGGGTGAGGAGAGAGAGTAGGAACTTAGGAAGGGGGTGATTAAATGTTAGGATTAATTAGCTAAGTAAGGGTATATGTGTCATTTTATTATAGAACAATTTCTATTTTGGGCTTGGTTGCAAGTATTGTGACATTTCCCTAAAAGGAAAGTGATGCAAGTAAAAAGAAACGGAGGAAGTATATCATGAATCGCACGTTGTATAGATTATAAATATTGATTTAGATTAGAGATGGAACTTACAAAAACAATTGCCTTGATATTGTCAGTGGTGAGTGAAAATTCAGTGCCATGATTTAGGTCATCCTTGTGAAATTTTAGAAGAACATCCACCAAATCCTGTTCTTCTATTCCCTGTCTCTTTGTAGACATATGCTCTTCAATTATTGGATCCATCAGCTTATCGAATCTCTTCACTATCCCTTTGAGCTTCCCTTTCATACCGGTAATAGTACTTAAGAACTTCATGGACGGATATAAATCACTGATTGAGAAGCCGGAGATGCTTTCTGCCACGTCTGCTACTAATTCTCTAAATTGTTTTCCATCTTTGCCATTCTTGTTCATCATTATTCTGATTTTATCAATAAGCGGATAATACATACTTCATATAAGACATATTAATAATTCCTTAAAAAAAATAAGTAAATAATGTAAAAGTTAAACAGTAATGGTAGTAGGGATGTCAATTAGGCAGGGGAAGGTGTGGAGGATGGTCCCTCCACACTCATACCGTCTAAAAATCTCATCACCATCCTCGTCGCGCCACCACCCATTGCGGAGAAAATTTCCAAATTCATTCCCTCCCTAGCAAGTATATATTTAAAATTGTCCTCACCCCACCACCCGCTTGGGTACTCACATCCGCTTCATACTCGCGTCATCACCCGCTCCAACCATCCACCAAACTTCAAGAGTTAGTGTGAGATACAGTCTGTAGTCTTCACTCTTCACATTATGAGTCAGTGGTCAACAATGAGGCCATATTGCAATCTTTCAATTTGCAAAGTGAACCATGACAACATAGTGCTCTTTGCAAAATAAGGTTATTACTAATATAAAATGGATTTATATAAGAAAAATGCAATATGTAATATGTTTTCCAATAGATAGGAGAGTAAGTATGGGATGAAGGATGGGTGGGGCAGGCGACGATGGAGTGGTGTAACATAAAATTCGATCCAAACCATCACCGTTAGCCGGTACGATTTTCATCTCCATCTTTTCCCCCAACCACCCGTCAAACCTAGATCCATTCCCCGCCCCATCGAGACGGATCTCCTGTTTAAATTAAACCGCCCTACTGACATCCCTAAATAGTAGGCTAATTAATTACCTCAAAATGATGTTGAAGTTGAGGGTGAAAATAACGTTGCTGAGGTTAACCACAGAGCCTGCCCTTGCCTCAGGAACTAAGGACTTGATGACATCCCGCACCTCCTCTTCTCTGATGGGCTGAGACGCACGAACACGGTTCGTGGTGAACAGCTCGAGTGTGGCGATCTTGCGGACTTGGCGCCAATACTCACCGTAGGGCGTCAGTGCAATGTCGCTACAATTATAGAACACCACTTCAGGCATCATCATCTTAGGGCGACTGCAAAGAACCGCATCATGAGTTTTCATCACCTCTTTCGCCATCTCAGGCGATGATATCACCACGGTTGGAACTGCCCCTAGCTGAAGGTGCATGATAGGGCCATACACCTTCGCCAGCTCCGTGAGACGGTGGTGCGGGAGGGTGTTTCTGGATGCTAATTGGTGGAGGTTGCCTATCAACGGTAACTTTGGAGGACCTGGTGGTAATTTTATAGGTGGTGTTTGTCTTTTTAAGAGCTTCAAAAATAAGGTGAAGGAAAGAATTAACAGTATCAATGACAGTAGCCAACAATTTTCCATTTTTTCCGGCTTATTTTTTCTAGTTTTCTTAGACAAGTCTGTTGACGTTATGGCTTAATCTCTTCTGTGTCTTTCTTTTCCGTTCAACTATATAAGGCTATGTTTGAGAACATAAGCCGAAATAGAGTTGAAACTGATAAGGTAATTGAAAGGAGCTGAACTCATAAGGTATTGAAAATTTCAAAGACCTTAAATTGAGATGCTATATTTGATAACAACTCAATTTCAGCCAATTTTTTATTTAAGCTCTTACTCCAAACACGATTATTTATTTTAGGTAACTTAAACTTTTAGCACCTACTCATTTAAGATGAATTAAATGTGTTGCCAAACAGAGCTTAATCTTTTTACCTAATTTTTCCATCAAATGATGGCAATAAATTTTTTATTCGTTGTTATTGCCTATTAGAAATACATCTGTCTTACTACTTGTTGCTAGATGACCGGCGTCGTATTTTCAATTTGTTGTTATTCAGCAACAAATTAAGCCCGCACATATATGTTTAGTTGACGTTGGAAAAAAGTCATATTACTATTTATTGTCATATGACATCATATTTTTTATTTGTTCTCAATTAGAAAGAAAAAGAAACTACCGTTATTTGTTACCGTTAGAAACAAATCATTATTATTTGTTGCTAAAATAGCATAAGATTGTTTTTGCGAGATGTCCGATATTGGAGAAATTACCACCATATAATCTCAATTATAAAAGTGAAGGGGGGAGGAAGATGGTGTCCCCTTACAAAATGACGGATATACCCTTAATGAATTTAAATTGCCATATATATAAAATAATCTTTTCTTTTTCCTACTTGCCATTTATATTGAACAAGTTAACAATGAAATTAAATTTGAAATTTCAATTATATATTAAATTAAGGAGAATGATTTCCTCTTCTTACATATGTGTGAAAAACTCTGATCGAAAATTAAATTGACAATATAACTTGATTGACACAATCAGAAGAAAAAATATACACATAAATTTTATATTAATAATTATACTTATAATATTTTAAAAACTTAAATGTTGATTATTATTTAGTAATCTCTATTATATAAATCAAACTCTTCCACTTTATTAATATTCAACGACTGAACCAGTGAACCTGATACACAAATTCTTCCACTTTATTTGAGCACAAGTTTTTTTCTGTTTTATATTTCCTTCTCTCGATACTATATTTGAATAATGATGAACAAATAACTAAGAAAATCAACGAAACATTTACTTAAGAAAAACATATTAGAATATTAAAAATAATTATAAGAGTATGTTCGAATAAAAAAATTTGTAACACTGATGAATAACTAACTGAGAAAAAAAAGTTAATATGACACGCACGCATAGCATGCAAAAAATGCTAATATAGAGAAGTTTATCTTACTATTATTGATTGCTTTAGTTAGGAACCTTCTTTATACTTGTAAGTGGACCGAATAAGCGAACTCCTCTTCTTTATTGGGCGAAATGTGATACTTGGTGTGAATCACGAGAATCTCATGAACCAAGTTTTTCTCAAAGCCTTTAAGCTGAGTGTATGTTTCAATGTTTGCCTGGGCAATAAATTTTAACTGTTGTTAAATTGACTTTTTTTTGGTAGTGGATTTGGTTAATATATCTATAGTATCATATTAATTTGAGTATGAATTTGTATATGAAGTTGACAAAATATGTAAAATCCCCTGTTAATTTGAGTATGATGTTCACTGATGAATAGGTGCCTCTGTTTTTGCCTTTTTTTTAAAATTTCTATGGTTAAAATAGTCCCCTGTTACCCTATTAATTGGTCACGTTTACACATTGCAATATGTTTAAAGTTCAATGATGAAAGTCTTTTAGAAAAATCCCCAATCTGATTCATTGACTTTCTGTTAACACCCTTAAGCCACCAG
Organism: Beta corolliflora; assembly: GCA_947648045.1. Taxonomy (NCBI): domain Eukaryota; kingdom Viridiplantae; phylum Streptophyta; class Magnoliopsida; order Caryophyllales; family Amaranthaceae; genus Beta; species Beta corolliflora. Next base: position 601,438 of record CANSZD010000888.1, read on the forward strand.
CCCACAATTGACTGATTGAGGCATTTGGGTTGGTTTTTTGGTAGTGGATTTGGATTTGTGACAATGTTTTGTTTGGGGAAATATGAGATTAAGGTTCAATATTGGAAAAAAAAACTTTTATTTTTTTTCTAGAAATTGCTTAATAATAAATGATGAAAGCTTGTCATATATGTTGAGAAATTATCCCCTATAGTTCACCTCTTAGATTTTCATTAGAAACCAATCTTCATTTGAGTGAATGTCTTTTGGATGTGTATTTGAATGTGTAACTCGACTCGATTCAATGATTTTTCAGGAACATATGAGGTTAAGCGCTTTTTGAGTTTTGTTATTGGACGCCCTAAGATTTCTTACTAACACCCTAAATACATATTTTTATACTATATTTTATACTTTTCTATTTCTTCTCCCTCTTCCTTCCTTTTCCCTCACTTTCCCTTTTCCTTTCCCTTTCCCTTCTACTTCCACCACCACCAGTCCACCACTTCGATTGAGCAGCAGTATCAAAAATCTTAATTCCATTTTTCAGCTAATCCCATCACCAATACACTAGGTTTTCGTTCTTCCTTTACAATTTGTTTCTCCTGAAGTTGAAAATTCCATTTTCTGGATTTTATAATTACCATTATACTAGTTTGGCCACATTATTAAGAAAAGTAAGATTAAATTCTTGAATTACATACTTCTAGATATCTGCATCTCTGATTCCAATGCAATTATGAAGTCCAGTTCACAAAAATTTGAGAAAAATAAAAAGAAAAACTTGTTTGAGGTCATCATGCGTTCATATCAGTTTTATAATACAGATTACTCATCAAATTCATATACTCTCCTCCACAATTTCAGTAAAGATTACACTTAATTCCACAAAACAAAAATCACATCCACAAAACAAATCCTATAAAAACAAAATTCAGATTCGAGTTTATGAGAAAAAAATGAATTTATTTTTTAAATAATATGGTGGGGCGTTCATGGTATAAGCCTGCACCTGTGGTGGGGCGTCCATGGTGGACGCCTGCAACTGTGGAGGGGCGTCCAGGGTGGACACCTCATCACAGGTGCAAGCACCTACCATGGACGCCTGTGCCTGTGGTGGGGCGTCTACGGTGGACGCCTCACCATATTTTTAAAAAAAAATTAATTTCTGAACGGAAAATTTAATTTGCGTCCGCGTCCTTTGAATTTATCCTCGACGACCATTGTTGCTCTTGGAGATTTTTGGGGATGATTGAAGATTTTATTTACTAATTTGGTGTTGGGAGGTTTCGAAAGTGAAAATTGAAAACCCTTGAAATGGGTTTTGCCATCAGAGATAGAGTAAGAAAGAGGAAAGTGGAATTTTCAACCATTATTAATGGTGGTTCCAGTGGTGGTGCTTTCGTGGTGGTGGTTTGATGAGGTGGAGTGGGAAAGTCAAGGAGGGAGAAAGTCTACAGGTTAGTGGTACAAGATATAGGAAAAAAGATGTATTTTTATACGTATTTAGGGCTTTAGTAAGAAAAAAATAGGGCGTTATTTAACAACCCAGATTTGAAAATTTATTTGTTTTTTTTACTCAAAAAGTAAACTCTGAATTATAATGTTTAGTATTCAATGATGAAAATGAGTATATTAAGACACATTTCCTTGTATGGTCACCATCTTAAACACCCTTAAGCCACTAGTCATTAATGGACAGAATGAGGCATTTGGGTAGTTATATATAGTGTAAATAGACTTGTATCAATGATGATCGGGGACTTTTGCGATTATGTTTGTCTAAATTGGATTTTTTTTATTTGGTAAATCTTCACTTTGAATTGTGTTTTTGTTTCTTTCTTAGTGGAAAATTTGAACTTTGGTTCCTTTTCTTTTGTAAAAGCTCTTTTAGCTTTGAACTTTGTTGGATGAACTTCTCATTTTCATTTAAACTCATAGCTAGAGATGAAAATGAATCCTGGACCCAGTCTAGATCCGTGGATCCATATCCATTTTTTATTAACTGATCCGGTTCACTAAAGAACCGGATCAGTAAATGTGCCGCGTTTTGCGTCCCAAAAAATAGATGATTTACGGATCCGGTTTTGTTAAAACCGGATATGTTGTGTTGTGACATATAAGGTTTTTTCCACTAGTGACATGCCCTCTAAATGAAGTGACAAAGTTTTGGAGGCCCCTTTGAACTCTACACATTTTCCATAACTTCTTATCGACAGACCCATAAGATAGCAGCCAAGCACGTTCAATGCCAAGCATGCATCCCTAACCAATAGTTTGACTGCACTGAGTAGTTGTCATCAAGAGCAGACCACCAAAATCTGATGTCCGTCGGGCAAGAAGAAGACAGAGGAATATTTGCAACTAGTAACGCATCCTCGAGTTCCATCACTTCTTTTACAAGATTCATATTATTCCAGCAACCCATCTCAAAGTCTATTAAATTACTCACCATCAAAGTACAATCACTGGTATCTTTTGCAAACGGAACGGTATGAGAACCCTCTCCCGATAACCAAGCATCATCCATACATTAATGTTCATCCCATTTCCTACTCTCCACTTCAAACCTTCCAACAAAAGAGTTTCAGCCCTCCAAATGCTCCTCCAAGAATAGCTTGGGTCGTAGCCTCGAAAAGCATCAATAAACTTTGAATTTTTATAATACCTAGCTTTTAGAACACCATGGAGAAGAGTATTGCCTTGTTCACATAAGTGCCATCCTTGTTTGGCGAGGAGGAATTGATTGAAGCACTTCAAGTCTCTAAAACCTATCCCATGCACCCATGGATTTAGGCAAACAAAAATAGTCCTGGCCACTTATGCTAATGCAATTTTCGCTCTGAATCCTTTGAACCCCACCAAAATCTAGCCATAGTGTATGCATATATAATAGAGGAAAGTGAAGAGTTATTTGTTTTTTTGGATTAAAGAATATTGAAACAACAAATAATTGATACAATCACTAATATTACTAGTAAACTTTAGACGAAGAATCCATACAAACTCAAAATGAACCAATGAGATTACTTGAAATATTTCTCACATCCAATAGGATTAAAAAACCAACAACACAAAGAGAGTAAGGAGTCTGAGGAAAAACACGACACATAGAGAGAGCGAGTGCTATAAAGGGAACGAACGATGGGGGCAGGCGGAGGAGCACCAAGGATTATGGGATCTTCAATATTTGGACCCTACGGATCTGGATCCATCTAAAAAAACGGATTCGGATTTGGATCCCTACTTTTTGAGTCCCAGATCCGTTCCACATCCCAGCCACTGATCTGCTTTTTCCCTTATAAATAATATATATGTTTTTGCCTTTGAATAGCTACCCATCCATTATAACTATTATTAATGATATGAAAATTAAAACCCTAATATTTCGAAACTCAATTCACCAGTTCACCACTCACCAAGTCACCAGCCGTCGAGCTTCACCTCTTTATCTCATCTCTACTCTAGTTCCATCTTCCAGTCACTTCACCTGCTAGCACCCGAAGCTTATCCGTCTACAGAAAACTGATCCTTTACGTTAGCGATGCGGTTCGCATAACCGGATCAGTAAATTTGCACCATATAGATTCGCTGGCCCAATTAATCCCCCAAAGCGGCCCAAATAATCCCCAAAAGCGCTGGCCCAAATAATCCCCCAATAAAACCTAACACTAATGTGCTGGCATCCTCACTCAAGATTCCTAACCCTAAGCGCCTCAATCTCCATCTCCTCTCTCCTCACCTCCCTCTTAAATCTCAGTCTCCATCTCCTCTCTCCTCACCTCAATCTCCATCTCCATCTCATCTTCATCTGAATCGATCTACACCATATACGAAAATGGTGTTCTTTTCCATTCATTCATTCCCCCATATTTCTTTGCTCAACTCCACTTCTCCCAGCCCACCATACCCACTTACCAACATCCTTTATCTCTCTCTTTCTCTCTCCACTCCCCCACAAACTCCCAAATTTAATAAAAAATTCATTCAAATTCAACTCTCAACATCAACCTGGCTTCATCTCCATGAAAAAGCACCACCATCACCAGCGCTTCATTTTCACCACCCTATTAATATTCTCTCTCCTCCTCCAAACCCGACCCATAACCTCATATCCAAACGACGAAGCCTGTTTAACCCAACTCTTCACGTCTTTACATGACCCAACCCACAGCCTCAAAAACTGGACTATCCCAAACTTCGCAAACCCATGCTACGGTTTCGACTCACACCTTACAGGCACCACCGCACCCTCCACCAAAACCGCAACCACTGCCACCGCCTCATCATAGGCATCCAACAATCTCCTTCGGCCTCCTTTTCTCTATCACCGACGTCGTTCGCCATCACCCAAGAAGACCAACACCACCACCGACGAATAATCGTCCTTCGCCACCGCTCGCCGTCTTCTCGTTCGTTTGGCCCCTCACTCGCCTTCTTCTCTCTCGTCGTGTCGCTCGATTTCGGCAAGATATGTGTTGATTAACTTTGTTAACTTTGTTAATTTTAACTTTATTTTCGTGTAATTTGGTCTAATTTCGTCCTTTAGATTTTATTTTTTGTGTAAATTCTTGTGATTCTACATTTATTTCTTTTTATGTAATTCACCAAATCAATAATTTTTTTGTGTTATTTAATGTAATTCCAGATTTGTTTTTTCGTATTTTAGTTTTTTTTTAATGTAATTTCACCATATCTATAAATTATTTTGTGTTATTTACTGTTGTTTTGGTGATAATATTTTGGTGATAATTTTTTTTGTGTTATTTAATGTTATTTTAATGATAATATTTGGGAGTAAACATTGTTATGTGTGGCCTCACCATATTACAGATACAAGGTCCAATCAACAATATACTGGCGCAATCTACAAAATAACTGGATTATGCGCAGATTATATGTCCATAAGACGCAACTTTTTTTTTGTTACAAAGAAGAAACTGATCCGGTTTTGAAGGAAAATCGGATCGGTTAATATGATTAACTGATTCGGTTTTCCTTCAAAACCGGATCAGTAATTGATTAACTGATCCGGTTTAGGACCGGATCATTTAATCAGTGTGAACTGCTGCGAGCCCACCCGATCCTGACCAAAACCGAATCTGTAAGCCCGATTTTGACCGGATCGGATGGGCTTTTTTCCACTAGTATGTAAAGGAAGCTTGACAGTGAAGGAACGACTTCAACACCATTGTATAATCATATACCCCACTTGTCAAATTTGTGGAACCTCTAGCAAGACCATTATAGACTCATTGTTTGATTGCCTTGATGTGAAGAATATATGGAGTCAAAGTTCCCTGGTGACCCTTGGTGATGCCTCCTCTAATTCATCTTTTGCTGAGAAGTTTATGTGGTTTGCAAACAACACTTCTAAAGATGACCTTTGTCTCTTTGGCGTCTTTGCTACACTCGCCTGGGCAGCCTAGATGTACCGAAACAAGAGCATTTTTTACCGCAGTAGGCTCTCCCCACCAAGATGGCTGCTGGTATCTGTCATCTAGTGGCTGAATTTAGAGAATATGAGCAACGTGTGTCTGGGGCTAGCATCAATCACCAACGTACTTTGCGTGGCTTGGTGGTCGAAGCCCCTTCAAGGGTGGGTAAAAGTGAACGTTGATGCTCATATATATGAATATAATGGTGATGGGTGGGTTTAAGTGTGGTTGTGTGTGATGACATGGGCCAGCCACTTGTTGCTGTTGTATTGCGTGTCAGTTCACGCTGTACAACAAGGGTTGCGGAAGCCGCTGTTGCGCGGTATGGAATTAGGTTGACTCGTAAGCTTGGTTAGCAACATGTATGGCTCGAGAGTGATGCACTAAGCGCGGTGAATGTGATTGTGGGGCAAAAACAATGGAGCTTCTATTTTCCTTCTCTATAAGGATATCCTTGTTATTAGTAGTTTATTTTCTTCTTGTCATTATAGTCATGTTCGGAGATCGGGGAACACTGTAGCTCATCTTCTAGCTAGATGAGACACTAGTTAAACTCAAAAGTTCATTATCTTGCTTCTTTTCCCCAGAGTTTAGCTCCTTTGGTGGATCTTGATTTAGTTGAATATAATGTATTTACTTGTTTTTCCCCTAAAAAAAATGGCATACACTATGGATGAACCTCACATTAATCTCTCGTACTTTTTATAAAAATAACTAGCAAGAGAATTAAGTTTCCAATGCAAGTACATTATGTAACCAAATTATAAAAATTTCACTTACCTTAATTTTCGTGAAAAAAAACACAAACAAGCATTATATTTTAGGACGTAAAAAAAGTATATCTTTCCCAATAACTCCCTCTTAAATGAGTTAATTGTCTTCTTAAAGACTCTCTTAAATGCATTAAATTTTAATAAATGCTTGCATTGAAAATTTAAGTATGACTTATTACTTACTAGACATTAATTAGTACATGTTTGCATTAAAATTATTAGGCATTTTAGCTAAAAAAATTATTTTAAAATATAAGGCGTTTTACAATACTAATGTAAGATAAGTTCTAATAAGTTCTAATAAGTTCAGTTAAGTTCAGTTAAGTTCAAATAAGCAAAAATAAGTTGAATATAACACGCCCTAAAACTAACTAAATTATTAACATGCGTAAAAGTGATTTAAATTCCTTATAATTTGAAATGGAAGGAGTAGATTATTTTCATCAATAAATAAAAGATCGAGCATTGCTGGAATACTACCTAGTTAATATATAATCATGCTCATGTGTCATGTTGCTTTCTCTATCCTAAAAAGTAGGTGTTCTGGATATGAAACACGGATATTAAGAGTTGACGACCTTGGAAGGGATGACAATGCTTAGCGTTGTTGGGAGTTGTTGGTCCTCAAGATGGCAGTGTACTTGCACAAGTGACTAGGGGTAACTGACCTCGAGGGGGTTGCTGAGGAAATCCACTCTGATGTCTAAGTAAGACAAGGTTTGTCAAGGTAATGTGCAGATAAGGTAAGTAGGGTAAGAATTGTGTACCTTGGATACAGTGCAAGTGGTCTATTTATAGGCTACTAGCAGTGGGTCGGTTTACATTATTAAATCAGCTCCGTACACGTGTGCATTATCACACAGTACGCGTGTTAGGCAGCCAAGTTACACCTTGTTGGCTCAGACCATTATGATTCCTATAAAGCAGCAGTTACGCCTTTGATGTATGCCAACATCTTTTTGTGACCTTGTCAGTTAGCCAGTCAAAGGGGGTTATAGATCCCTCGTACAGTAGGGATAAAATCTCATTTGAAAATCTTGAAAGCAGAATAACAATATAATCCTAGCTACAATATTATCGATGTCCTCCATTAGGCAAAACATCACATTAACATTGTTTAAGAACATAAATTGCTATTTCATCATGTCCTCCATTAGGCAAAAGCTAGATTTCTGGATCTAGCTACTGGTGAACAATCGTAGTTTAGAAATAATTAGAATAAAATAGTACCTTTTTATTTTGGTGGCAGAAGCTCTCTTTGGGCTTATTCACCTTTCTTTAGAGGAGGGTTCTCTCCATGAGATTCGTATTGCTCAAACAACGTCGATTGTTTCTCATCTTCTTTTTGCAGACGATTGTGTCATTTTTGGTCATGCTAGGGAGGAAGAGGCAATAGTTGTGAAGGATAGTCTTCTTCTTTATGAAGTTGCATCGGGACAGAAAGTCAATTTCGATAAGACTACAACTTATTTTAGCAAAGGAGTTGTGGATAGTAAAAGGTTATCTATTGCTGGTATTTCGGGGGTTAATTTATGTAGTGGATGTTCATGATCGTTATCTTGGCCTTCCTACGGTAATGGGAAGATCCAAGAAGGCTATCACTAAGGATCCTAAATAGAGATTATGGAGGAAATTACAAGGGTGGAAAGGTTTATGTCTTTCTAAAGTGAATAGGGAGGTTCTGATAAAAGCAGTGGCCCAATCTCTTCTTACTTATGTGATGAGTGTGCTTCGAATTCCGTCTACTTTATGTGATGAACTCCGCTCCTTCATTTCTCATTTTTTGTGGGGTCAGAAGCTAGGCAAAAGGAAGATCCATTGGTTGGATTGGAAAAAGACTTGTTTCCCTAAAAGTGAAGGGGGTCTTGGGTTTCAAGATTTCAAGCTTTTAACTGGGAATTGTTAGGTAAGCAAGCATGGAGACTTCAAAGATAATCCGCATTCTTTGGTGGCCCAAGTTCTCAAAGGTAGATGCTTCCCTCATTGTTCTTTTGAGGAGGCTTTGTTGGGTAATTGCCCAAGTTATACTTGGAGAGGAATTTTTGAAGCTCGTTGGGTGGTTCGTAGAGGTAGTCGTTGGCGTGTGGGAGATGGGCCCAGCATTAATGTCTGGTCGGATCCTTGGATCCCGGGTTCCTAATCTCATCGTGCCATCTCTCCTTGTGTAAATGGTTAAGAAAGTCTCAAGTCATTGGCGTGTGGGAGACGGGTCCAACATTAATATCTGGTCGGATCCTTGGATCCCAGGTTTCCAATCTCATCGTGCCATATCTCCTTGTGTAAATGGTTTAGAAAGTCTCAAAGTTTGTGATTTAATAAATGATCATTCGGCTTCTTGAAATGAGGTCAAGGTTCGTAACATTTTTTTCCTTTTGAACGTGATCGTATTCTATCAATTCCTTTGAGCATAAGAACGCCTCCTAACGTTCTCTGTTGGGATTTGGAGAAAGATGGTTGCTATTTACTTCGCTCAGCATACCGCACAATTTTTGGTGATACTTGGGTTGATGCGAATAAAAGGATATGGACTTCCATCTGGCACACCAACATTTTTCCGAGAATCAATGTTTTCTTCTGGCGAGCTTATCATGAGGTTTTGCCAACGACTTGATAACATCGGCGAATTCCTAGTTTGACGGAGGAGTGTGGGTTGTGTGGGCCCAATGTGAATGTTGTCAGCATGCTAATCTTTTGGGATGCGTTTCGGCTGCGAGCATACGGGATGCTGCTAGGTTGGCTTGGCTAGTAGGACGTCGCTTCTCATCTTTCATGGCTTGGGTGATTAACGTGTTTCACAAATTGGATGAAGATCTGCGAGTCCGTATGTATGGTTCTATGTTAGCTACTTGGGGTGTTCGTCATCATGCTATTTTTGAAAACGAGGTGTCATCTCCTATTCAGGTGTGTTCTTATGTTGGGAAGTTGATTTCGAAAATGGTTTATTGCGAATCGTCGAGGTGTGTTGTTGCCCCGGTGGGTCGTTGGATCGCTCCTTCTGCTGTAGTGAAGATTAATGTTGATGGAGGTGTCTTGTGCGAGGTGGGGGTGGGCTCGGGATTGTGTTGAGGTGTTCGGAGGGTTCCTTACTTGGTTGTGCTACTTTACAAACTGATCAACAGCTGGACACTAAATGTCTTGAAGCTAGTGCTATTCTCTATGGCATGAAGATAACGTTGGAGTTCGGCTTCAGGAACGTGCTTGTGGAGAATGATAGCTGGAATGTGGTTCATGCGATCATCTACAATGAACAATGCCTTAGTAACTGTCATTTACTTGTTGATGGCATTTTAAGTCTTGCTACTAATTTTACTTCCATTTCTTGGTCTTTTGTTGGAAGGAACGGTAATAAGGTGGCGCGTGCTCTAACTCATCTCCCTCCTTGGGACATAGGTAGTAGTGTTTGGAACTTTGACGTCCCACCATCTATTGTTTCTTTGTCGGCCGATGATTTACAGGTGAATAATAAAGTTTAGCTGCTCCTTGGGAGTCCTTTTCAAAAAAGTAAAAGACTTATATGGATCTGGTCCACACTAAATTGGTGTGGACCTAATGTTATTACATGTAATTTATGAAAAATGGGTCACTATGTCAAAAAATATATATATAAAAGAGGAGTCGGTATAGATTGTAAAATGTGACTATGTGAGAAAAAAAATGTTACCATGTTATAAAATCAAAATTTCATTATGATTTTACTAATGTAAGAAGGGATAACTATATTAAAAAAATTGTAACTATGTTTTTTTTGTTTTTTTTTGTTGTTTTTAAAATTGTCACTATGTTAAATAATAATAGATTAGTATAAGTTAAGATTTAAAAGGTTATTATATATGAAAAGAAAGGATCACTATGTTATATAGGTGACTTTCCATAATAATATTAATGTGGACCAAGTCCACTCAAGACTAGCTGTTTCAATAAAATAGAATAATTACAGAGCTTACAGAATGATCTTCATTTGAATCCTTCTAATGTTGAACTGACTGACATGGAAAAAGAGGCTCAGGAAGAGTATGTTGTGGTTCACAAGGCTTATCTTAATTTTTTGTCTCACAAGGCAAAAATAGCATGGTTAAAAGAAGGTGATGGAAACTCGAGTATGTTTCATAAGTCTATAAGGCAGAGACAAATTCAGAACACCATTTTTTCCATTAAAGACATGCATGGTCAATGGACTTCAGATCCTGCTCAGGTCCCTGAGGTGTTTTTGGAGTATTATAAGTGGCTGCTAGGCACTAGAGTTAATGATAGAATATCTCGTTAAGCAAAGTATTGTGAATAGAGGGCCTATGGTGATCGATATTCATAAAGAGCTGCTTTCTCAACCATTTACCAGGGCTGAAATCAAGGAGGCAATTTGGGATATTGATGGAGGGAAAGCTCCTGGGCCTGACGGTTTTGGTAGTGCTTTTTACAAAGGTGTATGGGAGGATATTGGAGATGACATTTGCAATGCTGTTTTGGATTTCCTTAACAATGGCAAGTTGTTAAAGGAAATTAATGCAACTAGTATCACTTTGATTCCCAAGAGTAAATGTCCTGAAAATGTGCAAGAATTCAGGCCAATCTCTTGCTGCAACGTTTTATACAAGTGCATTTCTAAAGTCCTGTGTTCAAGACTCAAGAGTGTGCTCCCTGATTTGATTGCTCAAAATCAAAGGGCATTTGTTCATAGTAGATTTATAGCCCACAACATAATGATCTGTCAAGATCTTGCACAAGGCTATGAAAGAAGGAATCATGCTGCTGGTTGTCACATCAAATTGGATCTCCAAAAAGCATACGACACAGTTGAGTGGGACTTTATTGAAGAGATACTTGAAGGCCTTCGTTTTCCTAGTCACTTCATCAAGCTCATAATGACTTGTGTTAGATCACCTCGTTTTTCTCTGTCTATAAATGGTTCCTTACATGGATTCTTTGAAGGGCAGATAGGATTGAGGCAGGGAGATCCAATCTCTCCACTCCTCTTTGTCTTGTGTGTTGAATATCTGTCAAGAATTCTGACTGTTGTAGGTGAGAAGGAGGGATTCAAGTACCATCCTAGATGCAGGGACACAAAGTTAACTCATCTTTGTTTTGCAGACGACATCATCCTTTGCTGTAAGGGTGACTACAAGTCTATCTTTTTTATGATGCAAGGCTTTAAGTTGTTCTCTGCTACAACTGGGTTACAAGCTAGCCCTTCAAAAACATCTATCTATTGCTCTGGAATGTCTGCTGCTGAAGCTACAAGAGTGATGGATATGACTGGTTTTGCCAAAGGTACTTTCCCTTTTCGATATTTGGGAATCCCAATTTGCTCAAAGAAAATCATTGTTGCTGAGTGTGACAACATTGTGGAAAAAATGTGTGCAAGAATTAAGCTCTGGAGTTCAAGAAATTTGTCTTTTGCTGGCAGACTCACTTTGGTTAATTCAGTCTTGTTGACTTTACAGAATTATTGGGCTCAAGTTATGATCCTTCCTAAAGGTGCGTTTTCTCAAATTAATAGTATTTGCAGAAACTTCTTGTGGAGTGGCACTGCTGATTATAGTTGTCCTGGGAAGGTTGCTTGGAATTTTGTTTGCAAGCCTAAAAAAGAAGGAGGATTAGGACTTATAAACATCAAAATGTGGAATGTTGTAGCCATGGGGAAATATGTTTGGATGATTGAAAATAAAAAAGACAACTTATGGGTGAAATGGGTGCATTTAGTGTATCTTAGCTTAAAGGGGCGAGATGGTGGGATTATTCCCCCAAAACAGGTGATAGCTGGTATTGGCGGGCCATCTGTCAAGTTAAAGATATGATGAAAGCTTATTTAATGAAGTTCAACTCGGGAGCATGTCCAGATATTCTATAAAACAAGTGTACAACAGCATTGTTCCACACAATAGAGGATGTTATTGGACTAGAGCACAGTGCGTAGCCGGGGCAACCTAAGCACAGGTTTGTTACTTGGTTGGCAATGGAAAGACTAAATACAAAAGAAAGGTTGCTGAAAATGGGAATTACGCAGGACAATAAGTGTAATGATATGTGATATGGCTGTTGAGAGTCATACACACCTTTTCTTTGAATGCCACTTCAGCAAGGAATGCTTGCAGCGTGTCATTCAATGGGTTGGCATGAATAGATGTCCAAGGAACATCCCCATGATGATCAAAGGGGTGTGCAGGATGAAGATAAGTAAGTTCAGGAAGGAAGTTCACTATACTATATTGATATGCTTAGTGTACCATATATGGAAAGAAAGAAATAATGCATTATGGTATGATACTGTAAAAAGTATAGATACAGTAGTTAGAACTATCAAAACAGATGTGCATAATAGAATCAATTGTATATTACCTAGAAGAATTAGGAGTGGTGATAGTAGTTGGTATACAGCTGTTTTTTTGAGCAGGTGAGTTCGGCTGCCTGTAGCCTGTTGTTTTGTTCTTGGCAGTGAAGGTTTGTCTTCATGTCTTGAGTTAGGTGTATTCGTGTTTTGATGCTTATACTAATCTTGCTTATCATAAAAAAATTATACTTAAACTTAGAAGCACCAATGCATGGGATTGGGACATTCATCGGGACTCGGGAGGAACTATGAATATATTGAAGATTGGGCAGCCAAGTAAGATTCCTTGCCAGACTTGCCATATCTAGACAATAACAAAATCGAAGTTTTGTATTCTGTTTTTTAGGAGATGCTTCATTGAGTTTAGTGCATTATGGGGGCATCATTTATTCTTTTATGTAACTCCTCTGTCATTATCTAATCTCCCCAACCCCCGCCCCAAAAAAAACAAAAAAATACTTACGTAGTTCCTTGATCAGATTGGGATGTCAAAAAAAGTTTTCAGCCTCCATCTATTATTAGTTTATTTTGGGCAGCTGAATTAGATAATTTAGATAATTATTTCTCCGTCTTAATAGAGTACTCATTTTTTTTAATTATGTCTGTCCTAAATATATTTTTCATTTCCTTATCTGGTATAGATTCATTGTCCACCAATTAAAATATTATTTATCTTTTAATTTGTATTATATTACCCACTAAGATAAAGTGACCTCACATTCTCTCTCATCAATGAACAATTCACGAATAATGTACCAAGTTCAATTTTTAATTCTGATTTAATAGAACTAAGGTGTCACCTATGATTTCTCTTTAATACTTGTGCCCAAAAGAACTGCGAACTCTATTTAGGGACGAAGGGTACAATGAATAATTAAAAAAATTATATTTTCTATATTAAAAAATTATTATATTACCCACTAAGATTAAACTAGATCATATAATTATCTAATCTTTCAGTTCGATAGCGATTATAGAAAGAAAAAAAAGAAATGCTTAAATCTATGCAAAATAAATGACATGCTTTATTGTATATTTCTTTTGTAAAGATTGACAAAATTAAACTAGACTGAAATACGCTGTTAAGTAGCAGATCCAGGATTTGCACTTCGGGGATACGGTGAATAATTAAAAACTCATGATCTCACGATGAAAAAATTACTAAATTAATAACATTATAACCCAAAACATTGTCACATTATAACCCAAAACATTGTTATATACTTGTACTATAACCCAAACATAATTACTCTGTGATTCAGTTTGTATTTTACTCCATATTATACACTATATGATTTTCATATGCGTGCCTTGTACCTTTGTGCTTTGATGTCTCTCCGGTCTTCTAAACACATTCAAATTGTATTTAACATATTTATTTTTTGTTTGGAAAGTTATGGCTTTATGGGTAAAGTCATGGAGAAGGTAAAAATACAATTGACGAGGACAACTCATCACTCTTTCTTTTTTTGGGCTCCCACTGGGGACCCCAGGGTAAGATGAAGGGCCCTGTGAGACCGAAACCTCTCGCAGGTTAACCCGGCCTAGATTTGCAGCAGACACTTTGAGAGTGGGGGTGGTAAGGGGAAAGTGGAAAGTGAATTGAATTTGTCTGAACTAAACTGAACTGAACTTAATTTGTCTGAACTGAACTGAACTGAACTGAATGAAAACTGTGAGAGAAAACTAACTGAATTAAAGTGAATTTTTCTGAACTGAAGTGAACTAAATTTGTCTGAACTAAACTGAATTGAATTGAATTTTCATTAATTCAATTCAATCCAAAAGAAAAGAGCCTAAATCTACTGAATCTCGAAGTCTCGATGAATAGTTAGGTTACTTCTTAAAAATCTAATTAAAAGAGCAATCTTGAAAAATATTGGAGCTCAACTTAATAACGAGTTGAATGCTGATACAACATTGCTTGTTTTATATATGTTCATGAATAAACTAGCTTTTTTATGTCCTTGAACAAGCTCATATTTGATTATTTTGATGCTTGAATTTCCCATTACTTCGACATCACAAAATCTATCTTCGTTTATATTTTGTTGTTGACAGGTACCTTACTTCGTTAATTAGGTTCGTAGACATAAATATTCTTAAGTGATACATATCTAACTAAATTATTAACTGAACTGAGAGTGAGGGATAGCTCGGTTGGTTAGAGCTTCCCTCCCGTTTCCAGGTGATCCTGGGATCGATTTTCATCCACGCCCTTGTGGCTCATTCGCACCAAAAAAAAATTAACTGAACTGCTTAGACTTTTTTAAATAATTGAGGGAGGCGAGATAGAAAGGTACATAACATGATCTTCTCTTGTTCTCTTCAGTTCTAAAACTACTGCATGAATTACTTAATTTTTTTTCCTGAGATTATAGATGTGAGATAATAAGTAAACCGAATAAAACCCCTAAACCCTCGTCCCTCCTATCCGTCCCCTGTAATAAATTCTTAACCATCGCCCATCTTATACATAAAATAGGAATGGATGGAGAGAGAAATTGATCACCAAGTATTACTGAAAAAAAGAAGCATCTTAGTAAAAAATTTAATCAACTACCCTTCAAAAATGATAATAATAATTCATTGGCTCATATGTTCGTTTCCATTTGTACTTGGAGGACATGAGCCTTATATATATTGTACATTGATGCAATAAGTTTTTTTTGATTTCAACCATTAAGTATTATCTTTATAAATTTTTGTTACTCTAAACATAAACTGAGAAAAACATTAAAAAAATAATAATTATCTTTAAAATGGTTATTCTCAGTTTCTCACCATGAGGCTATGTCAAATTTTAATGGCGCCTATTTTGAATTTTTTTAAAGAGGAGCAATTGATCAGAAAATAAAATAAAATTTTATATAATTATTAATTTTCGAGCTTATAAAGCCGTCATAATATTTTAAGGATTTTTGATTGACCATGGGGATTATTCTATTTTTCAAAATTTCATTCTATAGAAAGTTGAAAAATGGAATAAACTTAAAACGGAAATGAAGTTTCCTATAAAAAGGAAATGACACTTGCCTTTTCTTATAGTCAAGTTTTTAAAGTAAAAATTTTTATTGTTAAGGATCTAGAGTAACTTTATTAATACCGTTATAACTAATATCTAATATGAGTCAGTCAAGATAAAAAAATTTCTAAACTCTAAGGGCTTATTATAATCAACTTATTTTTTATTATCATAACTAATCTGAACTTATTAGACCTTATTTTGTGAGAGTATCATATCTTAATTTTGCTGATTGAAATTATCTAAACTTATCATAACTTATAAGTCTTAATTAGACCTTATTGAACGTATCTTAATTTATCTATATTTATATAAACTAAGGTTTGAAAATAGGGTGAATTGAACAGTTGTAGTTAACTTGAATCTTGTTGTGCCAACTGTGGGCCTGTGGCAAACTATAATGTCTTTTATAATTTCAATTTCACTGTCAAAAAAAATAATTTATGTGCAAGTAGGAATGTAGGATGCTAAAAAAATATCTAAACTGCTAGAGCATGTTCCATTACTTATTTACATTGGCTGGTTCTTAGCTGTTATTATTTTTTAAATGTTTTATTTCTCTCTTCGTAACTATTTTCTTTTTTGTTCTTTTTGGTGAAAAGGTGACTACCTCTTATGTTATTGGTTTATCGCAAATCGTCGAGGTGTGTTGCTGCCCCGGTGGGTCATTGGATCGCTCCTTCTTCTGTAGTGAAGATTAATGTTGATGGAGGTGTCTTGCACGAGGTGGGGGTGGGCTCGGGGTTGTGTTGAGGTGTTTGGAGGGTTCCTTGCTTGGTTGTGCTACTTTGCCAACTGCTCAACAGCTGGACACTAAATGTCTTGAAGCTAGTGCTATTCTGTATGGCATGAAGATCACGTTGGAGTTCGGCTTCAAGAACGTGCTTGTGGAGAATGATAGCTTCACTACAAGAAAGGTGGTAATTAACGACGGCTAAAAGCCGTCGGTGATAAAAAAAAACCGTCGCTAAATTATCAACAACGACTAGCAGTCGTTGAAATGCAGTCGGTGGAAAGGTGGTCGCTGATATTGGAATCAACGGCCGCTAAGCCGTCGGTAAAAATTTTAACGACGGTTCCCTGCTCATCAGCGACCGTTTCCCAAAACCGACGTTGGCTCCAAGCCAACGACTGTTTTAAACAGACGGTAAATTAGCGACGGTTTTTAGCCGTCGCGGATTTACCGACCGTGTTAAACCGTCGGTGTATCACCGTCGGCTACAAACCGTCGTTGATTACGCTAATTCAACGTCTGTTAAAAACCGTCGCTATTGTATAAAAGCAGTCGTTGATGTGTAAGTCCTTGGATGCATAGAGTAGCAGACAGCGACTGCCTAGCCGTCGTTGATTTAATGTTTAGCCGTTGTTGTAGTTTTACAATAATATTATTTAGAATATTATTGTTCTTAATAATAATTAAACCTCGTACTCGACATTGCATGCTTGTGGACCACACTAAAGCTGTTCCTCCATCGCATTCAATTTTTTCAAATAACAAAAATATGCAATTTTGATATATATTACAATTTGCATAGATACTTGTATAATTACATGAAATAGATTACAATTATGTACACAAAATAGATCCCGATGTCGGGAAATAAAGTAGAAGTCGGTGTTTACAAAAAATATATATCGACAAAGCTAGAAACTAATAAGCTAAATGCCGATAAATATAGACACTAAATGTCTATAGTTAGACAAACTACCTAGATTAAATATATGTACGCAAAATAGATCCCGGTGTCGAGAAATAAAGTAGAAGTCGGGTTCCAAAAAAATAACCCGACACATCTAGAAACAAAGCGAGATGCCGATGAATATTGACACTAAATGCATATAGTTAGACTAACTATATCCAATTATAAGTTAGTTACCTAGTTGCCAAAACCAAAAAAACTACACTGTCAAGGATCATTTGATTCGTCGTGGGTTTAAGAGTAACTATACTAGGTGGACATGGCATGGAGAGTTTTATGATCAGGGTATGAGCTCCACTAGCTTGTGTGATGATTTGCATGTTGATCACATTAATGATGAGGTTAAGGTTGATATCGAAAAAGGAGAGGATAATAATGAGAATGATAGGGTAGATAATGAGAATGATAGGGTAGATGAGATGTTGCACAATTTAGAGGATGGAGGAATCGATCGTCCGAATATGTATGATAATATTTTAAGTGCAGCGGACAAACCTATGTATCCGGGGTGTAAGAATTTCACTAAACTTTCTGGCATCCTTACATTATTCAATATGATTACGAAGCATAGTTGGACAGATAAAAGTCTAAGTGAGTTGTTCACTTTTTTACAAGAATTGCTACCTGATGGGAATGAAATTCCCAACTCTACCTATGAGGCAAAGAAATTGTTGTGTCCATTAGGTATGGAATATGAGAAGATACATGCATGTCAAAATGATTGTGTGCTGTATCGAAATGAGTACAAGGATTTGGGTGAGTGTCGAAGGTGTGGAGAGTCTCGGTACAAGATAAAGGAGGATGATGGAGGGGTGAGAAAGAAAGAAACTCCGGCGAAGGTTCTTTGGTATCTTCCAATCATTCCGAGATTTAGGCGTTTATTTTCGGATGAAAATAATGCTAAATTATTAAGGTGGCATGCGGATGAGAGGAAGAAAGATGGGATGCTTAGACATCCGGCCGATTCTCCGCAATGGAGAAATATCGACCGAAAGTTTTCCAATTTTGGTAAAGAACCTCGAAATCTTAGGCGTAGACTTTGTACAGATGGGATGAACCCATTTGGCACCCTAGGTACCCAGCATAGCACATGGCCGGTTCTACTGACCATTTATAATCTGCCCCCTGGTTATGTATGAAGCGTAAGTTTATTCTGCTATCGCTTCTTATCTCGGGTCCTAAGCAACCCGGAAACAACATAGTTGTGTATCTTGACCCACTCATTCAAGATCTGTCATTGTTGTGCGATGAAGGTGTTTCGATGTTCGATGCGCATGCGAAAACTGAATTCACATTACGTGCCATGATATTTTGCACGATTAATGATTTCCCAGCTTATGGGAATTTGTCCGGGTATACAGTTAAAAGAGCAAAGGCATGCCCTATTTGTGATGAGGATATGATTGATGAGCGGTTACATCATTGTGGGAAGAATGTATACCTGCATTATCGTACATGGCTTCCTTTAGATCATCCATTTCGTAAGAAGAAAAAGTTGTTCAATGGAAAAGTGGAGATGAGAGAAGCCCATGTACCCTTACGTGGAAAACAGGTTTCTAGGCGGGTAAAGGATATTGAAACAGTGTTTGGCAAGCCCTTTAAAAGTGTCTCAAAGAACTTATACAAGAAAAGGTCTAAGTTCTAGGACCTCCCATATTGGGAATGTTTAGAAGTCAGACATTGTCTTGATCTAATGCACATTGAGAAAAATATTTGTGATGCCATTGTCGGAACATTGTTGAATATGCCCGGGTTTACAAAGCAAGATTGGTTGCAAAAGGGTTCAAGCAAGTTCATGGTATAGACTATGACGAAACCTTTTCACCAGTAGCAATGCTTAAATCCATTCGGATACTCCTAGCGATTCGTCGCCTTCTATGATTATGAGATTTGGCAAATGGATGTCAAAACCGCTTTCTTGAATGGGTTCTTGAAAGAGGATGTGTATATGACACAACCGGAAGGTTTTGTGGATCCAGAATATCCTAGGAGGGTATGTAAGCTTCAAAAGTCCATTTATGGATTGAAGCAAGCATCTCGGAGTTGGAATCTTCGTTTTGATGAGGCAATCAAACTGTTTGGTTTTCTCAAAAACGGAGAAGAGTCTTGTGTTTACAAGAAGGAAAGTGGGAGTAACATAGTCTTCTTGGTCTTATATGTAGATGACATACTTCTCATAGGAAACGACATTCCCATGCTTGAGTCAGTCAAGGAATGGTTGAAGAGTTGTTTTTCTATGAAAGACCTTGGAAACGCTGAGTACATTTTGGGGATCAAGATCTATAGGGATAGGTCTAAGAGGATGATTGGACTTAGCCAAAGAACTTATATAGATAAGATCGTTACTAAGTTCAATATGGAAAACTCTAAAAGAGGTTTTCTACCCATGCAACATGGTGTTTCGCTTAGCAAGACTCGGTGTCCTTCTGGACCTGATGAGATTAAGCGAATGAATAATGTTCCTTATGCGTCGCCTATAGGGTCCATTATGTACTCCATGATTTGTACTCGCCCGCATGTTTCATATGCCTTGAGCATGTGTAGCAGATTCCAATCAAATCCAGGTGACGCACACTGGAGTGCGGCTAAGAATATCCTAAAGTACTTACGAAGGACTAAGGATAATTTCTTAGTGTATGGAGGTGAAAGTGAATTAATTGTTGAGGGTTACACGAGATGCGAAGCTTCAAACCGACAAAGATGATTTCCGATCCCAACTGGGTTTCATCTTTTGTCTAAATGGAGGGGCAAGTGAGTCGGAAAAGTTCAAAGCAAAGTACGTCGCCGATTCTACAACGGAAGTCGAGTACATTCTTGCAGGCAGATGCAAAGAAAGGAAGCCGTTTGGATGAAGAAGTTCATTCTGGAGCTAGGAGTAGTGCCTAGTGTTGGAGATGGTATTGTTTTACATTGTGATAACAATGGTGCCATAGCTCGCCTAAGGAACCAAGATCACATCAAAGGTGTAAACATGTACTTAGGAAGTATCATCTCATTCGAGAAATCGTTGAGAGAAAAGATGTAATAGTTAGCAAAGTTCATACGGATAGCAATGTTGCTGATCCTTTGACTAAACCATTGCCTCAGCCTAAGCATGAGAGTCATACTAGGGCTATAGGACTTAAGCATGTAGGAGAGTGGCTTTGATTGTGTACTATTTACTTTTAATTAGTTCACGTTATAGTTACTCCGTGATATGTTTGGTTATGTTTATCAATAAAAGGTTATGTTCTTATTTAATCTTGGTTTAGTATTAAATAAAACGTTCAAAGTATTTTATAACGTTTGATAGGATTGTCAAATATGTGATTTGACGAATGAAACCCTATCCAAGGAACGGGAGTTATAATTTACCTTTGTCCCTAGTTCGAATCATTAAAAATGAACGTAAATGATTCCGTTTTGATAGACTAGATTGCAAGTTGATTGATAGCGCAGTTTCATGGGCTATGGGGACATCGAGATGTCTAGTCATTTGCATAGGCGTGTATAGTTGATACACGTTGGGCAGACCTAGTGGGAGTTCTCTAAAAGGTTTATGAGAATCTCATTAATATATTTAGTGGATTCCTTAGACATGAGTTTGACACTATTCTTACTTAAGGATTAGTATATTTTTGACACTCGCAAAACGTCGTGCCGTAAAAGGAGTCTATAAAAGCAAGTGTTCGGAACTACTATGAATTGAGTGGGAGTTTTGGTTATACAAGACTGGATAAAGTCCTCCTAAGAGTTAGGATTGGTGTCTTGGCCTCTTGAAGAGCGAGAACTGAAAATGCATGGCCGTGCTCAAATGGATTAAGGAGTTAATCATTTGTTTCGACAGTTCGAACTCGGATTTCAAGAAACAACTTGAATATTGGTATGGTTTACATACGATGTTACCATGTCATCAAGTTAGACATTAAGCGACTTAAGGAATTTGAAGGTTACACACTTGTTCTTAGACAAGTGGGAGATTGAAGGATTTTGTCCTCGATCAAGTGTAATAAACTAAATGTATATGGACGAATTATAAAGATAATATATTCAATAATATTAGGTGACCGCAACGTTTTGCTAGAAGCTAATTGCGGTTTGTTGGGCTAGTATATTTAGGCCAACTACTAATATGTATTGGGTCCTATGAGGTCACACAATGTGACAACCCTTGGATATTACCCAAAACCATTTGTGAAATGGGTTGGGCGGTTTTATGGGATGGAAGAGTTGTAACTCATGAGTTTATTATGCTCATAATGTATGACATTATGAGGCAAAATAAAGCTCATGAAAGCACCTCTTTGTAACCACCTTATATATTGATATGGGGGTTACAAAGGAGGATGTACATTACATTATTCTTTGTGAAGAAAATCTGATTTTTTTTGCTCCTCTCTTTCTCCTCATTTTCGGCCATCACACCTCAAAAGCAAGAGGATTATTCTCTCTTCCGTACTAGCATACGTGGTGATCTAAGGGTTGTTCGTGGACCAACACTAGAGGAACGACGGTTGACGTTCTAAGAGATCTCCACTAGAAGGCTCGTGGTGGAACTGGAATTCACGCATCAAGAGGTATATTCTACACTCTTAATTGATTCATGTTGATTTATGCAAAGATCTTGGTGTTAGATGTTTGAGTATGTGATACTCGTTTTCCGCATTAAGCATCTAAATTCCTACATGTTTTTGTTAGTTATTTGTTAATCATTAAAAATATAGTATTGAGAGAAGGAAATATAAACCAAAAGAAAGTTTGTGCTCAAATAAAGTGCAAGAATTTGTGTATCATGTTCAATCATTGAATATTAATAAAGTGGAAGAGTTTGATTATATAATGGAGATTACCGAATGATAATCAACATTTAGGTTTTAAAATATTATCAGTATAATTATTAATATGAAATTCAAGCTTTTATTTTTTTTCTGATTGTATCAATCAAGTTATATTGTCATTTTAATTTTTTATCAGAGTTTTTCACACATATGTAAGAAGAGGAAATCATTCCCCTTAATTTAATATTTAATTGAAATTTCAAATTCAATTTCATTGTTAACTTGTTCAATACATATGTCAAGTAGGAAGAAAAAACAGATTATATGTAACCCTTAGGGATACATATAAGCAATAAATATATATCCTGAAATAGTATAATTTGAAGAATTAATTACACAATTACACTTCAATCGATAATATAACTAATGCTTATTTATTGCTTAATATTTCCATTTTTAACTTTTTTATATGTAGCCTTTAGGGCTACATATAACATTTCTCTTTCATATCTATGACAGTTTAAATTCATTAAGGGTATATAAGACTTTTTGTAAGGAGACACCATCTTCCTCCTCCCCCCTTCACTTATATAATAGAGATTTATTGCTTTATGTTTTCATTTTTAACTTCTTCTATGCAGTGTTGAGGGCTACACATATCATTTTTTCTATAATTAACATATAAAACTTCCGTTCTGAAATAAGTGAAACACTATTCTCTTTTATCTGAGTTTTTTAAAAAAAGTTTTTCACATATTTCTAAACAGAGAAAGTATAACTTTTAATACGGTTAATTATCACAACTCAAGCCATTCAATAGATGTAGAATTGCTCGACTAGATTTCCTCCCATCAATTGGTGAAGTAATGACCATAAAATCTGGAGATTTTTAGTTGGACTAAAATAAAGTTTCAAAAAGACCTTTTTTTAAAAGTGACAATTTTAACTTACATTTTTTTTTGTGAAAATAGATCCATGAAAGACTATCACTACAAGTAGCATTTTAATCTATTTATTTAAAATGTTTTTCTCCCGTAAGCTTGCTTTTAAATGTGTAAATCTAGGGGTGGCAACGGGTGAAATAACTCGTTACTCGAGATTGACTGGGTTAAAACTTGAATCGATTGAGTTTAAATTGAACTTGATCTCGACTCGGTACTACTCGAAAATAGCATTATCAATTATAACCAAAACAAAATGTTTAAATCCCACATATCGTTCACCGCAGTGGTGATAAGGAGAGGAGACAACTAACTTTGCGAGCTACCCAAGATCAACTTGGTAATATATTGAATTGGCTTAAACAAAGATCGGTCAAAAGTAGGTCAAAACTCGACTCGGGGTGCGATTTGTGCTACTGTAACCCCGAGCTCGGCTTGCATCATTGACGCCCAAATATAAATGGTTACAAGTGTTCTTTTTATCTTTTAAATTTCTATCTACTAAATATTAGCTCATATTACCAGGTTAACTATAAATAAAAAAGGCATCGATGGAGAAGCATTTAGGAAACTCGTAGCAGATATATCAGCGGCCGTCTCCGGTTTTTCAATTGGTGACTTATATCCGTCTATTAAGTTCATAAGTGTTGTTTCTGGTATGAAAAGAAAACTCCAAAATATAGTCAAGAGACTTGACAGGATAATGGATCCCATTATTGAGGAGCATATGTGTAACAAAAGACAAGGAACTGATGAGGAAGACTTGGTGGATATTCTTCTAAAGTTCCGCAAGGATGACCTAAATAATGGCGATGCATTTTCTCTCACCACCAATAACATCAAGGCAATTGTTTTTGTAAGTTTACTCTAGTGTTGTTATAATACTATTACTTAATTATAAACTCTTTGAAGGGTAATAATAAGGAAAATTTGTCGAAAACAAACCTTTTTCATATAATTATTTTTGTAATAAACAATTTTTAAATTTTTTTCAGAATCTTAAGATCTTAAAAGAAATTTTATCTGCGAGAGACAACCTTGGCATACTATCAGACGCTGATAAAACATGTTAAGGCATTGATTTACTTGATAGTTGATACTACCATGTGCAAGACACGTGTGACATTTTCATTCTCTATTTTCACCTTTTTCACTCAATTTCAGCGCTTAAATACCCACCCTTTTCCTTCTTGAAAGTAGGCTAAGGGTATCTTTCGCAAACAACTTTTTTAAGGTCTTAAGCTACGAGAAACAATCACAAAAAGTGACATATAACATGTATGTTTTCACAAATTTTTCTAATAATAATAATGGTGTAGACTTTTTAAAATAAAAAAATCGGCCAACTTTGTTTTACACTTAAATGTTCTAGTCTAATATGATGTGTTTTTTTTTTATAAGAATAGGTAATAAATTTATGAATTAAATAAGTTGAATAGAACTTAGGCTAGTAATGGCTACCATCATAATAGTATGATACTATTACTATGACTATAATCTATATATGTATATTGTACAGGAGTTGTTTGGTGCTGGAGGTGAGACATCTTCGACAACCATAGATTGGGCAATCTCGGAATTGTTAAGGAACCCGAGAGCAATGGAAAAGGCACAGAATGAAGTGAGACAAGTAGTACAAGAAAGAGAAAAATTGGTTAATGAGGCAAGTCTAGACAAGCTCAAGTACTTGAAACTTGTAATAAAAGAAACATTAAGGCTTCACCCTCCTCTCCCGTGCTTGGTCCCAAGGGAATCCATGGAGAGATGTGAAATTATTGGTTATGAAATACCTCAAAAAAGTAGGGTTTTCATTAATGCATGGACTATTGGAAGGGATCCTAAATATTGGAAAGACCCTCAAATTTTTAATCCAGAAAGATTTGAAGGCTCTTCAATAGATTATAAAGGTACTTGTTTTGAGCTAATCCCATTTGGTGCAGGAAGGAGGATATGCCCTGGAATGGGATTGGGTATTGCCACAATTGAGCTTGTTCTTGCCATGTTGCTTTACCACTTTGATTGGAAGCTACCGCATGGGAGTAAACCTCAAGACATCGACATGGATGAGGCTTTTGGCATAATTGGGAGGAGGAAAAATGACCTGCAATTGATTCCTGTGCTTTATTCTCTCTCGGGTTTCAACTAACAATATTATGGAACTACTCCATAACATGCAAGATTGTTAACTTAATTTGTAATGCATGCGTGCTATGTACCTAGAGTTTTTATTTAGTACTCTAATATTTGATCATTGTATTTTATCTTTTTGGAGATGGAATTTATATAAGTATATATGCCAATAAGTTTGTTTGAAATGTTTTCTACTAGTTGTTTGATACGCTTACGAAAAAGCAAGCTTGTTGAGATCAGGATGCTACCTCAAATCAATGAATAGGGGTAGGATCGAAGTGTAAGATCCTACTAAGTAGCAAGAAACATAATATTTGTTGGAAAACAATCACAATGTGTTAGCATGTAGCAGGTGGAAGAGAACAAGGAAGGAGAAGAAAAAGAACGTGAAGATTGAGCACAGCAAGCAAGGGAGACGCCAGGCAGAAGCTTGTGCCCGGGTCGGGCACCTAAAGTGCCCGGGTCGGGCACCTAAAGTGCCCGGGTCGGGCACTTCGGGCAAAACTGGGGTTTTGTCAGTTTCTAGTGCCCGGGTCGCGCACTTCGACGGAATGCGCGATCTTGCTTGCTTTGAAGTCGATCTTGTTTATTTTCTTGTTTATTTTGTTTCCTTGTGTTATCTTTTACGTATTTGTTATTTTATTCCTATTTACTAGAGGTGGATGTATTTAGGAAATAAGATAGAATTTTGGTAAGTAATCTTTTAAGGAATTAGACTTGGAGATCAAGTTCTTCTCCTAAAAAGGATTAGGGTTGTTTAGTATAAATAGGGGAGTCTTTTAGGCTAAACAATAGAGGAGAATAACTGAGAGGGATTGTATGATTGTTGTGAGGTTGAATACAATTAATAAAATACATTATTCTTGAGGGGAGGAAATTCAAATTTCCTCATTAAACACTTGTCTATATTCTCTATAATGTCTTGCTATACTTTGCATTGCAATTCTATTTTGTGAGGAGAGTCTTATACTTTTGTGAGCAATGATTCTGGTAACCTTTAGCCCACGCTTCCGTTTCAACAATATTATCAAACAATACAATAAAATCACAGACTTCAAGTAACTAACATAATAAATCAATCTTGCTTGGTCTAGTTATTGATTGGGGATTCAATCTATTTAGTCGGATTGAGATATGGTCAAGGTCCTTCTAGCTTACCAACTATTTAAAAACATCCAAAAGTAGCTCACATAATAAAAAGCATCATTTTATTTACAAAAGGTTGATACTTGAGCAATTTCAAATTGGAAAATTTGATAGGAACAGTTCCAACTATGAACGTTCTGCCCTTTTTAGACTCAACTTTTGATTATTCCTCGCTCAATGGTCCCAACTATTGCTCATACTTTATAAAAATGGTCCTAGTGGATTGGTGATTGGTTTTGGCAGTTAAATTTTTTTTTATTTTCTTTTACCGATTTACCATCATCATCTTCCTCTTTCTCTCTCCTACCTCCCGAGCCACCCTCCCCTCAGCAAGGAATTCAAACACATCTCTACCTTTAGCCCATGGCTCATATAGTCGCTATGATGCTCTTCAACAAGCAACTCACCATGACAAGTAAAAGCAGTGTGGTTATTGGCCTCACAATGAGAAATGCCTTACACACACTGACACATACTTCCTCCGTTTCAAAATAAGTGCAATATCGAGAAGTGGCACACAGACCAAGGCAACTAGAGAAAGAAAGTTGGGGACCACACTTAAGGAGAGACTAGACACTTAATTAAATAAAACACCTAAACTAATTACCCAATAATTTTATAACCCAGCACCTTCCACCTACCATCCACCACCACAACGCCACCACGACCACCGCTACCACGACCACCGCTACCACCACAGGAAACCTCTTTCCCCCTCCCCCCACCCCTGCCATCCGGAAAACCGCCCTCCCCTGCCTACCGGAAAACCATTTCCCCCTCCACCACCACCGACCACCCCATTTTCCTTCCCCAACCCCCGAAACCTCTTCCCCCACCTGAAACCACCCCATTTCCGCTCCCCCATCCACGAAACCAACACCCTCCCTCCCCATCCAAACCACCAACAACAATTACTAACAACCTTCAAAACCCAACCACCACCGCGTTCCCTAAACCCTAACTGTTTTGAAATCGAAACCCAACCACCACCGCGCGCCCTAAACCCTTGGATCTACAACCCTTGAAGATGGAGAGAGGCGTGATGGAGGACGCTAGAGAAGGAGAGGAGAGAGAAGCAGAGGAGGAGCGGGCACGGTGCTTGAAGTCTTCGAGATGAAAGATTTGAAGATGAGAGAGGGCGTGGTGATGAAAGAGGTGTGGGTGTGGTGGTGGTCTTGAGTTGGTGGTGCAGTCGGGTTGGTGGTCTTGGGTTGGTGGTGCAGTCGGGTTTGTGGTACTGTGGTGGTGTTGGGTTGGTGGTGGTTGTCTTGGGCTGGTGGTGCCGTCGGGTTTGTGGTACTGGTGGTGGTGTCCAGTTGGTGGGTGGAGTTGGGAAGGGGGTTGAGTGGCTTGAGTTGAGGAGAAAGAAAGGGGTGAGTTGAGTTGAAGGGAGAGGTGGTTGAGATGAGAGAGGGGGATTGGGTGTGTTAGATCAATTAAGTTGTTTAGGTTAGTGGATTATAAGTTAACTAGCTTTTAACCCGTGCAAAAATGCACGGGAGGTTGTATATAGGTATGATTTTTACCCGTGCATAATGCAGGTAAATTGTTTTGTTTATTAAGTAGTTGTTTTTGTTCCAAATTTATTGAAATCATAATTATTAGAATTCATGTATTTAAGGTTGAAAGAATATAAAATGTAAAATTATATTTCATGATATATAAAAATCCTCTGTTATGACATTTTAAACTTTAAAAATCTTCTAATCGTGAATAAAACAAAAAACACATTAAAATGCGCGGGAATATTTTGTTTTATAAATTTAAGTTTTTAGGATGTATCTCCTAAAATCATGATTTGAATATTAGTCTCATGATTTAAAGTTTTTATAATCATATCGTGTAATAAAAATATATTTTAAAACCAGCTTTATGACCGCGTGCGTTCAATGACCGATGTAGCCTAATGTCCTGATAAAATGCACTGGAAGTTTTTTTTGCTGATTAGATATACTAAAAAATATTAATTGACTATTTTATTTATACAAATTCTTTAGTATAACACAAAAATTCAATAAACTATTGTGAGATTAGGGTAACTTTTTGCCTTAAATACGTCAATTTTTAATTTAGAAGTGACCCATTTAAGATTAGAAGTTACACTTTGCTTAAAAGTTAACTTTTTTAACTTGTAAAATGACCCAATTTGAATTAATAGTGATACATTTTGGATAAAAGTAAGTGAATTGGTTTGACAATAAATTTATTAATCATTTAGAGCACCCAATAGTTGTTGTTTCATTTAAAAGTGGCAAAGAACATGCATAATTAGCACAATAATTTATACATATGATATTTTTTTTATATATCTATCATAAATCTTTGTATATTACTTCACTATTACTTCCTCCACTATCGGGAAAAAAAATTTATTAATAATTTTATATTTTAAGTACACCATACTAAATTATGAAATAAGATATATTATTGATAATGATTCTGTTCACTAACTATATACAATATTTCTTATACTAATCTGAAACCTCTATATAAAGTATATTTTGAAAATCTACATCAGTTTATTATCATAAAATGTGAGTTTCAGGTGCAAGAGTTATGGAAAGCTTATTAGTTCTTATCAAAAAATGAAAAAAGCTTATTTGTATTACATTAATTATCAATAAATCATACAAAATAACGCATAACATATTGATTATAAAGAATATATGCAAGATAACAATATTAACGTAAAAGTGAAAACATAAAAGAATTTATCCATAAGGATTTGATTAATTCATTTCACATAATCCTTTTACATCGAAAACGACTTCTTCTCATCCAAACATCTATTGATTAGAACCATTTTTTTTTTGTTGAAACTATCTCACAAAGTCTGTCAAAAGAAAAAAACAGTGAAGCTCTCTCCAATCCAGCTTAAGTTCTTTTTAACTTTAAAATGGGTAAATATATTTAAAGGTTTTAAATAAAAATAATAATAGAAAAGAACAAAAACAATGAAACTAAATGTAAGAAAGAAAAATGAGAGAAAGAAATAAAATTATAAGACAATTGTAAACGTAAGAAAGAGCAAACGGCTAACCACCGTCTTACTATATAGACTATTGTGAATCTATTCTCAATTAATTGTCTTAGATACTATTTTGGTTAATCCTTAAATAATTGTCATGTCACCTTAAATATATTATTTACCAACCAAACCTGCTCAATCTGTATGTTGTGAGTCCATCCACTAACTATCTCTCCCTCATCCTCTCTCATTTTCTCTTCATACTCAAGTGATGTTGCCCCTCTCCTAATTCTCTCTTTATTAATTTTGCATTCTTATCGAACATCCTGCGGACAATATTATATCAAGCCGCATCTTGGATCTATTACTCGCTCCTAATAAACCATTAAAAAAAGTTGTCAATAATAATGAGTTGGATTCCACCATGCATAAATTCTATTAGTAGTGGGTAAACAGCTACCCACATTAAACCAAGTTTTATCCACAACCAACACCTTCCCTACTTTTTATTGTTAATATGAGTACTCAAACCTAGCAGGAAAATTAACTGAATGCGGGAGGAAGTATAATGTTTTTCTGATTGAAACTAAGTTTTCGTGATCAAAATTGTATTATATTAATACTCACTATTATATTATACTTGCTAAAGTGAATCGGATCTTACACGATGATACCAATTAGTCAAGATTTTAGTTTTTAAAATGTCACTAACTTGATTCTTGCCTTCGTTACATACGCAAATATATCCTGCTCTAGTCATTTGATCTTAATGGTGTTGATCAAACTTGATTGATTTCATAGTGCTATATATATCCTACTCTAGGGTAATCATGGTTTTTAAATGTGATAAATATTATTAACGATCTTGTAATATTCACAAAGAGGTTAAATAATAGGGTTTTGAATAAGTAACTCAATTAGGTAAAACTTACCAAGATTACACTGATTATAATTGATTCACTACATTTTCAAAATCATCTAATTAAAGCAATTTACATTAATTTTCGGAATTAATGCACATTGACACACGCTCATGACAATTGTGGAGGTGACACATCAGCTTTTGACAATTGAATTTGTACATGTGGCAGTAGTCAATCAAGGAGTTGTTAGCAAAAGACATGTGGACAGATTGTGCTAGTGAATGACACATAGGCAAAATGAACCTAGCTTTATATAGATATATAGACTGCTATATGTCTGCAATAAAATTATAGCTTTATACATGCTATACACTATGTTGGTAGTCATCTAGAAGGCACACGAAATATATAAATTCTTAGTTATTATTGAGTTTCATTGATTATTAGAAAATCAAACATGTTATTATAAAAGAGTATTTAAAGACAGTATACACTAACATGCTTATAAGTTATCATTGAGTTTAATTCATTCACTAAAAGCAACTGATAATTCAACATGGAATGAACGAAAAATGATTGAAAATAAAAATAAATTTGCCAATCACTTACTTATAAGTATGTCTTCAACATTGTGAATCATATTGATATGCCACATGCTTACCACTCCCTTGGTAGTAGGTTGCACATACTTGGGTGATGGTGAGGCTGCAATGTCTATCATGTCCAAATAATTTTCAGAATAACCTATGCTAAATTTTAGTTGTGTATGCCGTTGTATGATGTATAAATTATGTCTTAAACCAATTGATTTTAAAAAAAAAATCAAAAAAGGAAAAGTAAGATAGCATACTACAGAAGGTTGCATCCACTTATGTATGATACCTAACGCATGAACCTCTACACATGTCAGTAACAATACTTTCCAAAATACATAAAGGTTGTTAATGATTCACTTCTGTTTCAAAATCATGTTAGTAAGGCAAATAAAACTTATTTCCGGAATTGATGCTTATAACCAAACACTAATTGAACCTTGTTTATACACGTGGCAGTAGATTGTGAAGAATTTGTTAGCATACGACATGTGGGCTTATTCTTTTAGTGAATGACACATAGGATAGATGAACCTTGTTTTCTATATACATATAGATATAGATTGTATTGTTGGGGAAATTAAGTAATGACAGTTTTGTAAATAAAAGGAAATAAACTTTCCATTTTGAGCTATGTTACACTTATTATGACATTTGCTAAAATGGGAAATGTTGCACTTATTTTGAAACAGAGGAAGTATTTATTAGTTTCTGACTAGTGACGACTTCTATTGTAAATATCGTATAGCTTCATATTAATGAATGAATTTTCACTTTAAAAAGAAGAGATTGAAAATTTTCAGATCTCAAGCCAAACAAAATGAGTGAGATGGTGACGCCAACAATGAAAGCAAAGTAAATCTTTAAAAAGGCCCTCATCCTATGCTAGAAAGCTTCATGACTAATAAAGAATAAGCCAATTAAGTGATTATATCATTCAACGAGTTTTGACTCGCCATACTAGTAAATTCAATCAAGACATGGGGAGACAAAGCCCGTGATATAACTGCTACGTAAGCAAGGCAGAAACAATTTTTGGAAGCTAATCTCCCATCAAAATGGATGGTAAATTCACTGAAAGCCCTTACTTTGCAGTCATAAATCGTGCTTAGGTTTTCGGCAACGATTAGTCAAACTACAACTATAAACAGCAGAATACAACAGGAGGTCCAGATTTTGGTGGGGACTCAGGTAGATTACGATGATGGGGTGGTGGTTTGGGTGGGTTATTGGGTATTTCGAGCGAGGAGTTGTGGTAGGGGTTGATGATAGGTCCGGTTTTCAGGTGGACGGGGGTGTTAGCGTTGGTGGAAGAGTGGTTTTGGGGTGGCTAGAATGGTTGGATCGATGATGAAGGTGGTTTTACATGTTGTAGCAGGTCATTAATTTATTGGCATAGGACAATCTTTGTAAACCATGAGCAATAATTAGGACCAATGAGGATAAAAGTTGGAACTAAAAATGGCGAAACGCCCATAGTTAGAACTGTTCATGTTAATTTTTCCTTTCAAATTAAATGTAGAACGCAAGTTGTAATTGCAATTAGACAAGCTGTTATCCGTGAAAAAAGTAAAATGATCAAGTGTTCTCAAATTCTCATAGAACATGTTTTTCAAATAAACTCGCTAGATTATGGTTCGTGTTACACATCTCAACTCTCACGTTACAATATGTCGAATTTGTGGGCTGACAAATTTGGGTGGGCCTAAGTAGATCCAAGATTAATTTGCCTTTGTCTGTTTGATTTGGGTATTGCATTGGTCCCCGTATTTTGGGCCATCCTGTGTGTGATAACTTTTCATACTCTAATTTAGGAGATCTGTTTGCGACCTAATCTCATTTTGATACTTTGTTCCACTGAAATCTAGTCTTGGACTCATATTTCTAAGTTCAGGTATTGTTTGATGATTAATCAAATAAGTTCTACTCCTCACAAAATGGAATTATTTATATCTTTTAAGTGCAAATTCTCATGAAAAATTAAACTTCCTATAATCAACCAAACAAGATTATATATTTTTTATGAGCAATATATTTTCTGTGTGGCTCGCCGCATGATTATCAAACCATGCGGCCACGCGCATGAAAGAAAAACTAATAATATTAAGATATGAGCGAGTAACCCCTAATAATTTCTAAGACAAGTAACCCTAATAGTTATAAGTAACCCCTTCAATTCATATAAGTAACCCCTAATAATTTCTAAGACAAGTAACCCTAATAATTATAAGTAACCCCAACAATTATAAGTAATCCCTATTGTATTAATAAGTAACTTCAATATTTATAAGTAATCGCTATTATATTAACAAGTATCCCCTAATAATTTCTAAGACAACTAACCCCATCAAAAAACATAAGTAAACCCAACAATTACACATAACCCTACTATATTAATAAGTAACCCCAACAATTCTAAGTAACCCTTAATATATCAATAATAACCTGAAAAAATAATAGCTAACCTTATATGTGGATTGAACGCGTCATCAACTAATGGTATAATGGTATGGGTAGCCGGCAGCCGCATATAAGAATTTGCATCCTATGAAATATCATGTGAAACCAATTTCCTACGTAGCTAGCTACTCCTATATTGCACCAGATAAGTACTTCTAAATTCTAATTAAAAAATGAACACTAAAATTTTTGTAGTCATAACAATTTCCCGATTTTAGATGTTTGGATGAATTCTCCGCACCTTAAAAAAAAAGTACTTATTTCGCTCTCATTTGATTGCAACACTTTCAATTTTGACATTATTTAGAATCGCTCATATAACTAGCTTTTGTGTTTTATATGTATGGAAAAATATAGTCATGTGAGATTTTGTTGAATTCGTCTCAATGTGTACTTTATTTAATATCTTTTTATAATTTTTACCAAAACATAACAAAATATATTAATAGTATAAATTGTGCATTGGTGAGCGTAAAACTGAAAGTGTTGCAATTAAATGGGAGTGAAGGAAGTAATTTTTAGGTCTAATAAATTTGTTAAGGAAATACTCCCATTTTAACACCGTTTTCACATACAGACTAAACCAGCCCAGTTGTTAGAAATTTTAAGGAAATAAGAAGTCTTGTTGGTTCAAAAACATGTTGTTTCCTAATTATAGTTGATGTTGATTAGTATAGTTGTGTTTAAGGAACTTTAGGGAGTTAAGTACACAATAGGGTACTAAACTTTGCCAAAAGTTTCAGTTTGAGTACTCAACTTTAAATTGTTTCGGTTTGGGTCAAACTAAACTAACTTTCAGTTCCCAAAATAAGTGAAACACTTCTCTCATTTATGTGAGCTTTTTAAGACAAGTGTTTCACTTATTTTTGGAACATGAAAATATACTTTTTCTGTTAACTCTAATAAAATAATAAAAAAGTACTTTTGCATAAATTTAACACTTCTATCTCATTCTCTCTAGTCTCTCCTACCCCATAAACACCAAATCCACCACCTCCTCCTCCCACCCTTCCCCCCTCCGTATCCCCCTAAAATTCGAAAAAGTAGCTAGCGTACAATTCTGCAATCTCAATTTACCCCCTACAATTCTGAAAATGAATCGGAGCGCCTCGGAATGGGCCTTCGATAGATTCATACAAGAAACTTCTCCTCTCTCTGATTCATCTTCTTCCAAATCCCTAGCTGAAAACGACGTCGTTGACGTCAATTGTCATCATCATCATACGACCGCCATGAATAATAATAATAATAATAATAGTAATGATATTACAAGTAATTATTATAGTAAGAATGGTGATGGTAATAATAATTGCTGCTCGCAATCACCGCCGCGACGAAAACGATGTCGTTTCATTCTCAGGGATCGAGTGTGCTTGTTGAATCCCAGGATTATCATGCTATTCTTAAGAGCAAACTCAATTTGGCTTGTGCAGTTGTGCTGCTGTCGCTTTGAGTATAATTTTTTTTTTTTTTTTTATTATTTGGGATTTGATTTTTGATTTTGCTTTTTTATGATAATTTGCAGATTTTTGAGTTGATTTTTTTTGTGGGTTTGATGGGCTGATTTTGTCTTTCAACACTTTTTATTGATTAGGAGTTCATATTTGTTATTGGGTGTTGTTTGATTTTATTTTGTGAGTTTTACCTTATACATATTTTTTAAATTGATTAGAGGTGTATTTTGAGGAGTTAGTGCTGTTTGATTTAATTGGATATGGAGGGGGGAAGGGTGGGAGGAGGTGAAGTGGTGGGTGGGACTTGGGAGGGGGGATTTGGTGTTTATGGGGAAGGAGAGAGAAAGAGATATTAAATTTATGCAAATGTAATTTTTATTATTATTTTATTGGAGTTAACGGCAAATGTAATAGAAGTTTGGTTTGAGTAATTAAACTGAAACATTTTAAAGTTGAGTACCTAAACTGAAAGTTTAGTACCTTTTGTGTATTTAACTCAAACTTTAGGCAAGTTAGGGAAAGTGTATACGATATAAGAGTCATGTTAAACTATGAAAAATATTAGAGTAACTATGCTATAATGGTCCATGACCACCATACACACCAATTATTAATGGTTGAGGCTGAGGTGACGGTACGACAACGGCAAACGGGTTAAAATAAAGGGGCTCTTGTGGATTCTAAAATTGTATTCATTGGCAAAGAATAATAAATATAAACAATTTTAATAATGGACGATATTTTTTAATACACATTTGTAATAGAATTTCTGCATTACAATTTGCATGAGTATTAAAGTAGTCATGACAAAACAATAATGAAGTCAGATAGCATGTAATCTCCAACAAGGTGTTTATGTGTACAATGAGAAAGTAGTATTCCAAGAGAGTAGAGACTTACTTGAGCTATGACAATAACAATACTTCTATGTAGTATTCAAGAAAAAACGAGCTATGACTTTGGCCTTGACATAAGACCATCAATGGAAACTTGAGAATAGAGTAAGGGGATCACTTGCAACTCAATTTTCTTCCTTCCTACTATGCCAAAGATTTCATCCATGTTGAGATCTTCAGGTTTATTTCCAAACGGTAACTTCCAATCAAAATGGTAGAGTAACATGGCTAGCACAAGCTCAATTGTGCTTGTACCTAGTCCCATTCCGGGACATATCCTCCTTCCTGCTCCAAACGGAATTAGTTCAAAGTAGGTTCCTTTGTAATCTATTGAAGAGCCTTCAAATCTTTCGGGTTTAAACATCTCAGCATCTTTCCAATATTTAGAATCTCTTCCAATAGCCCATGCATTGATGAAAATTCGAGTTTTTGGAGGTATTACATAATCTTCAATGGTACATTGATCCATGGATTCTCGTGGGACTAAGCAAGGGAAAGGAGGATGAAGTCGTAATGTTTCTTTGATTACACATTTTAAATACTGGAGTTTGTCAATACTAGTCCCACCCACCATCATTTCTTTTTCTTGCAATAATTGTCTTACCTCATTTTGAGCCTTTTCCATTGCTTTAGGATT
This sequence comes from Beta corolliflora, assembly GCA_947648045.1. Classification (NCBI taxonomy): domain Eukaryota; kingdom Viridiplantae; phylum Streptophyta; class Magnoliopsida; order Caryophyllales; family Amaranthaceae; genus Beta; species Beta corolliflora. The sequence continues at coordinate 637,523 of CANSZD010000888.1, forward strand.
CTTTAATAATTCAGAAAACACCCATTCTATTGTTGTTGAAGATGTTTCACTTGCGGCGCCAAATAATTCCTGTATATTTTGGTAGATATATGCTCATGATCATAACTCTTAATTAAGACAAAGGCTATTAAGTTCAACACCAATGGTTTAATAAACTCATGCAATAGACAATATTGGCAAAAAAAATCCATGCCCCTCTATTCAATTTTAATACTTCATCCGTCCAATATTAATTGACATAATTTGAGTATTCTAATCAGATCTTATAATTTCGGCAGTAAAGTTTCAATCATATACAAAAAAAACATGTATTAAATTATATGAGATTTTCGTTTCGAATTTTCAAGATACCAACTTATTTTTGTAAAGCCGAATATAATTTCATCTCATTTTAAGAAAAAATTGTTGAAAATAGAATCATAAAATGAGCAAAAATTTTGTAAAATGAACAAAAATTTCTTAAAATGAGCAAAGTTTCTTATATGAACAAAAATTTCTTAACATGAGAAAAAATTTCATAAAATAAGCAAAAGCATAAAATGACCAAACAAACATAAAATGAATAAAAATTTGTACATTGAGCAAAAATTTCTTAAAATGTGCAAAAAGTCCGATTTTCAATTTTCAGTTTAAGCCTTGTTTTCAGTGGATCCAATACCTATACTATATATATCATGAATCGCACGTTGTATAGATTATAAATATTGATTTAGATTAGAGATGGAACTTACAAAAACAATTGCCTTGATATTGTCAGTGGTGAGTGAAAATTCAGTGCCATGATTTAGGTCATCCTTGTGAAATTTTAGAAGAACATCCACCAAATCCTGTTCTTCTATTCCCTGTCTCTTTGTAGACATATGCTCTTCAATTATTGGATCCATCAGCTTATCGAATCTCTTCACTATCCCTTTGAGCTTCCCTTTCATACCGGTAATAGTACTTAAGAACTTCATGGACGGATATAAATCACTGATTGAGAAGCCGGAGATGCTTTCTGCCACGTCTGCTACTAATTCTCTAAATTCTTTTCCATCTTTGCCATTCTTGTTCATCATAATTCTGATTTTATCAATAAGCGGATAATATATACTTCATATAAGACTTATTAATAATTCCTTAAAAAAAATAAGTAAATAATGTAAAAGTTAAACAGTAATGGTAGTAGGGATGTCAATTAGGCAGGGGAAGGTGTGGAGGATGGTCCCTCCACACTCATACCCGTCTAAAAATCTCATCACCATCCTCGTCGCGCCACCACCGCATTGCGGAGAAAATTTCCAAATTCATTCCCTCCCTAGGAAGTATATATTTAAAATTGTCCTCACCCCACCACCCGCTTGGGTACTCACATCCGCTTCATACTCGCGTCATCACCCGCTCCAACCATCCACCAAACTTCAAGAGTTAGTGTCAGATACAGTCTGTAGTCTTCACTCTTCACATTATGAGTCAGTGGTCAACAATGAGGCCATATTGCAATCTTTCAATTTGCAAAGTGAACCATGACAACATAGTGCTCTTTGCAAAATAAGGTTATTACTAATATAAAATGGATTTATATAAGAAAAATGCAATATGTAATATGTTTTCCAATAGATAGGAGAGTAAGTATGGGATGAAGGATGGGTGGGGCAGGCGACGATGGAGTGGTGTAACATAAAATTCGATCCAAACCATCACCGTTAGCCGGTACGATTTTCATCTCCATCTTTTCCCCCAACCACCCGTCAAACCTAGATCCATTCCCGCCCCATCGAGACGGATCTCCTGTTTAAATTAAACCGCCCTACTGACATCCCTAAATAGTAGGCTAATTAATTACCTCAAAATGATGTTGAAGTTGAGGGTGAAAATAACGTTGCTGAGGTTAACCACAGAGCCTGCCCTTGCCTCAGGAACTAAGGACTTGATGACATCCCGCACCTCCTCTTCTCTGATGGGCTGAGACGCACGAACACGGTTCGTGGTGAACAGCTCGAGTGTGGCGATCTTGCGGACTTGGCGCCAATACTCACCGTAGGGCGTCAGTGCAATGTCGCTACAATTATAGAACACCACTTCAGGCATCATCATCTTAGGGCGACTGCAAAGAACCGCATCATGAGTTTTCATCACCTCTTTCGCCATCTCAGGCGATGATATCACCACGGTTGGAACTGCCCCTAGCTGAAGGTGCATGATAGGGCCATACACCTTCGCCAGCTCCGTGAGACGGTGGTGCGGGAGGGTGTTTCTGGATGCTAATTGGTGGAGGTTGCCTATCAACGGTAACTTTGGAGGACCTGGTGGTAATTTTATAGGTGGTGTTTGTCTTTTTAAGAGCTTCAAAAATAAGGTGAAGGAAAGAATTAACAGTATCAATGACAGTAGCCAACAATTTTCCATTTTTTCCGGCTTATTTTTTCTAGTTTTCTTAGACAAGTCTGTTGACGTTATGGCTTAATCTCTTCTGTGTCTTTCTTTTCCGTTCAACTATATAAGGCTATGTTTGAGAACATGTTCGAAATAGAGTTAAACCGATAAGGTAGTTGAAAGGAAATTTGACTCATAAGGTATTGAAAATTTCGAAGACCTTAAATTGAGATGCTATATTTGATAACAACTCAATTTCAGCCAATTTTTTATTTAAGCTCTTACTCCAAACACGATTATTTATTTTAGGTAACTTAAACTTTTAGCACCTACTCATTTAAGATGAATTAAATGTGTTGCCAAACAGAGCTTAATCTTTTTACCTAATTTTTCCATCAAATGATGGCAATAAATTTTTTATTCGTTGTTATTGCCTATTAGAAATGCATCTGTCTTACTACTTGTTGCTAGATGACCGGCGTCGTATTTTCAATTTGTTGTTATTCAGCAACAAATTAAGCCCGCACATATATGTTTAGTTGACGTTGGAAAAAAGTCATATTACTATTTATTGTCATATGACATCATATTTTTTATTTGTTCTCAATTAGAAAGAAAAAGAAACTACCGTTATTTGTTACCGTTAGAAACAAATCATTATTATTTGTTGCTAAAATAGCATAAGATTGTTTTTGCGAGATGTCCGATATCGGAGAAATTACCACCATATAATCTCAATTATAAAAGTGAAGGGGGGGAGGAAGATGGTGTCCCCTTACAAAATGACGGATATACCCTTAATGAATTTAAATTGCCATATATATAAAATAATCTTTTCTTTTTCCTACTTGCCATTTATATTGAACAAGTTAACAATGGAATTAAATTTGAAATTTCAATTATATATTAAATTAAGGAGAATGATTTCCTCTTCTTACATATGTGTGAAAAACTCTGATCGAAAATTAAATTGACAATATAACTTGATTGACACAATCAGAAGAAAAAATATACACATAAATTTTATATTAATAATTATACTTATAATATTTTAAAACTTAAATGTTGATTATTATTTGGTAATCTCTATTATATAAATCAAACTCTTCCACTTTATTAATATTCAACGACTGAACCAGTGAACCTGATACACAAATTCTTCCACTTTATTTGAGCACAAGTTTTTTTTCTGTTTTATATTTCCTTCTCTCGATACTATATTTGAATAATGATGAACAAATAACTAAGAAAATCAACGAAACATTTACTTAAGAAAAACATATTAGAATATTAAAAATAATTATAAGAGTATGTTCGAATAAAAAAATTTGTAACACTGATGAATAACTAACTGAGAAAGAAACGTTAAGATGACACGCACGCATAGCATGCAAAAAATGCTAATATAGAGAAGTTTATCTTACTATTATTGATTGCTTTAGTTAGGAACCTTCTTTATGCTTGTAAGTGGACCGAATAAGCGAACTCCTCTTCTTTATTGGGCGAAATGTGATACTTGGTGTGAATCACGAGAATCTCATGAACCAAGTTTTTCTCAAAGCCTTTAAGCTGAGTGTATGTTTCAATGTTTGCCTGGGCAATAAATTTTAACTGTTGTTAAATTGACTTGTTTTTGGTAGTGGATTTGGTTAATATATCTATAGTATCATATTAATTTGAGTATGAATTTGTATATGAAGTTGACAAAATATGTAAAATCCCCTGTTAATTTGAGTATGATGTTCACTGATGAATAGGTGCCTCTGTTTTTGCCTTTTTTTTTTTTTTTAAATTTCTATGGTTAAAATAGTCCCCTGTTACCCTATTAATTGGTCACGTTTACACATTGCAATATGTTTAAAGTTCAATGATGAAAGTCTTTTAGAAAAATCCCCAATCTGATTCATTGACTTTCTGTTAACACCCTTAAGCCACCAGCCCACAATTGACTGATTGAGGCATTTGGGTTGGTTTTTTGGTAGTGGATTTGGATTTGTGACAATGTTTTGTTTGGGGAAATATGAGATTAAGGTTCAATATTGGAAAAAAAAAAACTTTTATTTTTTTCTAGAAATTGCTTAATAATAAATGATGAAAGCTTGTCATATATGTTGAGAAATTATCCCCTATAGTTCACCTCTTAGATTTTCATTAGAAACCAATCTTCATTTGAGTGAATGTCTTTTGGATGTGTATTTGAATGTGTAACTCGACTCGATTCAATGATTTTTCAGGAACATATGAGGTTAAGCGCTTTTCGAGTTTTGTTATTGGACGTCCTAAGATTTCTTACTAACACCCTAAATACATATTTTTATACTGTATTTTATACTTTTCTATTTCTTCTCCCTCTTCCTTCCTTTTCCCTCACTTTCCCTTTTCCTTTCCCTTTCCCTTCTACTTCCACCACCACCAGTCCACCACTTCGATTGAGCAGCAGTATCAAAAATCTTAATTCCATTTTTCAGCTAATCCCATCACCAATACACTAGGTTTTCGTTCTTCCTTTACAATTTGTTTCTCCTGAAGTTGAAAATTCCATTTTCTGGATTTTATAATTACCATTATACTAGTTTGGCCACATTATTAAGAAAAGTAAGATTAAATTCTTGAATTACATACTTCTAGATATCTGCATCTCTGATTCCAATGCAATTATGAAGTCCAGTTCACAAAAATTTGAGAAAAATAAAAAGAAAAACTTGTTTGAGGTCATCATGCGTTCATATCAGTTTTATAATACAGATTACTCATCAAATTCATATACTCTCCTCCACAATTTCAGTAAAGATTACACTTAATTCCACAAAACAAAAATCACATCCACAAAACAAATCCTATAAAAACAAAATTCAGATACGAGTTTATGAGAAAAAAATGAATTTATTTTTTAAATAATATGGTGGGGCGTTCATGGTATAAGCCTGCACCTGTGGTGGGGCGTCCATGGTGGACGCCTGCAACTGTGGAGGGGCGTCCAGGGTGGACACCTCATCACAGGTGCAAGCGCCTACCATGTACGCCTGTGCCTGTGGTGGGGCGTCTACGGTGGACGCCTCACCATATTTTAAAAAAAAATTAATTTCTGAACGGAAAATTTAATTTGCGTCCGCGTCCTTTGAATTTATCCTCGACCACCATTGTTGCTCCTGGAGAATTTTGGGGATGATTGAAGATTTTATTTACTAATTTGGTGTTGGGAGGTTTCGAAAGTGAAAATTGAAAACCCTTGAAATGGGTTTTGCCATCAGAGATAGAGTAAGAAAGAGGAAAGTGGAATTTTCAGCCATTATTAATGGTGGTTCCAGTGGTGGTGCTTTCGTGGTGGTGGTTTGATGAGGTGGAGTGGGAAAGTCAAGGAGGGAGAAAGTCTACAGGTTAGTGGTACAAGATATAGGAAAAAAGATATATTTTTATACGTATTTAGGGCTTTAGTAAGAAAAACATAGGGCGTTATTTAACAACCCAGATTTGAAAATTTATTTGTTTTTTTTACTCAAAAAGTAAACTCTGAATTATAATGTTTAGTATTCAATGATGAAAATGAGTATATTAAGACACCCTTAAGCCACTAGTCATTAATGGACTGAATGAGGCATTTGGGTAGTTATATATAGTGTAAACAGACTTGTATCAATGATGATCGGGAACTTTTACGATTATGTTTGTCTAAATTGGATTTTTTTTATTTGGTAAATCTTCACTTTGAATTGTGTTTTTGTTTCTTTCTTAGTGGTAAATTTGAACTTTGGTTCCTTTTCTTTTGTAAAAGCTCTTTTAGCTTTGAACTTTGTTGGATGAACTTCTCGTTTTCATTTAAACTCATAGCTAGATGACAATGAATCCTGGACCCAGTCTAGATCTGTGGATCCATATCTGATGTGTCATATTTTTATATTGATTTTAGGTGCATTTAGGTTGCATTCTAGGAGCATTTAGATGCATCGTAGTTCATAATTGCATACTATTACCTAATCTGCGAAATATTACTCCTCTTGTGCGTTTTTGGTATTATTTGATGAATTTCAGGTATTGAGAACATAATTGGAGTATTATTGGACAAGCTTGAGTACTTAGGAGCAATTGGGAGCAAGCTACATTGATAAGGATCACTTTAGAAGTGTTTGAGTGCAAATTGGAGCTTAATTGGAGTTGGAATTCATTGAAAGAATTATGAAAGTCGAGTCATGTTCACCCTTTTGTCCATAACTTTTGACTCGATGCTGATATCGGGTTTATTCCAGCGGCATTGGAAAGTAGGCTTGAATAGCTTTCCAATGATAGGTTGCACGGCCCAAGCCGAATTGTATTCTGAGAGATATGGGCTTCGCAAGTTGGCCCAGTCTGCCAGGAACTTCTTACGCGCACGCGGTTTTGACAATTTCGGCCATTTAATGATTTATTTGGCTTCCTTATCTTGTAATTTGGTTTCCTACTAGTATTAGGACTTATAACTATATATTAGAGGATTTATAATTAGGTTAGAACATCTAACATCTATTACTCACTTTTCAATATCACGTTATTTTGTTTCTCTAGTTTTCTCTCTAGTTTTGTGCCCTAATTTGTTTCTATTGCTACTTTGGAGATTCAAGATTCAAGCTTTCATATTCATCTTCAATTCAATAAGTCTTATTCTCTTCTCTCTTCTCTTTATTATGTTTTAATCATGTTTTCTATTATGATTATTGCTCTATTTGCCATGATTAGTGAGTAGTCTTTTTATCTAAGATTGAGTTGAGCCATAATATGGATTGATCTTATGGTTTTTCTGTAATTCCCATGTTATTGAGTTATATGTTTAGGGTTTGATGAGATTGTTCTTATTGTCAATTTTACATCTTGATTTAGCCCTAATTTATATTATCAACGAAAGTTGGAGTTGAGATTAGGAATATTTATTTGATGTTAAATTGTTATTTTATTAATTGAGTTCATCAACGAAAGTTAGGTCTTAATTTAGATAATCTTGTTATTGATTTGATTTCTCCCATGAAAATAGGTGAGAATTAGAATTGGGAATTATTTGACATTGGTTCTTAATGCTTCTAATTATGTGTGTAAGCCATGAAAATAGGAGACATACATGTTAGTTAGGCCTTTTGCTATCACGAAAGTGAGCTCTAGGTATTGAGGAATGACCGAGTATTTAGTTTCGGTTCGCAGCCGTGCTTTATTACTGAGTCATAAGGGAATGTCAATCTCGCCTAAGCTATGATTGAATAACTGGGATGTGAGTTATATTTTGATCAATTCATATTAGTGGTGATGCTTAATCTTAGTGTTTTAATTATCATATTTTGTTATTAGTTTATAGATTCTTCTGGATATTTGGAATGTGTAGCTATTTCATAGTCTAGAGTCAACTAGTGTTTAATCTTGCACCTCCCTAAGTTCGACCCGTATGTGCTACGACACCGTTCACTTGCGGTATTAAAATAAAACCCTAACAATATCCATTTTTTATTAACTGATCTGGTTCACTAAAGAACCGGATCAGTAAATGTGCCGCGTTTTGCGTCCCAAAAAATAGATGATTTACGGATCCGGTTTTGTTAAAACCGGATATGTTGTGTTGTGACATATAAGGTTTTTTCCACTAGTGACATGCCCTCTAAATGAAGTGACAAAGTTTTGGAGGCCCCTTTGAACTCTACACATTTTCCATAACTTCTTATCGACAGACCCATAAGATAGCAGCCAAGCACGTTCAATGCCAAGCATGCATCCCTAACCAATAGTTTGACTGCACTGAGTAGTTGTCATCAAGAGCAGACCACCAAAATCTGATGTCCGTCGGGCAAGAAGAAGACAGAGGAATATTTGCAACTAGTAACGCATCCTCGAGTTCCATCACTTCTTTTACAAGATTCATATTCCAGCAACCCATCTCAAAGTCTATTAAATTACTCACCATCAAAGTACAATCACTGGTATCTTTTGCAAACGGAACGGTATGAGATTCCTCTCCCGATAACCAAGCATCATCCATACATTAATGTTCATCCCATTTCCTACTCTCCACTTCAAACCTTCCAACAAAAGAGTTTCAGCCCTCCAAATGCTCCTCCAAGAATAGCTTGGGTCGTAGCCTCGAAAAGCATCAATAAACTTTGAATTTTTATAATACCTAGCCTTTAGAACACCATGGAGAAGAGTATTGCCTTGTTCACATAAGTGCCATCCTTGTTTGGCGAGGAGGAATTGATTGAAGCACTTCAAGTCTCTAAAACCTATCCCATGCACCCATGGATTTAGGCAAACAAAAATAGTCCTGGCCACTTATGCTAATGCAATTTTCGCTCTGAATCCTTTGAACCCCACCAAAATCTAGCCGTAGTGTATGCATATATAATAGAGGAAAGTGAAGAGTTATTTGTTTTTTTGGATTAAAGAATATTGAAACAACAAATAATTGATACAATCACTAATATTACTAGTAAACTTTAGACGAAGAATCCATACAAACTCAAAATGAACCAATGAGATTACTTGAAATATTTCTCACATCCAATAGGATTAAAAAACCAACAACACAAAGAGAGTAAGGAGTCTGAGGAAAAACACGACACATAGAGAGAGCGAGTGCTATAAAGGGAACGAACGATGAGGGCAGGCGGAGGAGCACCAAGGATTATGGGATCTTCAATATTTGGACCCTACGGATCTGGATCCATCTAAAAAAACGGATTCGAATTTGGATCCCTACTTTTTGAGTCCCAGATCCGTTCCACATCCCAGCCACTGATCTGCTTTTTCCCTTATAAATAATATATATATTTTTGCCTTTGAATAGCTACCCATCCATTATAACTATTATTAATGATATGAAAATTAAAACCCTAATATTTCGAAACTCAATTCACCAGTTCACCACTCACCAAGTCACCAGCCGTCGAGCTTCACCTCTTTATCTCCTCTCTACTCTCGTTCCATCTTCCAGTCACTTCACCTGCTAGCACCCGAAGCTTATCCGTCTACAGAAAACTGATCCTTTCTGTTAACTGATCCGGTTCGCATAACCGGATCAGTAAATTTGCACCATATAGATTCGCTGGCCCAATTAATCCCCCAAAGCGGCCCAAATAATCCCCAAAAGCGCTGGCCCAAATAATCCCCCAATAAAACCTAACACTAATGTGCTGGCATCCTCACTCAAGATTCCTAACCCTAAGCGCCTCAATCTCCATCTCCTCTCTCCTCACCTCCCTCTTAAATCTCAGTCTCCATCTCCTCCCTCCTCACCTCAATCTCCATCTCCGTCTCATCTTCATCTGAATCAATCTACACCATATACGAAAATGGTGTTCTTTTCCATTCATTCATTCCCCCATATTTCTTTGCTCAACTCCACTTCTCCCAGCCCACCATACCCACTTACCAACATCCTTTATCTCTCTCTTCCTCTCTCCACTCCACCACAAACTCCCAAATTTAATTAAAAATTCATTCAAATTCAACTCTCAACATCAACCTGGCTTCATCTCCATGAAAAAGCACCACCATCACCAGCGCTCCATTTTCACCACCCTATTAATATTCTCTCTCCTCCTCCAAACCCGACCCATAACCTCATATCCAAACGACGAAGCCTGTTTAACCCAACTCTTCACGTCTTTACAAGACCCAACCCACAGCCTCAAAAACTGGACTATCCCAAACTTCGCAAACCCATGCTACGGTTTCGACTCACACCTTACAGGCGCCACCGCACCCTCCACCAAAATCGCAACCACTGCCACCGCCTCATCATAGGCATCCAACAATCTCCTTCGGCCTCCTTTTCTCTATCACCGACGTCGTTCGCCATCACCCAAGAAGACCAACACCACCACCGACGAATAATCGTCCTTCGCCACCGCTCGCCTCTCACTCGCCGTCTTCTCGTTCGTTTGGCCCCTCACTCGCCTTCTTCTCTCTCGTCGTGTCGCTCGATTTCGGCAAGATATGTGTTGATTAACTTTGTTAACTTTGTTAATTTTAACTTTATTTTCGTGTAATTTGGTCTAATTTCGTCCTTTAGATTTTTTTGGTGTAAATTCTTGTGATTCTACATTTATTTCTTTTTATGTAATTCACCAAATCAATAATTTTTTTGTGTTATTTAATGTAATTCCAGATTTGTTTTTTCGTATTTTAGTTTTTTTTTTTATGTAATTTCACCATATCTATAAATTATTTTGTGTTATTTACTGTTGTTTTGGTGATAATATTTTGGTGATAATTTTTTTTGTGTTATTTAATGTTATTTTAATGATAATATTTGGGAGTAAACATTGTTATGTGTGGCCTCCCCATATTACAGATACAAGGTCCAATCAACAATATACTGGCGCAATCTACAAAATAACTGGATTATGCGCAGATTATATGTCCATAAGACGCAACTTTTTTTTTTGTTACAAAGAAGAAACTGATCCGGTTTTGAAGGAAAATCGGATCGGTTAATATGATTAACTGATTCGGTTTTCCTTCAAAACCGGATCAGTAACTGATTAACTGATCCGGTTTAGGATCGGATCATTTAATCAGTGTGAACTGCTGCGAGCCCACCCGATCCTGACCAAAACCGAATCTGTAAGCCCGGTTTTGACCGGATCGGATGGGCTTTTTTCCACTAGTATGTAAAGGAAGCTTGACAGTGAAGGAACGGCTTCAACACCATTGTATAATCATATACCCCACTTGTCAAATTTGTGGAACCTCTAGCAAGACCATTATAGACTCATTGTTTGATTGCCCTGATGTGAAGAATATATGGAGTCAAAGTTCCCTGGTGACCCTTGGTGATGCCTCCTCTAATTCATCTTTTGCTGAGAAGTTTATGTGGTTTGCAAACAACACTTCTAAAGATGACCTTTGTCTCTTTGGCGTCTTTGCTACACTCGCCTGGGCAGCCTAGATGTGCCGAAACAAGAGCATTTTTTACCGCAGTAGGCTCTCCCCACCAAGATGGCTGCTGGTATCTGTCATCTAGTGGCTGAATTTAGAGAATATCAGCAACGTGTGTCTGGGGCTAGCATCAATCACCAACGTACTTTGCGTGGCTTGGTGGTCGAAGCCCCTTCAAGGGTGGGTAAAAGTGAACGTTGATGCTCATATATATGAATATAATGGTGATGGGTGGGTTTAAGTGTGGTTGTGTGTGATGACATGGGCCAGCCACTTGTTGCTGTTGTATTGCGTGTCAGTTCACGCTGTACAACAAGGGTTGCGGAAGCCGCTGTTGCGCGGTATGGAATTAGGTTGACTCGTAAGCTTGGTTAGCAACATGTATGGCTCGAGAGTGATGCACAGGCCCGGCCCTGAGGGGTGGCAAGAGGGGCAACCGCCCAGGGCCCGGACTTGGAAGGGGGCCCAAAATCAAAAAATGTTTAAGTGAAAATTTTTTTATGGATAAAGGCCCAAAATATAAAAAGATATTACATATATACATACTATGAGTGCTTTAACCGTGGAATTGAATGCACAAGAGAAAGAAACTGACGCGCGTCAGTCTGGGGTCCATTGACTACGCGACACTTGTCGCTCTTGTGGTGGTGCAAGTAATTTTAACATTACAATTATTGTAAAACATTAATAGTTCCAAAAATATAATTCAGAAAAATATAAAAAAATAATCATAATTCATAATTTTTCATTCTTTACAAATAGACACCCACTTTGCTATATTTTATTCACATTTTCAGTTTTCCCTTCTTCTATTTTTATTCCTTTCTTTACATAATTTTTAAGTTTAGAGAGAGATTTTCCCATTTTTTTTACTTCTATTATTTTTTACTTAGGGCCTGTTCTCCCCGGCTTATTTTCAGTTTAGTTCAGTTCAGTTCAGCTCAGCTCAGTTCAGTTTCTAAATGATAATCATTACTCCCTCCGTCCCAAAATATCATATTGCCAGGTTATTTTATTCGTAATACTATGTACTATGCAAAAATCAAAACTTGTTAATTATACTGTTAGAATTAAAGGACCCTTATGTCTCATCTCGCCCTGGGCCCATAAATTGTCAGGACCGGGCCTGGTGATGCACTAAGCGCGGTGAATGTGATTGTGGGGCAAAACAATGGAGCTTCTATTTTCCTTCTCTATAAGGATATCCTTGTTATTAGTAGTTTATTTTCTTCTTGTCATTATAGTCATGTTCGGAGATCGGGGAACACTGTAGCTCATCTTATAGCTAGATGAGACACTAGTTAAACTCAAAAGTTCATTATCTTGCTTCTTTTCCCCAGAGTTTAGCTCCTTTGGTGGATCTTGATTTAGTTGAATATAATGTATTTACTTGTTTTTCCCCTAAAAAAAATGGCATACACTATGGATGAACCTCACATTAATCTCTCGTACTTTTTATAAAAATAACTAGCAAGAGAATTAAGTTTCCAATGCAAGTACATTATGTAACCAAATTATAAAAATTTCACTTACCTTAATTTTCGTGAAAAAAAACACAAACAAGCATTATATTTTAGGACGCAAAAAAAGTATATCTTTCCCAATAACTCCCTCTTAAATGAGTTAATTGTCTTCTTAAAGACTCTCTTAAATGCATTAAATTTTAATAAATGATTGCATTGAAAATTTAAGTATGACTTATTACTTACTAGACATTAATTAGTACATGTTTGCATTAAAATTATTAGGCATTTTAGCTAAAAAAATTATTTTAAAATATAAGGCGTTTTACAATACTAATGTAAGATAAGTTCTAATAAGTTCTAATAAGTTCAGTTAAGTTCAAATAAGCAAAAATAAGTTGAATATAACACGCCCTAAAACTAACTAAATTATTAACATGCGTAAAAGTGATTTAAATTCCTTATAATTTGAAATGGAAGGAGTAGATTATTTACATCAATAAATAAAAGATCGAGCATTGCTGGAATACTACCTAGTTAATATATAATCATGCTCATGTGTCATGTTGCTTTCTCTATCCTAAAAAGTAGGTGTTCCGGATATGAAACACGGATATTAAGAGTTGACGACCTTGGAAGGGATGACAATGCTTAGCGTTGTTGGGAGTTGTTGGTCCTCAAGATGGCAGTGTACTTGCACAAGTGACTAGGGGTAACTGACCTCGAGGGGGTTGCTGAGGAAATCCACTCTGATGTCTAAGTAAGACAAGGTTTGTCAAGGTAATGTGCAGATAAGGTAAGTAGGGTAAGAATTGTGTACCTTGGATACAATGCAAGTGGTCTATTTATAGGCTACTAGCAGTGGGTCGGTTTACATTATTAAATCAGCTCCGTACACGTGTGCATTATCACACAGTACGCGTGTCAGGCAGCCAAGTTACACCTTGTTGGCTCAGACCATTATGATTCCTATAAAGCAGCAGTTACGCCTTTGATGTATGCCAACATCTTTTTGTGACCTTGTCGTTAGCCGACCAAAGGGGGGTTATAAATCCCTCGTACAGTAGGGATAAAATCTCATTTGAAAATCTTGAAAGCAGAATAACAATATAATCCTAGCTACAATATTATCGATGTCCTCCATTAGGCAAAACATCACATTAGCATTGTTTAAGAACATAAATTGCTATTTCATCATGTCCTCCATTAGGCAAAAGCTAGATTTCTGGATCTAGCTACTGGTGAACAATCGTAGTTTAGAAATAATTAGAATAAAATAGTACCTTTTTATTTTGGTGGCAGAAGCTCTCTTTGGGCTTATTCACCTTTCTTTAGAGGAGGGTTCTCTCCATGAGATTCGTATTGCTCAGACAACGTCGATTGTCTCTCATCTTCTTTTTGCAGACGATTGTGTCATTTTTGGTCATGCTAGGGAGGAAGAGGCAATAGTTGTGAAGGATAGTCTTCTTCTTTATGAAGTTGCATCGGGACAGAAAGTCAATTTCGATAAGACTACAACTTATTTTAGCAAAAGGAGTTGTGGATAGTAAAAGGTTATCTATTGCTGGTATTTCGGGGGTTAATTTATGTAGTGGATGTTCATGATCGTTATCTTGGCCTTCCTACGGTAATGGGAAGATCCAAGAAGGCTATCACTAAGGGTCTTAAATAGAGATTATGGAGGAAATTACAAGGGTGGAAAGGTTTATGTCTTTCTAAAGTGAATAGGGAGGTTCTGATAAAAGCAGTGGCCCAATCTCTTCTTACTTATGTGATGAGTGTGCTTCGAATTCCGACTACTTTATGTGATGAACTACCCTCCTTCATTTCTCATTTTTTGTGGGGTCAGAAGCTAGGCAAAAGGAAGATCCATTGGTTGGATTGGAAAAAGACTTGTTTCCCTAAAAGTGAAGGGGGTCTTGGGTTTCAAGATTTCAAGCTTTTAACTGGGAATTGTTAGGTAAGCAAGCATGGAGACTTCAGCATAATCCAGATTCTTTGGTGGCCCAAGTTCTCAAAGGTAGATGCTTCCCTCATTGTTCTTTTGAGGAGGCTTTGTTGGGTAATTGCCCAAGTTATACTTGGAGAGGAATTTTTGAAGCTCGTTGGGTGGTTCGTAGAGGTAGTCGTTGGCGTGTGGGAGATGGGCCCAGCATTAATGTCTGGTCGGATCCTTGGATCCCGGGTTCCTAATCTCATCGTGCCATCTCTCCTTGTGTAAATGGTTAAGAAAGTCTCAAGTCGTTGGCGTGTGGGAGACGGGTCCAACATTAATATCTAGTCGGATCCTTGGATCCCGGGTTTCCAATCTCATCGTGCCATATCTCCTTTTGTAAATGGTTTAGAAAGTCTCAAAGTTTGTGATTTAATAAATGATCATTCGGCTTCTTGAAATGAGGTCAAGGTTCGTAACATTTTTTTTCCTTTTGAACGTGATCGTATTCTATCAATTCCTTTGAGCATAAGAACGCCTCCTAACGTTCTCTGTTGGGATTTGGAGAAAGATGGTTGCTATTTACTTCGCTCAGCATACCGCACAATTTTTGGTGATACTTGGGTTGATGCGCATGCACCTAGTTCGCATCATGTAAATAAAAGGATATGGACTTCCATCTGGCACACCAACGTTTTTCCGAGAATCAATGTTTTCATCTGGCGAGCTTATCATGAGGTTTTGCCAACGACTTGATAACATCGGCGAATTCCTAGTTTGACGGAGGAGTGTGGGTTGTGTGGGCCCAATGTGAATGTTGTCAGCATGCTGATCTTTTGGGATGCGTTTCGGCTGCGAGCATACGGGATGCTGCTAGGTTGGCTTGGCTAGTAGGACGTCGCTTCTCATCTTTCATGGCTTGGGTGATTAACGTGTTTCACAAATTGGATGAAGATCTGCGAGTCCGTATTATGGTTCTATGTTAGCTACTTGGGGTGTTCGTCATCATGCTATTTTTGAAAACAAGGTGTCATCTCCTATTCAGGTGTGTTCTTATGTTGGGAAGTTGATTGCGGAAATGGTTTATTGCGAATCGTCGAGGTGTGTTGTTTCCCAGGTGGGTCGTTGGATCGCTCCTTCGCCGTAGTGAAGATTAATGTTGATGGAGGTGTCTTGTGCGAGGTGGGGGGTGGGCTCGGGATTGTGTTGAGGTGTTCGGAGGGTTCCTTACTTGGTTGTGCTACTTTACAAACTGATCAACAGCTGGACACTAAATGTCTTGAAGCTAGTGCTATTCTCTATGGCATGAAGATCACGTTGGAGTTCGGCTTCAGGAACGTGCTTGTGGAGAATGATAGCTGGAATGTGGTTCATGCGATCATCTACAAAGAACAATGCCTTAGTAATTGTCATTTACTTGTTGATGGCATTTTAAGTCTTGTTACTAATTTTACTTCCATTTCTTGGTCTTTTGTTGGAAGGAACGGTAATAAGGTGGCGCGTGCTCTAACTCATCTCCCTCCTTGGGACATAGGTAGTAGTGTTTGGAACTTTGACGTCCCACCATCTATTGTTTCTTTGTCGGCCGATGATTTACAGGTGAATAATAAAGTTTAGCTGCTCCTTGGGAGTCCTTTTCAAAAAAGTAAAAGACTTATATGGATCTGGTCCACACTAAATTGGTGTGGACCTAATGTTATTACATGTGATTTATGAAAAATGGGTCACTATGTCAAAAAATATATATATAAAAGAGGAGTCGGTATAGATTGTAAAATGTGACTATGTGAGAAAAAAAATGTTACTATGTTATAAAATCAAAATTTCATTATGATTTTACTAATGTAAGAAGGGATAACTATATTAAAAAAATTGTAACTATGTTTTTTTGTTTTTTTTGTTGTTTTTAAAATTGTCACTATGTTAAATAATAATAGATTAGTATAAGTTAAGATTTAAAAGGTTATTATATATGAAAAGAAAGGATCACTATGTTATATAGGTGACTTTCCATAATAATATTAATGTGGACCAAGTCCACTCAAGACTAGCTGTTTCAATAAAATAGAATAATTACAGAGCTTACAGAATGATCTTCATTTGAATCCTTCTAATGTTGAACTGACTGACATGGAAAAAGAGGCTCAGGAAGAGTATGTTGTGGTTCACAAGGCTTATCTTAATTATTTGTCTCACAAGGCAAAAATAGCATGGTTAAAAGAAGGTGATGGAAACTCGAGTATGTTTCATAAGTCTATAAGGCAGAGACAAATTCAGAACGCCATTTTTTCCATTAAAGACATGCATGGTCAATGGACTTCAGATCATGCTCAGGTCCCTGAGGTGTTAGTGGAGTATTATAAGTGGCTGCTAGGCACTAGAGTTAATGATAGAATATTTGTTAAGCAAAGTATTGTGAATAGAGGGCCTATGGTGACTGATATTCATAAAGAGCTGCTTTCTCAACCATTTACCAGGGCTGAAATCAAGGAGGCAATTTGGGGATAGAGGGAAAGCTCCTGGGCCTGACGGTTTTGGTAGTGCTTTTTACAAAGGTGTATGGGAGGATATTGGAGATGACATTTGCAATGCTGTTTTGGATTTCCTTAACAATGGCAAGTTGTTAAAGGAAATTAATGCAACTAGTATCACTTTGATTCCCAAGAGTAAATGTCCTGAAAATGTGCAAGAATTCAGGCCAATCTCTTGCTGCAACGTTTTATACAAGTGCATTTCTAAAGTCCTGTGTTCAAGACTCAAGAGTGTGCTCCCTGATTTGATTGCTCAAAATCAAAGGGCATTTGTTCATAGTAGATTTATAGCCCACAACATAATGATCTGTCAAGATCTTGCACAAGGCTATGAAAGAAGGAATCATGCTGCTGGTTGTCTCATCAAATTGGATCTCCAAAAAGCATACGACACAGTTGAGTGGGACTTTATTGAAGAGATACTTGAAGGCCTTCGTTTTCCTAGTCACTTCATCAAGCTCATAATGACTTGTGTTAGATCACCTCGTTTTTCTCTGTCTATAAATGATTCCTTACATGGATTCTTTGAAGGGCAAATAGGATTGAGGCAGGGAGATCCAATCTCTCCACTCCTCTTTGTCTTGTGTGTTGAATATCTGTCAAGAATTCTGACTGTTGTAGGTGAGAAGGAGGGATTCAAGTACCATCCTAGATGCAGGGACACAAAGTTAACTCATCTTTGTTTTGCAGAAGACATCATCCTTTGCTGTAAGGGTGACTACAAGTCTATCTTTTTTATGATGCAAGGCTTTAAGCTGTTCTCTGCTACAACTGGGTTACAAGCTAGCCCTTCAAAAACATCTATCTATTGCTCTGGAATGTCTGCTGCTGAAGCTACAAGAGTGATGGATATGACTGGTTTTGCCAAAGGTACTTTCCCTTTTCGATATTTGGGAATCCCAATTTGCTCAAAGAAAATCACTGTTGCTGAGTGTGACAACATTGTGGAAAAAATGTGTGCAAGAATTAAGCTCTGGAGTTCAAGAAATTTGTCTTTTGCTGGCAGACTCACTTTGGTTAATTCAGTCTTGTTGACTTTACAGAATTATTGGGCTCAAGTTATGATCCTTCCTAAAGGTGCGTTTTCTCAAATTAATAGTATTTGCAGAAACTTCTTGTGGAGTGGCACTGCTGATTATAGTTGTCCTGGGAAGGTTGCTTGGAATTTTGTTTGCAAGCCTAAAAAAGAAGGAGGATTAGGACTTATAAACATCAAAATGTGGAATGTTGCAGCCATGGGGAAATATGTTTGGATGATTGAAAATAAAAAAGACAACTTATGGGTGAAATGGGTGCATTCAGTGTATCTTAAAGGGGCGAGATGGTGGGATTATTCCCCCAAAACAGGTGATAGCTGGTATTGGCGGGCCATCTGTCAAGTTAAAGATATGATGAAAGCTTATTTAATGAAGTTCAACTCGGGAGCATGTCCAGATATTCTATAGAACAAGTGTACAACAGCATTGTTCCACACAATAGAGGATGTTATTGGACTAGAGCAGTCTGGTGCAGGCTGGGGCAACCTAAGCACAGGTTTGTTACTTGGTTGGCAATGGAAAGACTAAATACAAAAGAAAGGTTGCTGAAAATGGGAATTACGCAGGACAATAAGTGTATGATATGTGATATGGCTGTTGAGAGTCATACACACCTTTTCTTTGAATGCCACTTCAGCAAGGAATGCTTGCAGCGTGTCATTCAATGGGTTGGCATGAATAGATGTCCAAGGAACATCCCCATGATGATCAAAGGGGTGTGCAGGATGAAGACAAGTAAGTTCAGGAAGGAAGTTCACTATACTATATTGATATGCTTAGTGTACCATATATGGAAAGAAAGAAATAATGCATTGTGGTATGATACTGTAAAAAGTATAGATACAGTAGTTAGAACTATCAAAACAGATGTGCATAATAGAATCAATTGTATATTACCTAGAAGAATTAGGAGTGGTGATAGTAGTTGGTATACAGCTGTTTTTTTGAGCAGGTGAGTTCGGCTGCCTGTAGCCTGTTGTTTTGTTCTTGGCAGTGAAGGTTTGTCTTCATGTCTTGAGTTAGGTGTATTCGTGTTTTGATGCTTATACTAATCTTGCTTATCATAAAAAAAATTATACTTAAACTAGTAGAAGCACCATAATGCATGGGATTGGGACATTCATCGGGAGGAACTATGAATATATTGAAGATTGGGCAGCCAAGTAAGATTCCTTGTCAGACTTGCCATATCTAGACAATAACAAAATCGAAGTTTTGTATTCTGTTTTTTAGGAGATGCTTCATTGAGTTTAGTGCATTATGGGGGCATCATTTATTCTTTTATGTAACTCCTCTGTCATTATCTAATCTCCCCAACCCCCGCCCCAAAAAAAAACAAAAAAATACTTACGTAGTTCCTTGATCAGATTGGGATGTCAAAAAAAGTTTTCAGCCTCCATCTATTATTAGTTTATTTTGGGCAGCTGAATTAGATAATTTAGATAATTATTTCTCCGTCTTAATAGAGTACTCATTTTTTTTAATTATGTCTGTCCTAAATATATTTTTCATTTCCTTATTTGGTATAGGTTCATTGTCCACCAATTAAAATATTATTTATCTTTGTAATTTGTATTATATTACCCACTAAGATAAAGTGACCTTACATTCTCTCTCATCAATGAACAATTCACGAATAATGTACCAAGTTCAATTTTTAATTCTGATTTAATAGAACTAAGGTGTCACCTATGATTTCTCTTTAATACTTGTGCCCAAAAGAACTGCGAACTCTATTTAGGGACGGAGGGTACAATGAATAATTAAAAAATTATATTTTCTATATTAAAAAATTATTATATTACCCACTAAGATTAAACTAGATCATATAATTATCTAATCTTTCAGTTCGATAGCGATTATAGAAAGAAAAAAAAGAAATGCTTAAATCTATGCAAAATAAATGACATGCTTTATTGTATATTTCTTTTGTAAAGATTGACAAAATTAAACTAGACTGAAATACGCTGTTAAGTAGCAGATCCAGGATTTGCACTTCGGGGATACGGTGAATAATTAAAAACTCATGATCTCACGATGAAAAAATTACTAAATTAATAACATTATAACCCAAAACATTGTCACATTATAACCCAAAACATTGTTATATACTTGTACTATAACCCAAACATTGACAAAAACCCAAAAGAAAAGAGCCTAAATCTACTGAATCTCGAAGTCTCGATGAATAGTTAGGTTACTTCTTAAAAATCTAATTAAAAGAGCAATCTTGAAAAATATTGGAGCTCAACTTAATAACGAGTTGAATGCTGATACAACATTGCTTGTTTTATATATGTTCATGAATAAACTAGCTTTTTTATGTCCTTGAACAAGCTCATATTTGATTATTTTGATGCTTGAATTTCCCATTACTTCGACATCACAAAATCTATCTTCGTTTATATTTTGTTGTTGACAGGTACCTTACTTCGATAATTAGGTAAGTAGACATAAATATTCTTAAGTGATACATATCTAACTAAATAATTAACTGAACTAAGAGTGAGGGATAGCTCGGTTGGTTAGAGCTTCCCTCCCGTTTCCAGGTGATCCTGGGATCGATTTTCATCCCCGCCCTTGTGGCTCATTCGCACCAAAAAAAAAATTAACTGAACTGCTTAGACTTTTTTAAATAATTGAGGGAGGCGAGATAGAAAGGTACATAACATGATCTTCTCTTGTTCTCTTCAGTTCTAAAACTACTGCATGAATTACTTAATTTTTTTTCCTGAGATTATAAATGTGAGATAATAAGTAAACCGAATAAAACCCCTAAACCCTCGTCCCTCCAATCCGTCCCCTGTAATAAATTCTTAACCATCGCCCATCTTATACATAAATTAGGAATGGATGGAGAGAGAAATTGATCACCAAGTATAACTGAAAAAAAGAAGCATCTTAGTAAAAAATTTAATCAACTACCCTTCAAAAATGATAATAATAATTCATTGGCTCATATGTTCGTTTCCATTTGTACTTGGAGGACATGAGCCTTATATATATTGTACATTGATGCAATAAGTTTTTTTTTATTTCAACCATTAAGTATTATCTTTATAAATTTTTGTTACTCTAAACATAAACTGAGAAAAACATTAAAAAAATAATAATTATCTTTAAAATGGTTATTCTCAGTTTCTCACCATGAGGCTATGTCAAATTTTAATGGCGCCTATTTTGAATTTTTTTAAAGAGGAGCAATTGATCAGAAAATAAAATAAAATTTTATATAATTATTAATTTTCGAGCTTATAAAGCCGTCATAATATTTTAAGGATTTTTGATTGACCATGGGGATTATTCTACCTTTCAAAATTTCATTCTATAGAAAGTTGAAAAATGAAATAAACTTAAAACGGAAATGAAATTTCCTTTAAAAAGGAAATGACACTTGCCTTTTCTTATAGTCAAGTTTTTAAAGTAAAAATTTTTATTGTTAAGGATCTAGAGTAACTTTATTAATACCGTTATAACTAATATCTAATTTGAGTCATTCAAGATAAAAAAATTTCTAAACTCTAAGGGTTTATTATAATCAACTTATTTTTTATTATCATAACTAATCTGAACTTATTAGACCTTATTTTGTGAGAGCATCATATCTTAATTTTGCTGATTGAAATTATCTAAACTTATCATAACTTATAAGTCTTAATTAGACCTTATTGAACGTATCTTAATTTATCTATATTTATATAAACTAAGGTTTGAAAATAGGGTGAATTGAACAGTTGTAGTTAACTTGAATCTTGTTGTGCCAACTGTGGGCCTGTGGCAAACTATAATGTCTTTTATAATTTCAATGCACTGTCAAAAAAAATAATTTATGTGCAAGTAGGAATGTAGGATGCTAAAAAAATATCTAAACTGCTAGAGCATGTTCCATTACTTATTTACATTGGCTGGTTCTTAGCTGTTATTATTTTTTAAATGTTTTATTTCTCTCTTCGTAACTATTTTCTTTTTTGTTCTTTTTGGTGAAAAGGTGACTACCTCTTATGTTATTGGTTTATCGCGAATCGTCGAGGTGTGTTGCTGCCCCGGTGGGTCATTGGATCGATCCTTCTTCTGTAGTGAAGATTAATGTTGATGGAGGTGTCTTGCGCGAGGTGGGGGTGGGCTCGGGGTTGTGTTGAGGTGTTTGGAGGGTTCCTTGCTTGGTTGTGCTACTTTGCCAACTGCTCAACAGCTGGACACTAAATGTCTTGAAGCTAGTGCTATTCTGTATGGCATGAAGATCAAGTTGGAGTTCGGCTTCAGGAACGTGCTTGTGGAGAATGATAGCTTCACTACAAGAAAGGTGGTAATTAACGACGGCTAAAAGCCGTCGGTGATCAAAAGAAAACCGTCGCTAAATTATCAACAACGGCTAGAAGTCGTTGAAATGCAGTCGGTGGAAAGGTGGTCGCTGATATTGGAATCAACGACCGCTAAGCCGTCGGTAAAAATTTTAACGACGGTTCCCTGCTCATCAGCGACCGTTTCCCAAAACCGACGTTGGCTCCAAGCCAACGACTGTTTTAAACAGACGGTAAATTAGCGACGGTTTTTAGTCGTCGCGGATTTACCGACCGTGTTAAACCGTCGGTGTATCACCGTCGGCTACAAACCGTCGTTGATTGCGCTAATTCAACGTCTGTTAAAAACCGTCGCTATTGTATAAAAGCAGTCGTTGATGTGTAAGTCCTTGGATGCATAGAGTAGCAGACAGCGACTGCCTAGCCGTCGTTGATTTAATGTTTAGCCGTCGTTGTTGTTTTACAATAATATTATTTAGAATATTATTGTTCTTAATAATAATTAAACCTGTACCTGCACAGCTGCATGCTTGTGGACCACACTAAAGTTGTTCCTCCATCGCATTCAATTTTTTCAAATAACAAAAATATGCAATTTTGATATATATTACAATTTGCATAGATTCTTGTATAATTACATGAAATAGATTACAATTATGTACACAAAATAGATCCCGATGTCAGGAAATAAAGTAGAAGTCGGTGTTTACAAAAAATATATATCGACAAAGCTAGAAACTAATAAGCTAGATGCCGATAAATATAGACACTAAATGTCTATAGTTAGACAAACTACCTAGATTAAATATATGTACGCAAAATAGATCCCGGTGTCGAGAAATAAAGTAGAAGTCGGGTTCCAAAAAAATAACCCGACACATCTAGAAACAAAGCGAGATGCCGATGAATATTGAACTAAATGCATATAGTTAGACTAACTATATCCAATTATAAGTTAGTTACCTAGTTGCCAAAACCAAAAAAACTACACTGTCAAGGATCATTTGATTCGTCGTGGGTTTAAGAGTAACTATACTAGGTGGACATGGCATGGAGAGTTTTATGATCAGGGTATGAGCTCCACTAGCTTGTGTGATGATTTGCATGTTGATCACATTAATGATGAGGTTAAGGTTGATATCGAAAAAGGAGAGGATAATAATGAGAATGATAGGGTAGATGATGAGAATGATAGGGTAGATGAGATGTTGCACAATTTAGAGGATGGAGGAACCGATCGTCCGAATATGTATGATAATATTTTAAGTGCAGCGGACAAACCTATGTATCCGGGGTGTAAGAATTTCACTAAACTTTCTGGCATCCTTACATTATTCAATATGATTACGAAGCATAGTTGGACAGATAAAAGTCTAAGTGAGTTGTTCACTTTTTTACAAGAATTGCTACCTGATGGGAATGAAATTCCCAACTCTACCTATGAGGCAAAGAAATTGTTGTGTCCATTAGGTATGGAATATGAGAAGATACATGCATGTCAAAATGATTGTGTCTTTGTATCGAAATGAGTACAAGGATTTGGGTGAGTGTCGAAGGTGTGGAGAGTCTCGGTACAAGATAAAGGAGGATGATGGAGGGGTGAGAAAGAAAGAAACTCCGGCGAAGGTTCTTTGGTATCTTCCAATCATTTCGAGATTTAGGCGTTTATGTTCGGATGAAAATAATGCTAAATTATTAAGGTGGCATGCGGATGAGAGGAAGAAAGATGGGATGCTTAGACATCCGGCCGATTCTCTGCAATGGAGAAATATCGACCGAAAGTTTTCCAATTTTGGTAAAGAACCTCGAAATCTTAGGCGTAGATTTTGTACAGATGGGATGAACCCATTTGGCACCCTAGGTACCCAGCATAGCACTTGGCCGGTTCTACTGACCATTTATAATCTGCCCCCTGGTTATGTATGAAGCGTAAGTTTATTCTGCTATCGCTTCTTATCTCGGGTCCTAAGCAACCCGGAAACAACATAGTTGTGTATCTTGACCCACTCATTCAAGATCTGTCATTGTTGTGGGATGAAGGTGTTTCGATGTTCGATGCGCATGCGAAAACTGAATTCACATTACGTGCCATGATATTTTGCACGATTAATGATTTCCCAGCTTATGGGAATTTGTCCGGGTATACAGTTAAAGGAGCAAAGGCATGCCCTATTTGTGATGAGGATATGATTGATGAGCGGTTACATCATTGTGGGAAGAATGTATACCTGCATTATCGTACATGGCTTCCTTTATATCATCCATTTCGTAAGAAGAAAAAGTTGTTCAACGGAAAAGTGGAGATGAGAGAAGCCCATGTACCCTTACGTGGAAAACAGGTTTCTAGGCGGGTAAAGGATATTGAAACAGTGTTTGGCAAGCCCTTTAAAAGTGTCTCAAAGAACTTATACAAGAAAAGGTCTAATTTCTAGGACCTCCCATATTGGGAATGTTTAGAAGTCAGACATTGTCTTGATCTAATGCACATTGAGAAAAATGTTTGTGATGCCATTGTCGGAACATTGTTGAATATGCCCGGGAAGACAAAGGATAGAGTTAAAGCTAGGAAAGACATGGCTGATATGGACAGACCAGAACTAGCACCTCAAGAGCGGGGACAACGCTATTATCTTCCACCAGCTTGCTACACTTTGTCTAAGAAGGAGAAAACGAGTTTTTATGAGTCTCTTCATAGGTTAAAGGTCCCTACTGGATACTCGTCAAATTTTCGAAACCTTGTCTCACTGAAGGACTTGAAACTCGTTGGTTTGAAATCTCATGATTGTCATATCTTGATGCAGCATTTATTACCTGTTGCAATACGAGGAATTTTACCTTCCCAAGTAAGATACACGATAACAAAGTCTTCTTCAGAACTATCTCTAGCAAGGTGATTGATCCTAACACTCTAGATAACTTGCAAGCTGATGTAATAGAGACGATGTGTCGATTTGAAATGTACTTCCCACCATCATTCTTTAACATCATGCCTCATTTGATAATTCATCTTGTCCGAGAAATTAAACTTTGTGGGCCCGTTTGTATGAGGTATATGTGGTCTTTCGAAAGACATATGGGTACTTTGAAAGGTAAAGTGATGAATCTAGCCAGACCTGAAGCAAGTATTGTCCAAAGAACAGTTACAGAGGAAGTATCTGAATATGTAAGTCAGTATTTAGCACGTGCACAAGCAATTGGATTGCCAAAATCTAGACATGTAGGAAGATTTGCTGGTTGTGGTACCATTGGTAGAAAAATATTGTGTCTTGATGGAGAGTTGAAAAGAAAAACAGAATATTTAGTGTTAGAAAATCTGAAACAAGTTCATCCTTACTTAGATGAGCACATGACTGTTCTTAGTGTTCAGTATCCATTGAAGAATAAACGTGAGTTGGTGATTGAGCATAATCGTTCGTTCGTTGATTGGTTTAAAGAACGAGTTATGAACCAATTATCAGACCCAAAAAATGATGTATCGGATACGTTGAGATGGTTGGCATATGGGTCGAAGATGCAAGTTCTTTCCTATGAAGGGTATGACATCAATGGTTATTCATTTTACACTAAGCGGCAAGATGAAAAATCCACGATGCAAAACAGTGGTGTTACGTTGGGGGCTTTGTCATTAGAGTATACAAGTAGAAGGGATAGAACAATTGTTGAGACAATGAAGTCTTACTACGGGTTCATTGAAGAGATATTAGAACTTGACTATGTTGACTTCAAGATTCCGCTTTTCCGATGCAAGTGGGTTGATATTCGTTGTGATTTAAAGAAGGATGAACATGGCTTTTTTACATTAGTCAATTTCAGCCGGTTAGGGCATCATGAAGATACTTTCATATTGGCATCACAAGCAAAACAAGTTTTCTACATTGTTGGCCCTGTCAATTCGAAATGGTCTGTTGTCATTGAAGGAAAAAGGAGAATACTTGGAATTGATGATGTACACGATGAAGAAGAATACGATGCACAATTTAATGAAGTTATTGCTTCGTCGGTAGTCATTCCAAGTACATTATGGGAAGATTTGGACACAAATTATATTCGTCGAGACCATAATGAGGGATTTTACGTTGTCAAAGAAAAAACTGATTATTAGGTAATTTATGTAATATTATTGCAACTACTATTGTTTATAATCTTCAATTTTATACTTTATGCATTGTTAAAATAATTTTGTATTACTTCATTTATGAATCTAACGTGTCTTTGGTTGGTATTTGTATTTGGTTTCAGGTGTAGTGATGGAAGATGAGATAATGCATGATGCATCAGATGATCGGCAACCACGTTCTGAGGCCGAGATTACTGATGGAGGTAGTAGGAAGAAAAGAGTGAGCAAGCCTAGAGGTCCTACAAAAGGGATTCGTTCCATACCCGGGGTTCAAAGAGTACTTCAGTGGGATCAGTGGATGCGTCCGATTGGGGAGCATGTTGGTGCGTACAAGACACATTGCGGTGAAATCAGTAGAAGCAAAGCGTCTATCTTGTACGATAGTTGGGATGATGTTCCACTAGGCCTTAAAAATAGTTTATGAGAAGATGCTAAAGTAAGTAAGCCATGTATTTTAAAAGTCATTCTTTTAATTTAGGAAAAATTAACAAGAATAAGCCAACCTTTGGGTGGTCTGCTCAAAATAAGTCAGACTTTGGATTAATCTAGAATAAGCAAAGCTTGTGAGGGTATTATCTTTTAATGGGTTCAACAGGTAAACAACCTGTTATTATAGGTCACATGTCCACGTGTCTTATGTTGATTGGTTTAGAGTTTCAATTTTTATTTTATTTAAAATTTAAACAATAATTAAAAAATAAATAAACATCGCCTCCTCTCCACGCCTGCAAACACCTGCCCCCTGCTTGCGACCAGCCTCTCCCCCCACACCCCCTTGCAAACACCGCCTCCCCTGCCCCCCTCCTGTGACCACCACTCCCCCACCCCCTCTGCCAGCGACCACCCCTTCCCCCTGCGAACACCTCCCCGATCCCCTTTCCTACCCCATGCGAACATCACCGCCTCCCCTGCTCCCCTCCTTAATGGGTTCAACAAATTTTGCGGTTGTGGACTGATTGTCGTGACCAGAGTGATATTGTAGTTGTAATAATGCAAGGCTACGGAAATGGGGGATTTCAGATCTGGATCTCGATGGGTTTCGGCGGAAGGCGGCAGAAAGCCGGCGGCGCGCTCGAGAGGAGAGAATTTCGAGACGAGAGTAGTGAGCCAAGGTCGACTATCTGACGGTGAGAGAAGAGAGCGAGAGAGATTATGGTTGTTGCTGGTGGTTTTATGTTTTAGCGAAGGATAAATAAATAGGTGGTGGTGGTGGTGGCTCGTGAAGGAGGGAGGAGGAGATGGAGATGTTGGGTGGTGGTGGAACGAAGCAATTTCGCCGAAATTTTGAGTTATTGGGTGGCAGGGGGTTTCGGGTTGGTTTTAGTAGGGGTGGTGGAGCTTAGGGTGGGGTTGTGGTGGGGAAGAGGGAGAAAGAGAGGCTGGAAAAGATGGTGGAGTGAGAGGGATGAAGGAAGGTGAAAAAAAGGTTGAAGGAGAGGAGTTAGTCAAAGAAAAAAAAAATTACTTATACTTCAGGTTACAGGTCACATGAACATGTTAAAAGATAATACTCTCATAAGCTTTACTTATCCTGAGTTAGTCCAAAGTCTGACTTATTTTGAGCAGACCGCCCAAAGGTTGGCTTATTCTTGTTAATTTTTCCTTTAATTTAATTGAGATCTTGTTTATTAGTTACTAATCGTGTATTATTTTGTATATTGAAGAGAGAGTTTGGAATACAAGAGGATGAGAGGAAGAAACGAAATGTGTTGACTACTTGTGATAAGCGGTGGAGAGATTTCAAGTCAAGATTGGTGAGTCGATGGATCACAAAAACGAGGAAGGGGCCTAACAATGATAGGCTATCGTACATGCTCTATCCTTTCATCACGGAAGAGATTTGGGAGCAATTTGTGACAAAGTGTAGCTCTGATGAGTTTAAGGTATATAATATGTACGTTACAATCACATAATATGTTATAATCAATTTTTTATGTTGTGAATATTGACTAGTTACTTGTTTTCATATTAGGCTGACAGTGAAAGAGCAAGAAAGTCTCAGGCTGCCAATATTCATCCTCATTTTTTGGGTCAAAAGTCATATGCAGAGATGATTCCTTTTTGGAAAAAAAGGGTATATCCCTTCATCATCTACAGCATCATCTGTTGACTCATCCACATCTTCAGTTTTTTCCTCCTTGCCGGATCGAACTTTGCCATGGCTTCTCGCGAGATCAAAAAAAAAAAAGGAAGGAAATATTTTCTTCCCTAATGAAGAAAAACAAAATATAAAAGAGTCCATTGTAAGCATTTTTCAAATTGTATGATATTTTTTTGTCTAATTACTCATATTCTACTAATCATATAAATTTTTTTAATTGGACGCAGGATGATTGGAAAAGGAAAGAAAAGGAAGGAGAGTTTGTTCTAGGTCGGATGGATGATGCTCTATCACGTGCTCTACTAAGGAAAGAACGTCCTAGGCGTGTGTTAACAGCTGGGCTTAGCATTGGGATTACATCTGTTTGGGGAGAACCTGATCGGAGTAGTACTGCTCGAAAGGGTAGGGGCATGGATGATGAGGAGATGCAGGAGTTCGAGGCTAGAGTGAGCCAAAGAGTTAGAGAACAGACGATGCAAGAGATGAACTCGAAGATAGGCGCAATTAGGTCTTCAAGTACCAAATCAAACAAGGGAAGACGCGTCGGTCCGAAGTCCTCACACTCCAGTTGATCCTAGTAGCTGTCACTCGGGGGGCAATGATCCATTTGTGAACTTGCAGTTATATATTTATTTTATATCTTCTTAGATTATGATATTATGCTTCTAAAACACTTAATTAATGACATTGTGTTCTCATTGGATGTTAAGAGTCAAGTTCCATGTCGTTTGGCATTAGCGGATGTCTCGGGGCCGATCATTGTAGCTGAAGGTACCGTTCATCCACAACTGGAGTAATCGTCACATCCTACGGCCGTGAAAGTGAGTGTTGATAATTTTTTTCCAAACTACGCAGATGCTCCATTTCCACTACCTACTCCATACATCGTGAAACTCAGTCAAGTTGAGGGTTCATTCATAGAATGGCCGAAAGAGTTGGTATTTGTAGTCTCAGATAATCAGGTAACTTATGTTTAATATCTTGATTTATATACTATGTAAGCTTGATTGATATATGAAATAATATATATACATATATAGTATGAATTAGAAAGAAGTCGAATTGAATTAGGAACATTTGTCTGAGGAAGGTGCGATGAAGAAGAAGAAGAAAAAAATAGTTGGTAGTGATCTTTGCACCGATGAGTCTGCACATAGGTACATAGATCCTTTTATTGACTTATCACTGGAGGATATGGATGATATTGTCAAGGATATGCACCGATTATTTTGCAACCGGCCCTCAGATGAGCCTTTTAGTATGCAAGTTATGAAGGGTACCGAGTACCGTCTTCAACTATGATAGTGATCAGATGATCATTCTCTCGCGACAAGATGTTTTTCAACTTCTCACGGGAGCATGGCTTAATGTATCCATTTTGCAAATATTTATGATGTGAGAATTCTCAAACTCTAGACTAATTAACATTGATATTTATTTTTATTGTTTCTTCTAAGTATAAGTATTTGGAGTGTAGGCATTTGGAAGAGGAGTCTGAATCAGATGGTACTATTGGTTTCATATGTCCAAGTATGATTTCGGTGACCATGATACGCAATCAACCAGATGCTGTGATCAACTACATGGCAAGTTCAATGAAAGCGAATCAAAATATGTATGCGTTTAATCCTATGTCCGTATATTCAAAAGTATGTTAGTTAAACTAATCTTTACTTTGTTTTATCTATATGAACTTGTGGTTATATGAGCATCACATTTTGTTTCATGTCTTAGGGAACAATGGATTCTTCTTGTCATTTATCTATCTAAGAAAGCGGTATATATATTTGATTCGCTACAGAGAGAAAGAAAATTAGCTATCAAGATGCCGCTGAATACGTAAGTTCATAGTTGTTATACATGTTAATTATTTTACATGCATTTTATGATATTTTAAATAATTTATATATGTTTATAGTAATTAATTGTTACAAAATTTCTATACTTAGTGCATATACAAGTTTTACGCGCCTTGAAGGATCCAATAAAAGAACTAAATTGTCTTGGATAACGATCCCGGTAAAACTCTTATGGTTTTGTATTTGATACACATTTTATAATTCTATTTATGATTTTATTTTCGATTCTCATATATATCTTAAATTTGGTGTAGTGTGCTCAACAACGGAGGAGAGGAATGCGGCTATTTCGTGATGAAAAACATGCTTGAAATCGTCCGCATGCACTATGATTCAGATGATTTACAGGAGGTATATGTATGTCGTAAATTCGTTATTTATACTTATAGAATTTTCAAGTATATTAACTAATTATATATATTTCTAGGATTTTCCACCAAGTCCTCAGCCATACTCCGCAACTGAGATCAACGAACTCAAAGAACTTTTTGCAAAATACTTTGTAGAGGTCGTCAAAGCTGCAAACTAACTAGTTAATATATGTATTTGTAGGTTGAACAATATTTTGTTTATTGAACCATGTTGGTTGCTTGATTGCAATTGATTGCAATATTGGTTGCTTTGAGATGTACTGGAACAGGTTTTGGTTATCTATGCAAAATTTTCCCAACGATTTCTTGGGTTGTCCAAATTACAAAGGAGACTCTGCCGAATTTTCTGCTCATAATTATTAATTTAATGTTCGTTTAGTATTGAAGTTTAAGGTTTTGTATATGAAAAAAAAAACAAAAAAGAAAAAAAAAATCCAAAAAGCATCATTTGCGTCGCACCTTGCACAATATCCGACGCAGATGACAATCTATGTGCGTCGCACGTTAGCAATGTGCGACGCAGATGACTCTTGGGCTGCTGGCTGCTGTGGCCTTGGCGCCTTATCATCTGCGTCGCATGCTGCTCAATGTGCGACGCAGATAGGAAATCATTTGCGTTGCACATAGAGCAGCATGCGACGCACATGGTAAGGCGCCAAGGCCACAGCAGCCAGCAGCCCAAGAGTCATCTGCATCGCGTGGTAGGCTGGGTCCGACGCAAATAACAAGAAAACTGCGTTGCATGCTTGTCCGACGCAAATCCTATATCCTGATTTGCGTCGAGAGCTGTGCCGTCGGACCCATGTCCGACGCAAATGGGCGCCTCGCATCCGAAGCAAATCGTCAATTCTGTACTAGTGATTGTTTCTTTGTCGGCCGATGATTTACAAGTGAATAATAAAGTTTAGCTGCTCCTTGGGAGTCCTTTTCAAAAAAGTAAAAGACTTATATGGACCTGGTCCACACTAAATTGGTGTGGACCTAATGTTATTACATGTGATTTATGAAAAATGGGTCACTATGTCAAAAAATATATATATAAAAGAGGAGTTGGTATAGATTGTAAAATGTGACTATGTGAGAAAAAAAATGTTACTATGTTATAAAATCAAAATTTCATTATGATTTTACTAATGTAAGAAGGGATAACTATATCAAAAAAAGTTGTCACTATGTTTTTTTGCTTTTTTTTTTTGTTTTTTAAATTGTCACTATGTTAAATAATAATAGATTAGTATAAGTTAAGATTTAAAAGGTTATTATATATGAAAAGAACGGATCACTATGTTATATAGCTGACTTTAATCCATAATAATATTAATGTGGACCAAGTCCACTCAAGACTAGCTGTTCCAAAAAAATAGAATAAACTAGTAGAAGCACCAATGCATGTGACTGGGACATTCATCGGGAGGAACTATATTGAAGATTGCGATTGGGCAGCCAAGTAATATTCCTTGCCAGACTTGCCATATCTAGACAATAACAAAATCGAAGTTTTGTATTCTGATTTCTAGGAGATGCTTCATTGATTTTAGTGCATTATGGGGGCGTCATTTAGTCTTTTATGTAACTCCTCTGTCATTATCTAATCTCCCCAACCCACGCCCCAAAAAAAAACAAAAAAATACTTACGTGGTTCCTTAATCAGATTGGGATGTCAAAAAAAGTTTTCAGCCTCCATCTATTATTAGTTTATTTTGGGCAGTTGAATTAGATAATTTAGATAATTATTTCTCCGTCTTGATAGAGTACTCAATTTTTTTTATTTATGTCTGTCCTAAATATATTTTCATTTCCTTATTTGGTATAGGCTCACTGTCCACCAATTAAAATATTATTTACTTTTAATTTTTATTATATTACCCACTAAGATGACTTTGTAAAGTGACCTCACATTCTCTCTCATCAATAAACAATTCACGAATAATTATCAAGTTCAATTTTTAATTCTGATTTAATAGAACTAAGGTGTCACCTATGATTTTTCTTTAATACTTGTGCCTAAAACAACTGCGAACTCTATTTAGGGACGGAGGGTACAATGAATAATTAAAAAATTATATTTTCTATATAAAAAAATTATTATATTACCCACTAAGATTAAACTTGATCATATAATTATCTAATCTTTCAGTTGGATAGCGATTATAAAAAGAAAAAAAGAAATGCTTAAATCTATGCAAAATAAATGACATGCTTTATTGTATATTTCTTTTGTAAAGATTGACAAAATTAAAATAGACTGAAATACGCTGTTAAGTAGCAGATCCAGGATTTCCACTTCGGGGATACGGTGAATAATTAAAAACTCATGATCACACGATGAAAAAATTACTAAATTAATAACATTATAACCCAAAACATTGTCACATTATAACCCAAAACATTGTTATATACTTGTACTATAACCCAAACATAATTACTCTGTGATTCAGTTTGTATTTTACTCCATATTATACACTATATGATTTTCATATGCGTGCCTTGTACCTTTGTGCTTTGATGTCTCTCCAGTCTTCTAAACACATTCAAATTGTATTTAACATATTTATTTTTTGTTTGGAAAGTTATGGCTTTATGGGTAAAGTCATGGAGAAGGTAAAAATACAATTGACGAGGACAACTCATCACTCTTTCTTTTTTTGGGCTTCCATTGGGAACCCCAGGGTAAGATGAAGGGCCCTGTGAGACCGAAACCTCTCGCGGGTTAACCCGGCCTGGGTTTGCGAGCAGACACTTTGAGAGTGGGGGTGGTAAGGGGAAAGTGGAAACTGAATTGAATTTGTCTGAACTAAACTGAACTGAACTTAATTTGTCGAACCGAGCGGCCGAACCGAGCGGCCGAATGAAAACTGTGAGAGAAAACTAACTGAATTAAAGTGAATTTTCCTGAACTGAAGTAAACTAAATTTGTCTGAATTAAACTGAATTGAATTGAATTTTCACTAATTCAATTCAATCCAAAAGAAAAGAGCCTAAATCTACTGAATCTCGAAGTCTCGATGAATAGTTAGGTTACTTCTTAAAAATCTAATTAAAAGAGCAATCTTGAAAAATATTGGAGCTCAACTTAACAACGAGTTGAATGCTGATACAACATTGCTTGTTTTATATATGTTCATGAACAAACGAGCTTATTTATGTTTTTGAACAAGCTCATATTCGATTTTTTTGATACTTGAATTTCCCATTACTTCGACATCACAAAATCTATCTTCGTTCATATTTTGTTGCTGACTGTGGCAAACTATAATGCCTTTTATAATTAAATGGACTGGAATAATCCCACCTTTGGCCGATTTTCCAATAATAATCCCACCTTTGGATTATTCTGGAATAATCCCACCTTTGCTTACTAAATCGACTTTTTGGTCCCAAGAACAAAGTGACCGGTAACAACAAGTTACCAGCCCCTTTTCCCTGTTGCCCCACCCCACCGCCACCCCCACCATCACCCCCACCCCCAGCCCCCCCACCCCCACCCCAAATCCCTGCTGCCCCACCCCATTTCCCTGCCGCCAAACCCCCTCCCCTCCCCTCGTCGCAGCCCCCCCCACCTTCCCCCTCCCCCTCCCATCCCCTCGTCGCAGCCCCCCCCCCTTCCCCTCTCCCCTCTCCCCGTTGCGGCCCCAAGAAACCCCCTCCCCCCCTCCCTCGTCGACCCGCAACCCCCTCCCCCCCTCCCTCGTCGGACCCGCAACCCCCTTTCCCCCTCCCCCGTCGGACCCGCAATCCCCTCCTCCCTCCCCTCGTCGGACCATGACCCCCTCCCCCCTCCCCTTTCGGACCATGACCCCCCTCCCCCCTGTTTCTTCCTTCGTCTTCCACTACGGCGAGTGGCGGTGGAGGGGGAGGGGTGGGGGCTGGGGTGGATGGGAGGGGGAGGGGTGGCTGGTGTGTGGTACGATGGCTGGGGTGGGGTCCTAGGAGGGAAAAGTAACTTGGTTTACCGGTTTATCAAGTTACAAGTTTTTGGGACCAAAAAGTCGATTTAGTAAGCAAAGGTGGGATTATTCCAGAATAATACAAAGGTGGGATTATTATTGGAAAATCGGCCAAAGGTGGGATTATTCCAGTCCATTTTCCTTTATAATTTCAATGCACTGTAAAAAAAAATAATTTATGTGCAAGTAGGATGCTAAAAAAAATATCTAAACTGCTAGACCATGTTCCATTACTTATTTACATTGGTTGGTCCGGCAAGTGTAGAGAGTAGTGGAATGGGGTTCTTTTCAACTTATCGCTTATCTGAACTTATTTAAATTGAATTAAATTTATTTAAAGTTATTTAATCTAAGGGTATGTTCTATTCAATTTCTTTTTATTTGTCTCAACTTATTAGATTTTATTCGAACGTGTTTGAACTAATAGACCTTTCATTTTATTTTTAGGGTAATACACCTCATTTCATATTAAGATCAAAATTATATAAGTAAAGTTATTCATGTAAAGTAAATATAATTACAAAAAAAATAATCTTTTTCATAATTTATGTAATGTAGAATTTTTAGAAAAATATTAATTTTGAATGCTAATATTTAATTTCATAAATTACAAAAAGATAGTAGATTTATGTATGAAATATATCCAATATTAGGCTCATTTTATAGATAAGGAAAAATTATAGTTGTTGGGATAGTAATTAACAAATTATTACCACCTTTTTTTTAATTTTTTTGAAAAAGATCATTAAAATAGTTGTAAGAAGGAAAGAAAAATTTACTAATTGCAATAGTATGTTTTAGTTAGTGGGTCCCACATATTGGAGAGTCATTTCTCTTTTATCCCAACTGGTATCTCCTCCAAGAGACACTTTGCAAAGTGTCTCCATGGAGATACACCCAAGACACACCCAAGAGCCCCGTTGTTGGGTAAGAGGTAACTCTCCATTTTCTCTCTCCTTGGAGAGCTAGTTGGAGAATCCCATTGTATATACTCTTAGACCTTATCTTAACTTATCCGGGCTAATATGAACTTATTGTTTCTGATAAGGACGAAAATAAAGTGAACAAAATGGACCCTTATTAGTCATTTTTAGAACTTATCTGGACTTATTATAACTTATTTTATGAGTGTATCAAACCTTATTTTGCTGAACTCAACTAGTATGAACTTATTTGAGTTTATTAGTCCTTATTGGACCTTTTATGAGTTTATTAACTTATTTTAACTTATTTTTTCTTATAAGAACTGAAAATAAGTTGAACATAACATGGCTACTATTCGACTTATTTTTGCTTATTTGAACATATATCTATTATATAAGGGAAGAGGGGAGGAAGATGGTGTCCCCCTCTGAAAATACAAATATACCCTTAATGATTTATTGGAATGAAAAAATTACAAAAGAAAACAATTTTACAGTCCTTTCTCATTTCAACTTGTCATTCTAAACAAGTTAAAAATGGTATATGAATCAAATATTTCCATCAAAAAATTAAATGGATAAAAT
Source organism: Beta corolliflora (assembly GCA_947648045.1). Lineage (NCBI taxonomy): Eukaryota > Viridiplantae > Streptophyta > Magnoliopsida > Caryophyllales > Amaranthaceae > Beta > Beta corolliflora. Next base: position 673,938 of record CANSZD010000888.1, read on the forward strand.
ATCTTAACCTTTTTTTTTATAAAAGAAGATGGTATACATGACGTCCACCTGAAAAGTCTGAAACATTCACTACCTTTGATACTTTTTAATTCAGTCAAACCAACTCATTATGTCTATTCTTTTTGTTCAAAATTCATTTACAAAAAATTAATATTAAAAATCATATATTTACAACCTTATTAGTTTTTTAAATTGGTGAATTAATTTACCTAAATTCATTTAACTATTAATCTTTCACATTTTAAGTGTAATCATAACTATAGTACGGATGTAGTATATAATAGAATAACAAGTTTTGAAATAAACGCACGCATTGCGTGCATATAAGGCTAGTAAGTCTATATTAGAGCTTATTTTGTGAGAGTGTTAGACCTGATTTTTGTTTAATTTTGCTATTTAAACCTATTTGAACTTACTAGACTTTTATCTAAACTTATTTTACTGATAAGGATTAAAAATAAGGTAAACAGAACGATCTTATTACAACTAGTCTCCCACTCTACTAAAGAGTAAAATAATATTTTTTGCTGCCACTGGCCCACTAGAGTAAAATATTGAAACCACATATCGGGAACTTAATGTAGGTATTATTTTTCCATGCATGTATAGATATATCATATAATATACTCCATGTAGTAAAAACTTATAAGTCTATAAATAGAAGCTAGATTTTTGCATTACATTCGCGAAATCGTCAGTCAGCCATCTTTTATAAGTACTTCCTCTGAAATTTGGAAGGGAGCACAAATCTCCAGGCTAAGTTACATGGCAACAGTAGCAACAAAACGTCTTCAAGTTAATGCAGTGGTTAGACCTCTTGCTCATTTTCCTCCGGACATATGGGAGAACCGCTTCGATAACTTTACAAGCGAGGATGAACTGGTAAAAGTTGCATTCTCTTGTTTAATACCTTTTTTTTAGAGGTTATCTTGTTTTGTTTAATACCTGTGTTTCACATTACGACATGTAAACCACTTTTACATAAAATTTAGTTAGTTTTAGTTAGATTTACATAGGTAATAAAATTTGATATTAAATATTATTTAGATAATATTCTTTCTATTTCATATTATAAGGCATCGATATCTGTACAAATATATTAAAAGGCGTTTAAATTAAAACAAAGCACTCAACAAATTATTTTCAGCCTTCCGCTCTTCTAAACCCTAGCCTCCATTAGTGAATTTCAAAGGGGATTCCATCGATTTTATCGGTAGATAGCCCCACCTTAATTTTAATTTTCATTGTTGTTTAGCTTTGTTTATGTTCGTTCTTGTTCAAATAATATTTCCTCCTTTAAAGAGAGGATCGTTTCTCCCTTGAAAGAAAGGGTTTATTCTCTTCTCCTTGGGAGAGACTTTAGTTTACTCCTTTGTTTCTAGATGAATCATCGTAATTTTGGATCATTGATGAAGAATTATGTGGTGTCGAAGTAGATTTCAGATCTACAATTACAATCAATGGTATCATATTTAATTCTATTTCAAAAGCACATCATATCGAAAGACCCCCTTGTTGAAAGCTGTATCAGACAGCGATGTGGAAGAGGGTATGCGGAATTGTTAGATCTACTTCACAACGATCGTGGTTTTACAAATTCTGAATTTTATTTGTTCAAATTTGTTATGTATTTGTTATTTCTGATTACTATTATAGATGTCGTATGACTCTTTTATTAATGAATTAATTTTATTTTCAATAAAAATATATTAAAAGGCATTCCTATCCAAGGAACGGTGCCACGTGACTCTCTCCCTAGGAGGATTTTACTTCATGTAATTCATGTACAATAAAAAAAATAGAAATTGCCTAGTATAGGCTTTGATCCCGTGACCTCAAGTTCATATAATAAAGTCTTAACCACTAGACCAAAGTGTTACTTAATTAATTAGTGTTATCATTTTAAAGTACAATATTAATAAATGAAAATTTTCTTACCAGGGGCATAGCCCGTGCCTAATAGCTAGTAAATCTATTAAAAGGCGTTCCTAAACAAGGGACTGTGCCACGTGGCACTCTCCCTAATGGCGTTTTACTTCATTCAATCCATGTACAATAAAAAAATTAGAAATTGCATAGTATAGGTTTTGATCCTGTGATCTCAAGTTCATATACTAAAGTCTTAACCACTACACCAAGTGATATTTATTATTTTCATTTTAAAGTACAATATTAATAAATGAAATTTTTCCTTACCCGGGGCATAGCCCGGGCCTAATAACTAGTTTTAGTTTATAAAATTGATTTAAATATAAGACATTGTACAATAATACCAATGTAAATTAAATGCAACATCATACTATCAAGATAAGATTATAGGTTATCTGTAATTTCAATACAATATTTACTGTTAATTCTTATTATCTTGCAAATCTAACTAAAACTAACTAAATTCTTAATATGCGTAAAAGTGATTTACATGTCTTATAATTTGAAACGAAGAGAGTATAAAAAACCTATAATCTTAGCTTGATAATATAAAATTGCATTTTATTTTACATTGATATTATTGTAGGATGTCTAATATATTGAAACAAATATTTTTTAGCTAGAATACATGTACTTTAATTTGAAACACCGAAAAAAAAAGTTTGTTGTAATTTAATTTAGGAAAAATTCACATGAATAATCCCAACTTTCACCCGTCTTCTCAAAATAATCTCAACTTTGGATTATTCCAGAATAATCCCAACTTTTGAAGGAACCTTCTCAAAATAAGTCAAACTATATTTTTTCTTGCCGACACTAAACCAATTTAGGTCTATAATATATTGAAAATTAATAGTTCGGATTATTTTGAGAGTGTACACCCTAAAGTTGGGATTATTCTGAAATAATTCAAAGTTGGGATTATTTTGAGAAGACTGATGAAAGTTGGGATTATTCATGTCAATTTTTCCTTTAATTTACTACTATAGTTTTGGGTCCGTTTCTTTTCAACTTAGATTTGCTTATCAGAAAAATTTGAACTTATTAGACCTTATTAGTCCTCTTTTTGATTATTAGTGAAAAAAATATATTAATTGCAACATTACTAAATTTGATTATGTTTTCTCTCCATCTCTCTCCTTAACATATGGGTCCCCTTTTTCATCTCTTTATCTCTCCCATCTCCTTCAAACACTAGTGAAAAAAAGCCCAACTGATCCGGTCAAATCGGGCATAACTTACTGATCCGATTTTCACGAAAAACCGGACCAATTAATCACTTACTGATCCTATTTTCACGAAAAATCGGACCATTTTGTAGTTAACTGCTCCGTTTTTTTTGTGAAAATCGGATCAATAAGTGATTAACTGATCCGGTTTTCACAAAAAACCGAATCAGTTTTGTTTAATTATGAATTAAAAAAATCAAACCAACTTCCAGCAACTTTGAGCCAAGCAAATACAATTGCAGTCCATCTCAATAGCCAAAAAATTGCAGTCCATCATAAAAAAAAATTATCCATCTCAATTTTAATTGCAGTCCATCTCAAAAAAATTACAAACAACGTTATAATATCAAACATTACAAACGAAATAAATTGAAGAATTAAAAAACAAAAATTACAAAAAATAAACTAATCAAATCAAAATCCAACAACTAAATTCTATTACAAGAACCCTAGATCTAAAAATAATAAAAATAAAACTAATAAAAACAAAACTCAACAATTTAATCTAAAAACACGAAAAAAAAAACTCAAACCCTATATCTAACGCGTGAGAGAGAGACGCGTGGGTGAGAGATGAAAAATTGGCGGTGAGGAAGATTAAATCTCAAATGTTCAGCCCCCATGGCTTTCTCTCTTATCGCCCATGCCTGAAAACCTCGAATGTTCATGCGTGAGTGAGAAGCATAGTGTTTGGGGTTCTTTTTTGGGGAGGAGAGTTTGAGGGAGAAGGTGGTGGAGACGGATGAAGTATAGGGGGCTATGGCTTGTCGTTGAGAAACGGAAGAGTGGAGAGGGACTGATTTAGGGCAAGTGCGAAGTTGAGGAATACGCCATTGAAGAAACTCCAGTTTGTGATGGAAGCGTTTTTTGGGGGTTTGAAGATGTTGGGAGAAAAGGGGAAGAGAGAGAATGGAGGAAAGAAGAGATGGTTAGGGTTAGGGTTAAGGTTTTGTGGGGAGGAAAGATGATGGGTTGGAATAAGGAGGAGGGAGGAGGGTCTCATTTAAGTATTAGAGGGAGGTTGGGCCAGCTGGAGATAACATTGGGCTTAAATTTTTTTGGGCCACTAAATTGGCCTGGTTTGGAGGAGAACAGGATCAGTTTGTAAACTGATCCGATTCTCCTCCAAACCAGACCAGTTTAGTGGCCCAAAATCTTGCGCCAAAAAAGAATATCAAACTTTCTGATCCGGTATTGGGAGAACCGGATCAGTTTGTTTGTGTCATTTAGGTTTTTCCCATTAATGAAAAATGTGCAACTCCTACATGTTGCAATTATTAAAGAACAGAGGAAGTGAGATACAAAGACATTAGCAATTTGCCTATATGGTAGTATCTCACTATCTGTGAAGAGACAATTCATCGCAAGTGGTTGTAATAAAAAGTCCTTGGTGAACAAACATTTAATTCTAAGAAGGGTGCGGTAGAAAAACTTAGACCCACGATATCCAATCCGAAGATCTGTATCTAGAAAAGCAGATAATAAATATATCTTTTTATTTTTATTTTTAGCGGGTCAAGTTTTTAACTTTTTATGAAAGCGACAAACGAGTTACCCCAGAACCCAAAAGTTATTTTTTCATCGGAAATTGAAGCTACTTTTCCCTACTTGAATTTCGATAGAGATACCAACTGAAGTCCATCCATTTCGTTTATGATTGCGAATTGAATGAACTCACTTATATAACAATATATGACATTTTGATTATAAGGTGGAAAATGATCGTTTAGGTCGGGCTCCTATATATTATTTTGACTTGCTCCTATTACCATCATTTTTAATTTAAATCTTTTTTTTTTCTTTTTTATTTCCTCTTTAACCATAACATTTTCTTACTGAAAAGTCAGAAAAGAGCCAACCACTAAGTCCCACGTTTTCCTGGGCCAGGGATCCCTGGTGGAGGGTACAATATTAGTTGGATTTTTAAATTGAGAAAATTTTAAATGAACTTGAACATGAACTCGGTATTACTTGCCTTGGCTCGTTTACAACCATGGGTACAATTATTACTAGTAGGATTTTAATAATGACTACTGAATTATATTATGTAGAAGATGGAAATGTATGCAAAAGATACTGAATCTTTGAAAAAGGAAGTGTTGTTGATGCTACTGGATGATTCTACCGATTTGGCAAAAAAGATGAGTTTGATTGATGCAGTGCAACGTCTAGGGTTCTCCTACTACTACGAGATTGAAATTAACAACTTGCTGGATCGGATTTTCAAAGAATTTGCCCAAGATAATTTCAAAATGGACTATGATCTATGTGAAACTGCGTCACAATTTCGCATATTCAGACAATATGGATACAAAATGCCCATTGGTAAGAAATATAATTTTTTTTTCTTGATTTACGGCTTACTAGTTATTATTATTATCGCTTGCTCAACAAAAATGTTAGAGATTGTCGTACATATACACAAGTTATAATCGTTGATTTCAAATTTACAACATTGTAGAATAGGAGATGATCAGCATAGTACGAAAACTGGTTGCAATTATCTACCCTTTTTTCCTCTATTATACCCCAATTTGCAGGTTTTATATTATTGGAGATAATTTTAGAAAATTCTAGATATTGAAAGAATTAAAATTTTCGATGATAAGGAAGATGTGGAAAAGAAAAAATGAGAAGGTTCTAGCAAATGCTAAGAAAATATCTAAGGAAAGCATCAACCTATTATGACAACTATAAATAGGTGCATGGAGCAATTAGATTTGGATGTAGGAAAATAAAAAGTGGTCTACAAGGGTGGGACATGAGCTCACCATATATAAAAGAGTGAGAGAAGTATCTGAGACATGAGCTCACACAAAAGAAATATGAGAGTTGTTCTTGTATAGGTGTGGAACAATAAGTGTCACACCAAAAATGTTGTTGTACAATTTATATTGTCATTCTTATTTGTGAAATGTCATGTAATATCAATTTTTGGGTCCATTACAAATTCCGCGTGCTCCCCAATTTTTTTTAATGGTAAGATGAAATTTGGGGATTCACAAGTAAAAAAAAAAAAAATCATATTAAAATAATAAAAAATATAATATTGGTTGGGGATTCTTTTTTTATGGTAAGATGAAATTTGAGGATCCCACTTTACAAGGGGTATGAATCGAACACTTGTCACGTGCGCCCCGAAATTCTATCACATATGATATATAGTATAGTTGGTTGGGAATTTACCTTGTAATTCACAAGGTTATATCCTCCCGACTGCAATACTGGGGGGAGGGATTCCTCTTATATAAAATGGATAACTATTTGGTTAAAAAGGATTACACATTAGCGTTTGTGAGAACATTATATTGAAGTAGTAATCCATTTTAGTAAAATGAAATCATTTCTAAAGATATTGCATGGTAATCTGACATTTTGGAAGATTGGCTCAACAAGGGATAAAATGGTTATTATTTAGCCTAATTAGGTTACATGTGGGTTAAAAAGGATTACTACCAAGTGTTCTCACGTTCTCATATGGAGTAAAAATTATTCTTATGGGAATCCGACCTCTCATTTCCCAATGCAATTGTACTAACTAACAAAATTTAATTTTACAATGGAAGCATATAACATTTTCCTTATACTAAAATAGAAGTCATTAAAACAAAATTTTCCCGCCTAAACATTATTTGAGACTTAATAGATGATTGCCGTGAAACTCTAAAAGAAGATCTATATGTACATGAAAAGAATGTTTGAATAAAAACTAAATTTAGTGAATCAATACATTTTAGAGTTCCTTTTTCATCTCAACTGAACTTCTAGGACTTGATTCGACCTGATTAATTAGCCTTGATTCACCTTATGCTTACAAACTTTAAACATGATTGAACTTGAGCAGCTTTGAAACTTTTTTCTCAAGGTGAAGAACATATACCTTTATTTGAATAACTACCTTTTGAAAATTAGTGATTATAGAACTAATGTACTTATGTACAATAATCTTCATATCCACTAAATAAAATAAATTTATTGGCTTTTCACAAAATAAATAAGAATTTAACATATTGTAAACTAAAGTTCTTTTTTTTATATATATAAATACTAGAATGTATATCTATTTATGCACATTAAATACTTCTTAAAAATAGAATGTATATCTATACTAATATATTAAAAAGCATTCTTAAGGAAATCTACGCGTCACGTGACATTCTCCCTTAGTTGTTTATTCCATGTCATCATTATGCACATTAAAAAAGATAAAAACATGCTCCATATAACATTCGACTACGTGACCTCAAGTTAATATACTAAAGTTCAAACCAATAAGCTATGCAACATTAGATGATATTTTTTAACATGAAAATGTTGATAAGCCGGGGCATCGCCCGGGACTAAAAACTAGTTAATTATCTAAAACTGCATTACAGAATTTGCAATTAGAAGAGTATATGTCTCTTAACCAAGTTTTGCCAAGATACAGATGTATTCAACAAGTTCACCAATGGAAAAGGCAAGTTTAAAGACACACTAAGGACTGATGCAAAGGGAATGTTGAGCTTGTATGAAGCTACCCATTTAAGGGTACATGGTGAAGACATCCTAGATGAAGCCCTTGTTTTCACCACCAATTTCCTCAATTCCATTGCTAAATTCTCTGAGCAAGCACGCTGCGCATTGAAGCAGCCATTGCATCGTGGGATTCAAAGGGTGCAGATACGGCGTTTCATTTCCTATTATGAGGATGATGAGTCTCGGAGTGAAAAGCTTCTACAACTTGCAAAGATCGAATTCAATAGGTTGCAGCTGTTGCATTGCCAAGAATTGAGCACAATCCAAATGTCAGTTCATGTATCTAACCCTTTTACCCTTCATTCAATCATATAATTTGTCACAACGTGGTCTACTTATTTACAGTATATATGTACAACTTTTATCATCAGTATCTCTAGTGACATATTTATATATTGAGACAACTATAACAAGATTTCACAAGATTTATTTTTTTACATATATCAGTGGAAAAATGGTTGCAAAATAAAAAGCAGATGTTGTATAAGAGAAATTCCTAGAAGAAATTTTCAATTAAGTAGATTTTGAGATCGCTCCATAAATAAATAGCAGCAGCAAACCTAAGCAAGGTAAAAGAGATACAACTGCACCCCCATTATTTTTGCGTTTTTGCACGCAACATAATTGTAAGTATCATCTTTTATTACCAACAAATTAAAGTTGACTCAATTGGTAAAGATCTTACCTTCACTCCTAGAGGTCGGTTAGAGGTTTAATTTGATCCAAGTTCGATTATGTCCTCTTCCATCTTTCTAAGAAAATCTCTTTACTTATTGAACAGGTGGTGGAAAAGTTTTGATTTCAAAAAGAACCTTCCGTATGTTAGGCAGAGAAGCGTGGAGTCGCACTTCTGGACCGTGGCTACGTACTATGAGCCTCGTTACTCATTTAGTAGAATACTGTACTCCAAGTTTTTCCTCGTTCTACTCGTATTAGATGATACGTATGACGCGTATGGACTATATGATGAACTCCTGCAACTTACGGACGCATTTCATAGGTAATGATTTAACCAATTTCTTATGTCAATACTAGATTGTACAAATTAGAAGTCTCAGTAGAAGTGCAATTTAAACACAGGTGGGATTTGAGTTTAGTGAAGCAGTTTCCTGAAGAATATATGAAAATCGCGTACGAGTTTGTCGTTAACACTTGCAACGAGTTTTCGGAGGAAATGACCAGGAGAGGAAGACCACATGCTGGTCATTTTGCTAAAGAACAAGTAAGGCCTTATTTCATATTAAGACTCTCCATTTTCAAAATGCTTAAATTGTAAACTCTAGAGCATGATCTTGTATATGAAATGTATTAGATTAATATCAGTATATCACTGTTTATTACATACTATATCATATGACTTTCAATCGATTACCGCATTCCCTTTACCTAATTTGTGAACTTGTGATCCCGGCCTTACTAATCTATTTGTTAGGCTTGCGAATATGAGCGGAAGCAAAGAAGAGCCTCAATTAAGAACGTGAGTAATAATTGTATAACTCCCATCACTATAGTAATAAACTCACAAAGAAGTACCTAATATAAAGAGGAATAGTGGAATAGAGAGATTTTGTGTAGAGGAACATTCGAGGAATGTATAAGAGGAATGAAACCTCGGAGGATATGGAGGACGATAGATCCCCTTGGGATCACTTGGTAAACTTATGACAATCTTTTTTGATAGATTATGTGTTGAGTTGGTCCTCTAGCATTCTTGTTGATCGTTCATATATGCCCAAAACGAAACCAACCTTCTATTTATAGTTAGTTCTTTAGTCAGTTAATGAATGTGGTATGTGGAAGAAGAATGAATACAATTCTTGTATAATCTCCGAAAGCCACTAGCTCCACATGCTCTTCATTTCACCATGATTTCATGGATTATTCTAAATTAAACTAGATTCTGACTCTTGGTTTTAATTCTTAACATGATTTGTGCAAGCAAACCAAGAGAGCCGACCTTCATTATATAGAGAAGTTCCAGACGTTCCTATTTTTGGGAAATTTAATTTGGGCCTTAAAGAATTTGGGCCGCCATATCCAACACTAAACGATTAGATTTCTGTTTCTTACACTACTATTAGATTTCTGTTTCTTATTCTTTTAAATCTTGGTATTTAAATAGATTCCAAACATATGTGTTGCCATAATTCAGGTGCTGAAATTGGTAAGAAACTATCTAATCGAGGTAACGTGGGTCAAAACAAGCTATGTACCGACGTATGAGGAATACATGGTTAACGGGAGAGTCACATCTGGTGTTCAAGTATGTGTGACTGGATCTTTGCTGGGAATGGATGAAATTTCAGAAGAAAAACCATATGCACAGTTAATGCAAGCTCCTAAGGCTGTTGAAGCTTGCGAGTACATAGTCCGACTCATGGATGACATTGTTACTCGTGAGGTACGTACTAATTAAGTAGGAGTAATTACTTCATACAATACACAGTGATCCGCACATCAACTATATTACTTGTTCATAATGTATAGTGAAACATAAAATTAATTAGTAATCATGTTTATGTTTTCTATGGTTATTAGCTAGCTTAGTTGTACATTTGATAAATATGAGTCATAGTATTTATAAAGATAAATACGTGCATACAATAACAAACTATACACTTTTCGTCCCACACCGTCTGACTTTATATAAATAACATTTCTGGTTGAGATATTATATATCGCTCAAAAGATCCAAGGACTATTTTCATTCATTCTTCTCATTTATCAATAAAGTACTTCTGTTACTTAGCCTGTAAGTTTAAAATACTAATATAATAACTCTTGCTTTTGCGAAACTTGTGTATGAATATGACACTTAAGCTAAAATTTTCTTTTCTCATAAAAAGTGAAAATCATATAGTCATATTGAGATAGAGGGAGTAATAAAAGTATTGAGTTTAAAATCTACGATAAGACTCTGTTATTCGATGTATTAAATGTTACTATCTCCGCTTACATACATAGGCGTTACAGTAAATAATTAATGATGATGATTTTTTTTATAACAATAACAACAGCGATAATAATAACATGTAAAACAGGCGGAGTTGGCTAGAGGATGCCGCCTTGCCACAAGTGTGGAATGTTACATGAAGGATTACAATAAGAGTTTAGAAGAAGTGATACAAATATTCAAGAAAAAGATGGAAGATGCATGGAAGGATCTGGCCCAAGAGGGGCTGATGATAAACATTGTCCCTGACGACTATAATCACTTCTCCAAGCCTGTTTATGATCGGATTTTTAACTATGGACGTGTTCTGGACGCCATGTACAAGGATGCAGATGGCTATACTTTACCAGAAACCACAATCAAGGAAGACATTATTATAACTTATTCAAAACCCTTTTCTCTATTATCTAAATCATAATTATCCTCCATAGTCCAAATATGCATCTTTCCTTCTATTTTCTGAACTGAATTGACCTTAGTAATTTGTGTTATCAGTTTATGATATTTGTATCAGCAAGTTAAGCAACCGGTTGCATTGCTAGTCAATGGGAGTGGAGTTTTGTGTCATTATGTTTGTGTACGTGATGCAACTCAACTATTTAAATTTGCTTTCTTAGGGTCGTTGCATGGTTTTACTTTACTCTTAAAGTGAAGGTTTTACATGTAACTAAAAATATGCCTTTAAATTGTTAGTTGATGTACTTGAGTTGTTTGATTTAATATATGGCGTGTAAAAGGGTCCGAAAACCTGATATTAATTCGGTCTGCAAGAGTCTTAGTTACATGTAACGCAAGTAGAGAAGAATTTTTCCTATTGATTTTCAATCCGTCTTGTGTGGACCCGGTTCACATTAAAAATAGTGTGGACCAGGCCTAGACACGTGCCCCACTACAAACTAGTCACTCCCGCTTTCCAAAATCCGCGCGATTTTCTCTCTCTTCAATAAGATTCTCTCGCCCTAAAATTTTAACAAAAACAGTTGTTCAGAACAAACATACACTATATCATTTTAAAATACACTATATCATGTCAAAATACACTATCATGTCAAACACTATAACGATTGATTATGATAATTTTGTGTAATATACAAATGAACTACACTATAACATTTCAAAATATACTATATCATGTCAAAACACACTATATCATGCAACACTATCATGTCAAAAAACACAGCAAAACACTATCATGTCAAAATACACTATATCATTTCAAAATATACTATATCATGTCAATATACACTATAACATGCAACACTATCATGCCAAAAAACTCAGCAAAACACTATCATTTTAAAATACACTATATTATTTTAAAATACACTATATTATTTCAAAATACACTATATTATTTCAAAAATACACTATCAGGAGAGTGAAGTTATCAGAGGAGAGAGAAGTTATCAGGAGAGAAAAAAGAGCGAAAGACTGAACGCGGCAAAAGCAGAAAGTTGTAATCATTAAAACTCACGTGAGATGGATAAGGTGCACACTAAGTTAGTGTGCACCGGGTTCATATTAGTTTTTTTTATTGATTTTTGTCATTAAACCTGACGGAATTGTTAACGGCGTTAACTATTTTCAAACAAAAATATTTATAGTCATTTAAAAAAAAAAAAAACTCGTCTCTTTTTCTCTCTTGTTCTTCATCTCTTCTCAAGCATTCATCAATGGTTACCATGAAAACTAAATTAGAGCAATGGATATAACTTCATTCTCTGTCTTATTCTTCATACTATGTTTTACAATCTGACCAAATGAACTTAAGAACCGATTTCCAGAAAATTAATATCTGAATTTATAACGAATTCATAAAGCTTCAACAATAAACTCAAACAAATTAAAGGAGATTTTTCTAAACTTATGTCATTTTGACATTTTCTAAACTTATGTCATTTTGAAGGTAAGGTAAGTGATTTATTAAAAAAAAAAAGAGGAGGAGAGAGAAAATTGTAATCAAAATAGCAGCTAACAGCAATGGTGAGTATGAAGCTGAAATCCGACGGAGAATAGCAACGATTTCATTGACTAGAGAACAACATCGATTTCGAAGATCAGCAAGCGCTTGGCGACCAGAGAACACCAGGATTTGCCAATAACACCAGCAATTTGCGCGGTCAATTCATTTGATTTCCAAGAACAAATCTCGAAAAGTGATGGAGAAGTGGAAGAATTAACATTACCCAAATGCAAAGAACATCCACTTCGCGACCCCTTGATTCACGAATCAACGTCGTACAATTTCGAAATCAATTTAAAAAAACAAGGAGGATATCAATGGGGGGAGGAGGAGAGAGAAATTGAGAGAAATCAATTTCAGTAAACAAGAAGATGAACGAAGAGTTTGGAGGAACAAGAATGAATACTCCTATGCAAACTCTATTTGAGAACAAGGAAGAAATTCAATGAATTTAGGAGTTGTTGTTGGTGTTTCTTGAAATTCAATGAATTTAGGATTGAAACAAGAAGAAAGGAACTCGATGAACTTTGTCGAGCATTGAAGCAAGGAGTAAAGCTAGGTATGAGATGTTGTCGATGAAACGAGGAGCAAAAGTTAGTGTTTTCGCTGGTGGTTGGGTATAGATTGTGGTTGTTGGTGTTGCTTGACAACATCTTCGCTGCTAATCTTCTCTCTTTCCTCTTCCCCCATTGAAATTTACTTGCTAGTTCTGGGACAAAAATTAATCTCCTATACTAAGAAAAATCAAAGGTGAAGTGAAGATTAACAATCAGCTGTCTTTGCTTAAACTTAGGATGAAAGCCATGAAATCTGGATTTGGAGAGAGAGAGGAGATCATGAAGACATAATAGGGGATGAAGAACAAAATCGGTTTCTAATTATAGATGTCAAAATAGTTAACGCCGTTAACAATTCCGTCAGGTTTAATGACAAAAATCAAGTTCAGGGTTATCGGAGACAGGGCTGTCGAAGTCGGGGTTATATTGGAAAAAAACCTATAAGTCAGGGTTATCCGAGATAATATCCCTATGCTTTTAGGTAATTACCAAACATGTTTTGGCCACGACCAAACCTACTAAGTGGGGGATGTTCTCCCAATCACAATCCATTCTCATTCCTCATCAAAGCAATCCTATGGGGATTGGACAATCATGCCACTGGGTCCATTAGGCTCAATATCTCACCAAACTCAATTGTCCCTACTTGTACTAAAAAGCCCAAATTAACCTCATATCATATGCTTTTAGGTAATTACCAAACATGTATTGGCCACGACCAAACCTACTAAGTGGAGGATGTTCTCCCAATCACAATCCATTCTCATTCCTCATCAAAGCAATCCTATGGAGTTTGGACAATCATGCCACTGGGTCCATTAGGCCCAATATCTCACCAAACCCCATTGTCCCTCCTTGTACTAAAAAGCCCAAATTAACCCCATATCATATGCTTTTAGGTAATTACCAAACATGTTTTGGCCATGACCAAACCTAATAAGTGGAGGATGTTCTCCCAATCACAATCCATTTTCCATTACTCATCAAAGCAATCCTATGAGGATTGGACAATCATCCCACTGGGTCCATTAGGCCCAATACCTCACCAAACCTCATTGACTTCAGTTTTAGGCCCCCATTGACCCTCCTTGTACAAAAAAGTCCAAATTAACCCCATATCATATGCTTTTAGATAATTACCAAACATGTTTTGGCCATGACCAAACCTACTAAGTGAAAGATGTTCTCCCAATCACAATCCATTCCCATTACTCATCAAAGCAATCCTATAGGGATTGGACAATCATGCCACTTGGTCCATTAGACTCAATATCTCACCAAACCCCCATTGACTTCAGTTTTGGGCCTCCATTGTCCCTCCTTGTACTAAAAAGTCCAAATTAACCCCCATATCATATGCTTGTAGGTAATTACCAAACATGTTTTGGCCATGACCAAACCTACAAAGTGGAGGATGTTCTCCCAATCACCATCCATTCACATTACTCATCAAAGCAATCCTATGGGGATTGGACAATCATGCCACTAGGTCCATTAGGCCCAATACCTCACCAAACCCCATTGACTTCAGTTTTGAGCCCCCATTGTCCCTCCTTATACTAAAAGCCCAAATTAACCCCACATCATATATGCTTTTAGGTAATTACCAAACATGTTTTGGCCATGACCAAACCTACTAAGTGGATGGTGTTCTCTCAATCACAATACATTCGCATTATTCATCAAAGCAATTCTATGGGGATTGGACAATCATGCCACTAGGTCCATTAGGCCCAATACGTCACCAAACCCCATTGACTTCAGTTTTGGGCCCCCATTGTCCCTCATTGTACTAAAAACCCCAAATTAACTCCATATCATATGCTTTTAGGTAATTACCTAACATGTTTTGGCCATGACCAAACCTACTAAGTAGAGGATGTTCTCCCAATCACCATCCAATCCCATTTTATCAAAGCAATCATATGGGGATTTGACAATCATGCCACTGGGTCCATTAGGCCCAATACTTCACCAAACCCCATTGAATTTAGTTTTGGGCCCCCATTGTCCCTCATTGTAAAAAAAAAGCCCAAATTAACCCCATATCATATATGCTTTTAGATAATTACCAAACATGTTTTGGCCATGACCAAACCTACTAAGTGGAGGATGTTCTCCCAATCACAATCCATTCACATTATTCATCAATGCAATCCAATGGGGATTGGACAATCATGCCTCAAGGTCCAATAGGCCTAATACGTCACCAACCCCATTGACTTCAGTTTTGGGCTCCCATTGTCCCTCCTTGTACTAAAAACCCCAAAATAACTCCATATCATATGCTTTTAGGTAATTACCAAACATGTTTTGGCCATGACCAGACCTACTACGTGGAGGATGTTCTCCCAATCACAATCCATTCACATTACTCATCAAAGCAATCCTATGGGGATTGAACAATCATGCCACTGGGTCCATTAGGCCCAATACCTCTCGAAACCCCATTGACTTTAGTTTTGTGCCCCCATTGTCCCTCCTTGTACTAAAAATCCCAAATTAATCCTATATCATATGCTTTTAATTAAGTACCAAATATGTTTTGGCCATGACCAAACCTACTAAGTGGAGGTTGTTCTCCCAATCACAATCCATTCCCATTACTCAACAAAGAAATCCAATAAGGATTGGACAATCATGCCACTGGGTCCATTAGGCCAAATACGTCACCAAACCCCATTGTCCCTCCTTGTATTAAAAAGCTCTAATTAACCCCATATTATATGCTTTTAGGTAATTACCAAATATTTTTTGGCCATTACCAAACCTACTAAGTGGAGGATGTTCTCCTAATCGCAATCCATTCCCATTACTCATCAAAGCAATCCAATGGGATTGGACAATCATGTCACTCGGTCCATTATGCCCAATACCTCACCAAACCCCCCCCCATTGACTTCAGTTTCGGGCCCCCATTGTCCCTCCTTGTACTAAAAAGCTCAAATTAACCCAATATCATATGATTTTAGGTAATTACCAAACATATTTTGGACTTAACCAAACTACAAAGTCGAGGATGTTCTCCCAATCACAATCCATTCCCCTTACTCATCAAAGCAATCCTATGGGGATTGGACAATCATGCCACTGGGTCCATTAGGCCTAATACCTCACCAAACCCCATTGACTTCAGTTTCGGGCCCCCATTGTCCCTCCTTGTACTAAAATCTCAAATTAACCCAATATCATATGCTTTTAGATAATTACCAAACATCTTTTGGACATAACCAAACTACAAAGTCGAGGATGTTCTCCCAATCACAATCCATTCCCCTTACTCATCAAAGCAATCCTATGGGGATTGGACAATCATGCCACTGGGTCCATTAGGCCAAATACCTCCCCAAACCCCATTGTCCCTCCTTGTACTAAAAAGCCCAAATTAACCTCATATCATATGCTTTTAGTTAATTACCAAACATGTTTTGGCCATGACCAAACCTACTAAGTGGAGGATGTTCTCCCAATCACAATCTATTCCCATTACTCATCAAAGCAAACGTTTGGAATTGGACAATCATGCCACTGGGTCCATTATATATACCCAATACCTCACCAAACCCCATTAACTTTAGTTTAGGGCCCCCTTTGTCCCTTCTTGTATTAAAAACCTCAAATTAACCCCATATCATGTGCTTTTAGGTAATTACTAAACATGTTTTGGCTATGACCAAACCTACTAAGTGGAGGATGTTCTCCCAATCACACTCCATTCCCAATTCTCATCAAAGCAATCCTATGGGGATTGGACAATCATGCCACTGGGTCCATTAGGTCGAATACCTCACCAAACCCCATTGACTTCAGTTTTGGGCCCCCATTGTCTCTCTTTATACTCAAATGCCCAAATTAACCCCATATCATATGCTTTTAGGTAATTACCAAACATGTTTTGGCCTTGACCAAATCTACTAAGTGGAGGATGTTCTCCCAATCACAATCCATTCCCATTACTCATCAAAGCAATCCTATGGGGATTGGACAATCATGTCACTGGGTCCATTAGGCCCAATACCTCACCAAACCCCATTGACTTCAGTTTTGGGCCCCCATTGTCTCTCCTTGTACTAAAAAGTCCAAATTAACCCCATATCATATGCTTTTAGGTAATTACCAAACAAGTTTTGACCATGACCAAACCTATTAAGTCGATGATGTTCTCCCAATCACCATTCATTCCCATTACTCATCAAAGCAATCCTATGGGGATTGGACAATCATGCCACTGGGTCCATTAGGCCCAATACCTCGCCAAACTCTATTGACTTCAGTTTTGGGCCCCCATGGTCCCTCCTTGTACTAAAAAGTTTAAATTAACCCCATATCATATATGCTTTTCGGTAATTACCAAATATGTTTTGGCCATGAACAAACTACTAAGTGGAGGATGTTCTCCCAATCACAATCCAATCGCATTACTCATCAACGCAATCCTATGGGCATTGGACAATCATGCCACTAGGTCCATTAGGCCCAATACGTCACCAAATCCCATTGACTTCAGTTTTTTGCCCCCATTGTCTCTCCTTGTACTAAAATCCCAAATTAACTCAATATCATATGATTTTAAATAATTACCAAACATGTTTTGCCCATGACCAAACCTACTAAGTGGAGGATGTTCTCCCAATCACAATCCATTTGCATTACTCATTACAGCAATCCTATGGGGATTGGACAATCATGCCACAAGGTCTATTAGGCCTAAAACGTCACCAAACCCCATTGACTTCAGTTTTGGGCCCCCATTGTCCCTCCTTGTACTAAAAAGCCCAAATTAATCCCATATCATATGCTTTTAGGTAATTACCAATAATGTTTTAGCCTTGACCAAGCCTACTAAGTGGAGGATGTTCTCCCAATCACAATCCATTCTCATTACTCGCCAAAGCAATCCTATGGGGATTGGACAATCCTGCCATTGGGTCCATTAGGCCCAAATACCTCACCAAACCTCATTGACTTCATTTTTGGGCCCCCATTGTCCCTCTTTGTACTAAAAAGTCCAAATTAACCCCATATCATATGCTTTTAGGTAATTACCAATCATGTTTTGGCCATGACTAAACCTACTAAGTGGAGGATGTTCTCCCAATCACCTATGCGTGGGCGGCAAGCAAGGAGATTTCTCCTTATTGTGTGTCGTGTGATTTTTGTAAGGTTTATGGAATGTTTTGCATATCTTTCCTAAATCTAGTTATTCCTTAACCTTAGGCTAGATTCTAGGCTAGTTTTAAGGGGAAAGTTTCCTTTTATCTCTCTTGTATTATTCGGTCTAGGTGCTTGGGGAGCAATCAAGGTTTTCTTGCTCATCCTCTATAAATGATACACGCCAAGCCTTATTAAGGGTTAGACTTCATTTTGATAATTTTATGCGTTGCTTATTTCGGTTGTAACCAAAAATAATTCTTATTGTTGAAATTTGTATTCATCTTCTAATTGTGATTAGTAAAAGACCCTCTAATTCTTCCGAGACTCAAGAATATTATCTTTGTTTTTACTTCTTCTTTCAAAATTACTTCACAAAAATATCATACACTAGTGGAAAAAAACGTAAGGGCTGTGGTGCAAGGGCTGCGTTTTTTGAAAAACGCAGCCCTAAATAGTGAAGGGTTGCGGTCAATCCACAAACTGCAGCCCTTCGTATATAAGAAGGGCTGCGGTTTTTGGACTGACCGCAACCCTTTAAGTGAAGGGTTGCAGTTAGCCCAAAAACTGCAGTCCTTCTTGTTTTATTTTTATAATCAGGTGGGTGGGGCTTTTAATAAAAGAAGCGCACACAAAGCATGAGGGTTTCCTCTCCTCTCTCTCATACTCATTCTCAGCACAAAGCAGTAGAAATTCTCATTCTCTCACAAAGAGGGGTTTCCTCTCTCCTCACCACAACCCCTTCTCCACACCACCAACGAGCAATCATCTCGTCGTCTTCACACCACCAACGAGCCCCTCTCGTCGTCTCCTTCTCTCGTCACTCCTCTCGTCGTCTTCTCGTCGTGCACACCAACCTCTCGTCGTCTTCTCATCGCGCACACCAACCTCTCGTCGTCTTCTAGTCGCGCAACCCACCAATGCCCCTCTCCTCGTCTCCTCTCGTCGTCTCCACACCAGCAACGAGCGCACCACCAACGAGCACACCAGCACTCCTCTCGTCTCCGAGCACACCACCAACGAGCACACCAGCACTCCTCTCATCTCTCCTCTCTCGTTCATCGGGTACACCAACCGCGCATCCAGATCCAGGGGTTCGTCAGTTTTTATCATTTTTAATTTTTTTTTGTAATTTTTTTTTTGTACTTGTGATATTTTAGGTTTAGTTGCTGGGCTTTAGTTTCGTATTTTATATTTTGTTTCGGATTTTGTTTGTGATAATTTATCTAGAATTTTCGTTTTGATTTTGTAGTGGATTTATTTGTGATAATTTATCCAGATCTAGGGCTGGGCTTTTGTTTCATATTTTATATTTTTTTCATTTTAATTTGTGGAATTAATTTGATGTTAGGGTTTCTTGTTGATTCATGAATTTATAATTATTTCGTTTCTGTAGTATTTTTTCATCCAGATCTGTAGTATTATTCTTTATAATTTATAATTTCGCTGGTGTTGGTGTTGATGCTCAAATAAAAACAATATATACTCAGTAACTGTTTTTGGATACATTTAGAACAATAAAATGCAAAAAAAAAAAATTGGGTGACAAGGGCTGCGGGCTAAAGCAAAAACCGCAGCTCTTTGTACAAGGTTTAGGCCCAAAACCGCAGCCCTTCCATATAAACCGCCTTCATATCCCTTATCGACATATCCTTGCTACCATTTTTGAAGATCCTCTCGCCGTACGCTATCAGAAATTAATGGAATTTCTCGTTGCATTTCGCGAGTTATTGAGTCTAGCGCCTGGAGTTGAGGACTCGGCATATCAAGGAAGGGGAATTCTTCTCCCAAGGAGCGGGGTTGGGTACGATCTAAATCGATTCCACATGAGATAGGACCGGACAATTTCCCTTATGGAGTAATGCTAAGTGGGCTAGTATTGGAAGGGTTGCGGTTTTGGGCCTAAACCACAACCCTTGGTAGTGAAGGCTGCGGTCAAAAACCGCAGCACTTCATTTTTGCCGAAGGGCTGCTGCGGCAAGGGCTGCGGGGCCAAAACGCAGCCCTTAGGGTTGTTTTGACCACAACCCTTGCGTTTTTTCCACTAGTGATAAAAACGTTATTTAGATTTTAGAGTTATCTTTGTCAGTTTTTCGGATTGGGTTGTGGAGGCTCGTGAAGGCGCGTGGGAGCTCGGATCTTGCTAAAATTTTGTGTGGTGAAAGTAGACATCTTGAAGTTTATTGTGTCCAAATTTCGTGTGATTGAGAGTTATAATGAAGTCACAGAGACCAAAAATATTTGCATAAAATTTCTGGCAAATTCGATCAGTTTTAAGGTAAACTTTGGGTGATTCATTCTCCTAGCATACAACGAATTTTTGGGAGTTTCTTAGCTTAGATTGAACAAATTTTTATCTAGTTTGGAAAGTTTCGTAATTTTTGAAATTTGCTAATTAATTGAACACTTTTTTGACGATTGGTCAAAATCGAACTATTCTGGACCCATTTTGGAAGAATTAAAACTGCGAACAATTGGCTGTGTATTTTTTAGTAACACTTTGGTCGAGTGTTCTAGACACATAGGAGTATTGGACTATATAATGGCAAAATTTCATAAGATTTTGAGTAGTTTTGAATGGATTTCGAAGCCTGAACTTTCTACAAAATATTTGGACAGTTTTGTGTCAGTTTGAGATTTATTCTTGTGTATGAAAGATTTTTGCTCTTATGATAGATTCCATGTGCAATAATGTATCAAATTATTTTCAAGAGGCTTTTAAAATATTTGAAACAACTCGACAAGTATTGGAAGATCTTAGATATCCTCCAACGTTTGAGGAAAGATTGGCACGACTTCAAAAGGGTGAAGAGGAGATTGAGATGTTGATTCAACAACAAAAAGAGAAACAACGTGAAGAAAAATCTAAAGATCTAATTCTTGTTTATGATGAACTCATAGAAGAGGTTCTAAAAATTTTTCTTGATGTTGAGCATAAAGAAAAGATTGAAACTTTCTCTTGTTCCAAGGATGAAGATTTTATCTTTACAGTTTCTCATGAGGAAGAGATGATCATTACCATTGATATAAAGGCCTCCCCGACTTTGATTGATGTTTCTTTTATGTTGGCTCCTCTGATTACTCATGATCTTGGTTTTTTAAAGGTCTTACATATTGTTCCTTTTAGGAGGTATAAATTGAATCTACAGTCAAGTTGGAGTTATGCAAGATTGAAATTCGTGAGGCAAAGGATGGCGTTGATCGAAGAAATAATCTATTGGAGCATACTTTTGTCCGTTTGATTTGGATGATTTCTTGGATTACGTTGAAGAAACTTGAGGTCAAGTTTTTTTTCAAGAGGGGGAGGATGATGCAGGTCAACTATCTTAATTTGCTTTCTTAATGTCGTTGCATAGTTTTACTTTACTTCTTAAAGTGAAGGTTTTACATGTAACTAAATATATGCTTTTAAATTGTTAGCTAAAGTTCTTGAGTTGTTTAGTTTATTAAACGGCGTGTAAATGGATCCAAAAATCTGATATTAATTTGGTCCTTTAAGAGTCTTAGTTGCATGAGTTGTAAATAAGGCAAGTAGGAAAGAATCTTTCCTAAATTAGTCTAAGCATGCGCGGCAAGCAAGGAGATTTCTCCTTATTGTGTGTCGTGTGATTTTTGTAAGGTTTATGGAAAGTTTTGCATATTTTTCCTAAATCTAGTTATTCCTTAATTTTAGGCTAGATTCAAGGCTAGTTTTAAGGGGAAAATTTCCTTTTATCTCTCTTGTATTATTCGGATATGTAGGTGCTTCGGGAGCAAGGTTTTCTTACTCATCCTCTATAAATGATAAACGCCTAGCCTCATTAAGGGTTAGACTTGATTTTGATAATTGTGAGTGTTGCTTATTTCGGTTGTTAACCAAAAATAATACTTGTTGCGACTTGTATTCATATTCTAATTGCGATTAGAAAGAGATCCTCTAACTCTTGCGAGAATCAAGAGTACTATCCTTGTTTTTACTTCTTATTTCAGAATTACTTCAAAAAAAATATCATAAAAACATTACTTAGATTTTAGAGCCATGAGAAAAGGGGCGTCTAAGAAAAGGGGTGCGGCATTCGGGTAGCTAATGAGGCAGCCATAGTCGATGGTGTGCACGGGGAAAGTGATAGGTGAAAGCCAATGGTCAACAGACGGTAGACACTAAAAATTTATTAGTATTCTATATTAAAATAGATTAATTATTATTGAGCTAAAATAAATATAACTAGCCCAATTTAATTAATTTATCCCACCTAAATAAAAGATTTGGGTCAGTCCATAAATACTAGTCCAAATAAAATGGTCAAATGGCAAAGGTAACAAAGACTTCCAAGTCATAAACGGGCCCAAGTCCATAAACTACTAAGTCCATAGATGGATCTCCATTCCCTATAAATAGACCTCACCTCCTTCAGTTGAAGGGACCAGAAAATCATTATTCTCAAGAGCACATAAAATTCTCTTGTAATTCTCTCTGCAAGTAGTCAACAAGCACATCAAATCCGTGCTGATTGTTCAGATACACTCAAACACACTCGATTGAGATTCAAGCTTTGTCAGCCCTCATTCGAATACATTTAAACAAAACCTTCAAACTCAGGTTGACGTTGGCAAAACGTTATCCCAAACTCAAACTTGGGTTGACGTCGACAAAACGTCATCCCAAACTCAAACACACAGGTTGACGTTGACAAAACGTCACCTTACACTCAACTCCACGTCGACATCAAAACGTGACACTCTCCAGCTACGGAGCATAATCAGATGACTTAGTTTATTTTCATTATAAACTGTCTACAGAGATTGTACTCAATACATTTATTGAAATAAATTTTCTTTTTTACTTTGTTTTCCGTCTTATTTATTTTGACTCGAAATTTGTGTACACAAATTTTGGCACGCTCGGTGGGACTATCTCTGCCTCTCATCTCTGCTTCGTTATCAACAACAAATCTGAGAAACGGCCTCGGGGAAGAACATTTTTCAATTTGCTAAAAACTTTGTTGACACCCCGCGAAAATCTATAACATTAGGTGACTTTATGGATGACATGACTCTTGCTTTTCGTACCAGAAGAATGAAGAAAGATGTTGTCGATCACTGCTTCTGTTACGGTGACCTCAGTTAAAACAATTGTGGAACAACTCGCTGAAACGAACATCCAACTCCGAAAATTGATGAAGGACGGAGAGGAAAATGATGCTCACATCAAACTCCAAAATGAGCAAATTGCTGCCCTCAATGAGAAACTTAGTAGAATCCCATGTGACGCATCATTAAGCCAGGGTGGTGACGAAAGCGAAGACGAGAGTGGTGACAACCCTAACCGTCCACCAACAGCTCGACAACTCGAATTGTTGATAGCTTATGCTGTCAAGAATCAGGGAAAGCTCTCAAGGTAGTCACCACTATGTAAAGCCTTATATACCAAGAGAATTGATAAGTTGCAGGTGCCTTTTGGCTACCAGCCCCCAAAGTTTCAACAATTCGACGGGAAAGGAAATCCTAAGCAACACATTGCCCACTTTGTGGAAACATGCAGCAATGCTAGTACCATAGGCGATTTCCTCGTCAAACAATTTGTACGTTCTCTTAAAGGGATGGCCTTTGATTTGTACACAGATCTACCCTCACAATCCATCAATAGTTGCGATCAAATGGAGGAATTGTTTCTAAACAGGTTCCATAGCACTTGACGTATTGTTAGCATGGTTGAGTTGACTAAGACTCACCAATGGAATGATGAGCCCGTCATTGACTACATTAATCGTTGGCGTGCTTTGAGCATGCAATGTAATTATCATTTGTCTGAAACTTCTGCAATCGAAATGTACATCCAAGGCATGCATTGGGATTTGACCTACATCTTGCAAGGGATCAAACCCAAAACATTTCAAGAACTAGCAAGTAAAGCGTACGACATGGATCTTACAATTGCTAGTCATGAAAATGAATCAGACTCATCTGACGCAGCGATGGAGGGCCCATCGATGCCATGATTGTGAAAATTATTCTAAGTGAAAAGATTTAGGGGGCATGGAAACATGACCTTATGGATACAAACAAAAGAAATCCTCCTATGCAAGAGAGTAAACTGCAAGTTTAAAAAATTCTAAGTCCTAAGCCAAAATTTAAACTACAAGCAAACAAAAATAAATCCTAAGCAAGAGTATAAACTGCATACCAAGCGAAACAAAAGAAAAACTCCCAAACAAGAGTATAAAGGGCACATAAAAAAAACTATCTCCTAAACAGGAGTATAAACTGCAAGCAAATAAAAATGAAGCTCCTAAGCAAGAGTCTAAACTGCACACACACAAAACAAAATCTAACTCCTAAGCAAGAGTCTAAACTGCACACAGAAAAAATCTCTTAACTCCCAAGAAAGAGTCTAAACTGTACACCAGCAAAAAATTCTAACTCCTAGGAAGAGTCTAAACTGCACACCAAAAAATAATTCTAAGTCCTAAGCAAGAGTCTAAATTACAAGTAAACAAAAACGAAACTCGTAAGCAAGAGTTCAAACTACACATAGAATATAAAATACCAACTCATAAGCAAGTATATAAACTGCATACCCATACAAACAAAAGACTACTTCTCGACAAGAGTCTAAAATGTGTATCAAACATGACAGCTTCTAAGCAAGAGGATAAACTGCATATGTCAAGAAAGCAAAAATAAAAGTTGATTTAGAACTACGTTGGCTTGATCTTGTAAAAGTGATTCGATGATTCTTTTGCAAGTAAGTAGGCAGCTTAGGTAACAAAAGTAATAATAATACTCGAGTGTAGCCACATAAAAAAAAAGGTTTCTATTCAATGTAATACTCATGGCCCGCAAGAGTCTAAACTGTGAACAGCGAAACAAAAAAATACTCGTAGCCCACAAGAGTGCAAATAATGAACGGCGAAATAATATCGCAAGACAAAACTTCTTCGACAAATACAATTGAGAAAACATCAAAACAAAGGCATTCTTGGATCAATGAACAATCATTGTAATAAAACCATGAAGTGAAAAAGAAATCAAGAGTTAGACAACATACCTTGAGGGTGAGACCGATTGTCGAGGACCGTCTGAAGATGTCACAATCACTGAGTGAACAATATGACCCGACATCTCTGATGGGCTCACAGTGGAAAAGCATGTTAACTCATCAAGAAGATTGTCGCCAACGACTTTCGTCGGATGCACTCCAAAAGTGTCATCTTTAATTTTTAAGTTTATCACGGCTAGCATGCCGACCTAACAATTGTGATGGGTTCATCACAACTGGCATGCTGACCCATCGCGATGAACACTTCCGTAGTGTTCCTGATTTCCTTCGGATGCACTCCAAAAGTGTCAGCTTTAATTGTTAGGTTCATCACGACTAGCATGCTGACCTAACAACTCCGATGGGTTCATCACTGACCCATCGCGATGAGCACTTTTGTAGTGTTCTTGATTGTCTTCGGATGCACTCCAAAAGTGTCATCTATAATTGTTAGCTTCATCACGACTAGCATGCTGACCTAACAACTCCGATGGGTTCATCGCTGACCCATTGCGATGAACACTTCTGTTATGTTCTTGATTGTCTTCAAAAGTGTCATCTTTAATTGTTAGGTTCATCACGACTAGCATGCTGACCTAACAACTCCGATGAATTCATCACTGACACATCGCGATGATCACTTTTGTAGCACTCTTGATTGTCTTCCAATGGCACCTCTGTAATGTTGTCAAAAAATTGTCACCTACAAGACATCAAAACAACACTTGCACACAAAAAATTATTACAAAAAAAAAACAACTCAATGGGGTGTAAATAAAAAAATCATCACCTTACTAGTCTAAACCTTCTGATATTGCTTCAAAGATAGCCTAGAAGTTCGGTATCTCAAAAAAAATCTGATGTACTGCAAGTCAGATAAAGTATGTCAAGACCTAATTTTGTTAGAAAAAAACGTATGCATACACGTAACAAAAAAAAGTGTGAAACAAAGGAGACTAAATAGGTGCATTACTTAATGTATTACATATTCATGATACTTTTTAAAAAAATTAAGGAAAAGCACTGAAGTTTGTGTTGCCAAGCACCAGTACTACATGTATTACTGAGCAAATTCCTATTGCTTTCCATGTATCAAACGAAGGGTAATAATAATTATTCTAGAAAAACGGAATAAAGCAAGTTAGTGATGCATAATTCATGGTGTTCCAATAGCGCAAGCAATTGACATAAAAAAATCATCCTCTACGACCTAGGAGAAAACCCAGGAATCCTTATCCTCGCACGCTGGGGCTATGAGTTCCCCAAATACGCAGGTCAAGTCAACACAAAAGATGGGAAGCAAATATCACATACACATGCAACAAAACAAGTTGTAGATTTGGAAAAAGAGACCAGCAAAATAAGCAATCTTTAGACTGCTTGACATCAATTGAATTAAAAGAAAAAAAATAACGAAGGGAAGACTTACTCGTTGTTTACAAGTAATCAGTTAGTGTGGTGATGTGTGCTTGCAAAATCACATCCAAGGTTTGGTGAGTTATTTAATATGCCGCAAGTTATGTGCATGTTTATGTCGAGGCGCTATCGCGATTAAGCACTTGAATCGTGTACGTGACATTTGTCTAGAGGAGGCAATTTGTAGACACTAAAAATTTATTAGTGTTCTATATTAAAATAGTTTAATTATTATTGAGCTAAAATAAATATAACTAGCACAATTTAATTAATTTAGCTCACCTAAATAAAAATATCCAAATTACACCAAACAAATATTATTTGGATTGTAAAATATTTGCGCCAATCCATATATATACTAGTCCCAAAATAAAATGGTCAAATGGCAAAGATAAAAAAGACTTCCAAGTCATAAGCAGCCCAAAGCCATAAATTACCAAGTCCATAGATGAATCTACATTCCCTATAATAGACCTCACTTCACCCCGAGTTGGGGGCCAGGAAAATCGTTATTCTCGAGAAGTACCATAAAATTCTCTTGGAGATTCTCTGTAAGTAGTCAACAAGCATATTAAATGCAGTGGCATTTGTTCGGATTCACTTAAACACGCTCGATTGAGATTCAAGCTTTGTCGGCCCTCGTTCGAATACATTCAAACAAAACCTTCAAACTCGGAGTTGACGTTGGCGCAACGTCATCTCAAGCTCAAACTCAATTTGACATCGACAAAAACGTCATCCCAAACTCGAGCACACGGGTTGACGTTGATAAAACGTCACCCTACGCTCAGTCTCACGTCGGCGTCAGCACGTGTCGGTCTCAGCTACGGAACGAGAATCGGAGGGACTTTAGTTTATTTTTCATTATAAAATGTCTACGGAGATTGTACTCGATACATTTATTGAAAAAATTCTTTGTTACTTTGTTTCTGTTTTTTTTATTTATTTTGACTCGAAATTTATGTATGCATAGATCGGTTCCCATTTCTGCGGGACATCAATACGTGGTTTGTATGCATGTTAGAAGGTCGGGTAATCGTGTAGCTCATCTCGTTGCACATATGATGCATGTTAGAAGTGAGTAAAGAGTGTCGTTGAGCGAGCACGTAGCGAATGAGGCGCAATGAGGCAACAACATCACAACGTCCGAGTAGATAAGCGAAGTCATATCGGCGGGCGATGGTTTGCTTGGGCGGGCTCGTGCGTTTAGCGATCTTACGGGTAGGCAATAGCTTTTGTCGGGAGTCCATGGCTCGGTTGAGCGACTCGTCGGGTTGGTTTGCGGCACATTCCTAGGTTTACTTGACTAATGTTGTTTATGCCCTAGTATAACTATGATTTTTAGGCCGTTGTATTATTGTATGCTATAAGTGAGACTTATATTCATAAGCGAGTGATAAATTCATCTAGAGACTTCTAAAGAGAAATTAGAGAGTCTTGAGATCAAATTGTCTCCTTGTTATATCATAATCTCAAAAGTCTTGATGCGGCATTGTGGCCGGTTTTCTCCCTATTGAAATGTTTCCACGTTAATCTTGTGTGTTCTTTATTGCTTTAATTCTTAATTCTTGTATGTTGACTTCCACAAATTGTACTTTAATTGCTTGATTTGTTAGTATTAGTGATACTTATTCCTAACTATTTAGGGGCGTTTGGTTTGTTAAGAGGAAAGGGAAAAGGGTTTGAGAAAGGGTTACAAAGAGAATGGAAAGGTTTACCCTTTGATCTTCTAAGTGAGAAGTTTCAATAATATCAACGGGAAATCCTAATATTTCCACCGCCACAATTTTTTCCCTTAAAACCACCACTTTACCCTTACACTATAAAATTCCACCTCCTCTGCCGCCGCCCTTATTCCTCTCAGATGTTGCCGGCGCTCTTCCCCTGACCTCGCGTTGCCCCGTTCCCTTTTCCTTCGCCGGAGACACCTTCTTCTCATCCTCGAAAAAAAAAAAATCTCTCCTTCTTTCTTGTAGATCTAGTGGTTTTTTTTGGAGGGAGGTGTTTTGGGTAGGTGGTGGTGGTTTTGTGGTGGGTGGTGGTTGTTTTTGGGTAGGTGTTGCACATTTAGTATAAGGTGATGTGGGGTTGTTTCGGGTGTTGCGGAGGTACGGTGGTTTCGATTTAGGTGGGGTTATTTCGGGTAGTGCGATGGTGGTTTCGGGTAGGGTGTGGTTATTTCTCCGGGTAAGGTGAGTTTGTTTAGGGTGGTCGTTTTTGGGTGGGTTGGTGCTTTGGGTGGAGGGGTGGTGTTCAGTGGCCAAGTGGTGGTGGTCATGGTGACAATGGAGTTACAAGAGAGGAAGGGTAAATTGAAGCTTATTGGGGGATGAAATCAATGTAAAGGAGATTGTGGGTAAACAAGGGGTAAATGAATGATTAAATGGACCAAATAAACAAGTAAGAAAATGAAATTTGGTCTTGCGTGGACGCAGTTGCCTTAATATTATATGGACCAAAGCGACTCATATGACATAGTGACTATTTTTTTTCACGTAGTACGCTTTTAAAATCTTAAGTTACGCTAATTTATTATTAGCTAACATATTAACAAACTTTTTTTGAAGCTGAGTCACCCTTTCTTATATTAATTTATCATAATGAAATTTTCACCTTTTTTTTGACATAGCCACCCTCTACAATCTATACCTTCTCCTCTTTTGTATTTTTATTCTTTGACATAATTTTATAAGTAACATGTACTCCTTTCGTTTTAAAAGTTCTACTCGATTAATATAGATCCGCGAGTTTAAGGTAAATTATTGGAGAGAGTGTGTAAAGAAAGTTGCTTGGTTTCTTTACTTTTTTTAGTGATGAGAGAATATGAGTTTATTATATTTTATGGGAGATAGAGAGCGTGGAAGAGAGAGAGAGTGTGGGCTAGGGACGATGAAATTATTGTCTTCCCCGGTTCTTTTATTATTACGACATTTCGCTTTATTTGGAAGTTTTGTATTATAGTGCAAAATTACTAAAATTGTATGTTTATTTCATCTATCTATTCTTAGCACCGTGAGTCCCTTTTTCCATATCTCTCCTATCTACTACGTCTCCTTAAAAAATATCACGCCTACGTATTTGCGATTATTAAAGAACAGATGAATTATATCTTTTCTTGAAATGAGAAATAAAGTATAGTGAGTATAAGCTTTTAAAACAAATTAAAAAGAAAAGCTGAGGTAGAATTTTAAAAAACGGATGGAGTGCGCGTTGGGTCGGCATTCACAGTGTGTCAACGTACGTTTTTTTATATTTTGTAGGATGCCTTATATTATGGAGCATTTTTTTTTTTTGCTAAAATGTCTTATAATTAGAAATGTATAGAGTATAAACATATGATTTTATTTTCAATTTGAAAAGAAATCAAATGTAATTTATTAATCATTTATTGAAAAAAAGAAAGCATATATGATTTACTAATCATTTATTTGAAAAAGAAAGCATACTTTTCGTATTACTAAACACAGCAACTCAACATTCAGCAAGCACCTCTCCATTATTTCTAGAAAAAAAGAAGTAAACTTTGATTTAGTAAGCGCCTTTCTTTTCCAATAATGAATAAGTCTACTCCAAAGTACATTAATAATATCCTATCTACCGACTACTAATCTTCCCCCAACAACTCCACTCCAACTAGCTTCCTGCACTCTTCTTCTTTTTCCCTCTTTGAAACTTTTTTTGTTTTGACAAATTGCTGAAAGAATTAAATTGCATACACACTTCGAACTTTCAAGTGGGCCGTAAATTTTAGTTATGCATGATTTCCTCATGCTATCACAGTCATATACTCTATAGGATAATTTGTTTTCTTTCTCAGTAGTTGTTATGAGACTACAATAAGTCAAAGATGTACAATACCAAGCAAGCGGTTTCCCACCTCGTCACTTGGAGGTCATAAATTGGGGATTTTAGTTCTGCTAGCCTCTTTAGTTGATATTTCAGTGAGAATTTTCCCTATCTTTTTCTTCAGCGTTAGAAGACCTAATCTATTCCAAGATTGAAACCACATACCGTGAAAATTCAAATTAACATTCCGCTGCCCTTGTTTATTATACTTACATGTGAATTGTCCCGCGTTGGA
The DNA here is from genome assembly GCA_947648045.1 of Beta corolliflora. Lineage (NCBI taxonomy): Eukaryota > Viridiplantae > Streptophyta > Magnoliopsida > Caryophyllales > Amaranthaceae > Beta > Beta corolliflora. The sequence continues at coordinate 704,753 of CANSZD010000888.1, forward strand.
GAAAGAAGATAGAGTGTATTACGTTATAAAGGTTTAGATGATCTCTTTCTCTTAATTGCTTGCGAATTAATTAATCTTGCCATAGTTACATTTTAAATGAAACGTAGGGACGCGCGCGGGGATTTAGAATAGGGAGAGATAGAGAGAAAAAAAAAGAAGGAAGCTACGTGTGATGAGGAGAGAGATAGAGAGAAGTGAATACTCTCGAAATAAGGGTAATGTTTGATTTTATTTTAAGATGAGGTCTTTAAATAGTAAGTGTTTGATTTCGTTTTATTTTGGGAACGGAAGTATGAACTTTCTTTTGGGGTGCTTTGTTAGAGCTTTTTGTTGGCGACCTTCTCCTGCTTATTGGGTTCTTAGGCACATTTTCATTCTATCAATTTATCCATAGCGTCGGATACAACATTACCTATCAATAAAAATAAGGTTAAAGCACGTAAAATATAATCTATTGGCTCAAATTGGATTGTAAATATGTCTCTTCCATTTTCCAAATAATCAATGTATAATACATTCAAATTTCTAAAATTTTCAAATTTTTTTGAATTAATTATACCTTATATAGTTAACTATAATAAGATATTAAAATGATTATACATTAAAAATTGTAAAAGTCATTACTAGTATCGGAGTGTAAGTGTGTAACAAGTATTCCCACTAAGTCAAGGTGGGGGATGTAATCCCACTCAACAACCACAAAGAAGAACAATGTCATCAGATTCAGCAAGGTTAGCCTGAGGAGCTTGCTTTTGAACAGAACCTTGGCGTTGAGGACATTGGTAAGCCTTATGATCAGGCTTGCCACATACATAGCAAAGAACAGATCTCTTCTGAATCTTACCATCAGGTTTGTTGAATTTCCCTTGCTTCTTACCTTTGTTGTTGACCTTCTTACCTTTACCTTTAAACTTATCGGATCCCGATGAAGCAACGGCGAGATTCCACCGAGGTTAGCTTTGGTAACATTAACAACAACAGAGTCCCGATTGTCCTTGATTCGGTTTGCCTCTTCAATCCTCATATGACTAATGAGTTCCCGAAGAGACAGAAACTCTTTCCTATGTTTCAGATTATTACGGAACTCTCTCCAGGAAGGGGGAAATTTTTCCAGCAATACATTAGCTTGAAAAACTTCACAAATCTTCATGTCTTCATTTAAGACATCAGCACACAAATTTTCGTAGACATGAACTTGGTCCATGACAGGTTTGTCATCAACCATCTGGAAAGCCAGCCACTTTCCGACAACATACTTTTGTTTCCCAGCATCATCAGCCCCATATTTCTTTTCAAGGGCCTCCCAAATCAGTTTAGATGATTTATGAACCATCAATAAATCAAACAGATTGTTTGTCATAAGATTAAGGAGGTGAAAACGAACAGTTTTATTATCTTTCTCATATTTTAGAATTTCGTCCTCATTCTTCTTAATAACAGAAGCAGAAGGAGAAGAGGATGAATCACCTGAAGAAATAAGCTAAGCGGGACGAGCCTTGAAAAGAACGTAGTCGATGTCCAACTGTTCAAAGAACATTAGCAGTTTCTGAGCCCAGCGTTTGTAGTTGTTCCCGTCAAGGGACTCAAGTTTAGAAAGATGAGCCATGGATTTATTGGAACCGTCAGCCATTGCAAATAAATTTAATTGCTTTCAAATTGTTAGTAACTGACAATCGCAATGGCAAGGGAGAAAACAGATTTCAAGGCTGTGCCGTGGTAGGAGACCACTGACTTGAAAGCAATTACGGCCCGACAACGGTGGTAATCGATCTGGCCGGAAAGCTCCCCAAGGTTAACACAGCAACCTAAACTGTCACCACTAACAGAGTAGGCTATGGAGATTAGCACGTACGAAGTGAAAGAATGTTTCTGTGTATATCCAACTGAAGAACAGAGAACTGATCTTATAAGAGGAGATCAGACCAAAAACGGAAGGCATTCAATCCGGGGAGGATATCAAGGGATTACCATAAATACTGTAACGTTCAAAACGTTACAGTCTTCCCACAACATATCACACACATGCAACCAACCAGCCTGGGTACAAAAAGATAGTTAAGTTAAGTTTATTCCCCAAGGCCCAAGGCCCAAGGCCCTGGCCCGGTCCGGGCGGGCGGTGCGCGCGCGTGTGTGATAGCAAGCCCAAACCATAGCATGATATCCAACCACAAAAGCATCTCAAGTACCAACTCAATGAGAATAAGGAAGAAGGGAATATAAAAACAAGGAAGTATTCCCTTCCACAAGCAATGTGGGACATTTAAAGAAAAGAAGACAAAGGCTTTTCAAGCCTTGTTTCCAACATTTATAAACTTCCTTTGGTGGACCAAAACCTAATGTTTTTATAATTAGGATTCTTGCAGATCATTACTTGATAGAGTTGTAAGTAGTTCAGGTGTCTATGCAATAAAATCTTAACAGCACGGTGATTGTCACCTAATTGCTAAACCAAACCCAAATTCGAGACCTTATCACGATTAAACACTTCAAATCGTGTACGTGACACTGTCTCGAGGAGGCAATTTGTAGACACTAAAAATTTATTAGTGTTCTATATTAAAATAGTTTAATTATTATTGAGCTAAAATAAATATAACTAGCACAATTTAATTAATTTAGCTCACCTAAATAAAAATATCCAAATTACACCAAACAAATATTATTTGGATTGTAAAATATTTGCGCCAATCCATATATACTAGTCCACATAAAATGGTCAAATGGCAAAGATAAAAAAAGACTTCCAAGTCATAAACGGGCCCAAACCCATAAATTACCAAGTCCATAGATGAATCTACATTCCCTATAATAGACCTCACCTCCTTCAGTTGAGGGGACCAGAAAATCATTATTCTCAAGAGCTCATAAAATTCTCTTGGAATTCTCTGCAAGTAGTCAACAAGCATATTAAATCTGTGCCGACTGTTCAGATACACTCAAACACACTCGATTGAGATTCAAGCTTTGTCAGCCCTCATTCGAATACATTCAAACAAAACCTTCAAACTCAGGTTGACGTTGACGAAACGTCATCTCAAACTCAAACTCAATTTGACATCGACAAAACGTCATCCCAAACTCAAACACACAGGTTGACGTTGATAAAACGTCACCCTACACTCAGCTCCACGTCGACATCAACACATGTCACTCTCCAGCTACGGAACAGAATCAGAGGACTTAGTTTATTTTCATTATAAAATGTCTATGGAGATTGTACTCGATACATTTATTGAAAAAAATTCTTTGTTACTTTGTTTCCTGTTTTTATTTATTTTGACTCGAAATTTATGTATGCATAGATCAGTTCCCATTTCTCTGGGACATCAATACGTGGTTTGTGTGCATGTTAGAAGGTCGGGTAATCGTGTAGCTCATCTCGTTGCACATATGATGCATGTTAGAAGTGAGTAGAGAGTGTCGTTGACGAGTCTGTAGCGAATGTGCTGCAATGAGGCAACAACATCACAACGTCGAGTAGATAAGCGAAGTCATATCAGCGGGCGGTGGTTTGCTTGGGCGGGCTCGTGCGTTTAGCGATCTTCTGGGTAGGCAATAGTTTTTGCCGGGGGAGTCCATGGCTCAATTGAGCGACTCGTCAGATTGGTTTGCAGCACATTCCTAGGTTTACTTGACTTATGTTGTTTATGCCCTAGTATAACTATGATTTTAGGCCGTTGTTTTATTGTATGCTATAAGTGAGACTTATATTCATAAACTGAGTGATAAATTCATCTAGAGACTTCTAAAGAGAAATTAGAGAGTCTTGAGATCAAATTGTCTCCTTGTTATATCATCATCCTTGATGCAGCCGGTTTTCTCCCTATTGAAATGTTTCCACGTTAATCTTGTGTGTTCTTTATTGCTTTAATTCTTAATTCTTGTATGTTGACTTCCACAAATTGTACTTTAATTGCTTGATTTGTTAGTATTAGTGATACTTATTCCTAACTATTTAGGGGGCGTTTGGTTTGTTAAGAGGAAAGGGAAAGGGTTTGAGAAAGGGTTACAAAGAGAATGGAAAGGTTTACCCTTTGATCTTCTAAGTGAGAAGTTTCAATAATATCAACGGGAAACCCTAATATTTCCACCGCCACAATTTTTCCCTTAAAACCACCACTACCCTTACACTATAAAATTCCACCTCCTCTGCCGCCGCCCTTATTCCTCTCCGATGTTGCCGGCACTCTTCCCCAACCTCGCGTTGCCCCATTCCCTTTTCCTTCGCCGGAGACACCTTCTTCTCATCCTCAAGAAAAAAAAAATCTCTCCTTCTTTCTTGTAGATCTAGTGGTTTTTGGAGGGAGGTGTTTTCGGGTAGGTGGTGGTGGTTTTGTGGTGGGTGGTGGTTGTTTTCGGGTAGGTGTTGCACAGTTAGTATAAGGTGATGTGGGGTTGTTTCGGGTGTTGCAGAGGTACAGTGGGTTCGGCTGGGTGGGGTTATTTCGGGTAGTGCAATGGTGATTTCAGGTAGGGTGTGGTTATTTCCTGCCGGGTAGGGTGAGTTTGTTTCAGGTGGTCGTTTTGGGTGGGTTGGTGCTTTGGGTGGAGGGGTGGTGTTCCCGTGGCCAAGTGGTGGTGGTCATGGTGACACTGGAGTTACAAGAGAGGAAGGGTAAGTGAAACTGTTGGGGGATGAAATCAATGTAAAGGGGATTGTGGGTAAACAAGGGGTAAATGAATGATTAAATGGACCAAATAAACAAGTAAGAAAATAAGCTAGTCTTGCGTGGACCTGGTCCACACTAATATTATATGGACCAAAGCGACTCATATGACATAGTGACTATTTTTTTTCACATGGTACCTTTTAAAATCTTAAGTTACACTAATTTATTATTAGCTAACATATTAACAAATTTTTTTTGAAACAGTCACCCTTTCTTATATTAATTTATCATAATGAAATTTTCACCTTTTTTTTGACATAGCCACCCTCTACAATCTATACCTACTCCTCTTTTGTATTTTTATTTTTTTGACATAATTTTATAAGTAACATGTACTCCTTTCGTTTTTAAAAGTTCTACTCGATTAATATAGATACACAGTTTAAGGTAAATTATTAGAGAGAGTGTGTAAAAAGTGGGTCCACTTGATTTCTTTACTTTTTTTAGTGATGAGAGAATATGAGTTTATTATATTTTATGGGAGATAGAGAGCATGGAAGAGAGAGAGTGTGGGCTAGGGACGATGAAATTATTGTACTTCCTCAGTTCTTTTATTATTGCAACATTTCCTTTATTTGGAAGTTTCATATTAATTGCAAAATTACTAAAATTGACTATGTTTCTCTCTATCTCTCTTCTTATCACATGAGTCCCTTTTTCCATATCTCTCTATCTCTCACATCTCCTTAAAAAATGTGCAACCCCTACATGTTGCAATTATTAAAGAACGGGTGAATTATATCTTTTGCCAAATGAGAAATAAAGTATAGTGAGTATAACTTTTAAAAACGGATTAAAAAGAAAAGCCAGTAGAATTTTAAAAAACGGAAAGATTGAAGACGTGGGCCCACACTTGACTTAGTGTGTCAACATACGTTTTTTTTATATTTTGTAGGATGCCTTATATTATGGAACATTTTTTTTTGCTAAAATGCCTTATAATTAGAAATGTATAGAGTATAAACATATGATTTTATTTTCAATTTGAAAAAGAAATCAAATGTAATTTATTAATCATTTATTGAAAAAAGAAAGCATATATGATTTACTAATCATTTATTTGATAAAGAAAGCATACTTTTCGTATTACTAAACACAGCAACTCAACATTCAGCAAGCACCTCTCCATTATTTCTAGAAAAAAAAGAAGTAAACTTTGATTTAGTAAGCGCCTTTCTTTTCCAATAATGAATAAGTCTACTCCAAAGTACATTAATAATATCCTATCTACCAACTACTAATCTTCCCCCAACAACTCCACTCCAACTAGCTTCCTGCACTCTTCTTCTTTTTCCCTCTTTGAAACTTTTTTTTTTGTTTTGACAAATTGCTGAAAGAATTAAATTGCATACACACTTCGAACTTTCAAGTGGGCCGTAAATTTTAGTTATGCATGATTTCCTCATGCTATCACAGTCATATACTCATATAGGATAATTTGTTTTCTTTCTCAGTAGTTGTTATGAGACTACAATAAGTCAAAGATGTACAATACCAAGCAAGCGGTTTCCCACCTCGTCACTTGGAGGTCATAAGTTGGGATTGTAGTTGCTAGCTAGCCACTTGTTGATATTTCGAGTGAGAATTTCCCCTCCCCTATCTTTTTCTTCAGCGTTAAAGACCTAATCTATTAGATTAAACTTACATACCATGAAAATTCAAATTCTTGTTCAACTTCATGTTTATTATGCACTACGCAATCATTAAGTGTTGGAGAAAGAAAATAGAATGTATTACATTATAAGCTAGATGAGCTACTCCTACTATTGCCAATTAATTCTAATATGAAACCTCTTTTGGGCTTTTTGTTTGAACCAAATTCTCCTCCTCCTTATTGGGTTGCTTAGGCCCATTTTCATTTCTATCAAATTTATCACATCGGATACAATTACCTATCAATAAAAATAAGGTTAAGTACGTAAAATATAATCTAGTGGCTCAAATTGGATTGTAAATATGTCTCTTCCATTTTCCAAATAATCAATGTATAATACATTCAAATTTCTAAAATTTTCAATTTTTTTTTGAATTAATTATAATTATATAATTAAATATATTAACAATTAAAATGATTATACATTAAAAAGTGTAAAAGTCAAACTAGTATGGAGTGTAAGTGTGTAACAAGTATTCCCACTAAGTCAAAGGTGGGGGATGTAATCCACGGGCCTAAATTGAATTGTATTAAAACATAAAGTCTGCTAGCATACCATATAAGACCAAAGTTTATACATACAATATTACATAAAGTAACTTTATCAAACCCCATATATTAAAAATCATCTTATCCCTTCTCTTACATTTCTCTTCATTTCTCTACCTAGCTAGAACATCTTCTGTTCAACTTTCAAACATTTTACCAAAAAATTTAATCAATGGCTTTATTTAGAGCTTTGAGCACAAGAAGAAGCAGTCGAGGTGGCGGGTATGATAGGCTGTTAGACGAGAGTACTATTGGTATCCATGATGGTGCGTCTGATCATCAAGATCATGTGATGTTGAAGAGGGTTACAAGTGTTCCTGCTAGTATGTTATTCGGATCCTCTTGGAAAAAATCCGGGTTCGAAACAAGTGTTCCTGGAGCAAAGATTAATAACTCTAAGCCAAAACACCAACAACAACAACAACAACAAAAACAAGTAAAAGGTAAAAATGGTGGGAAAAGTGTACACCCATTATTTAGTTTGTTTGAAGGAAAGTGGAAGAAGAAGAAGATGACAGCTAACCCGGATTTTTCGAGGTATGTGGAGTATTTGAAAGAAGGAGGGATGTGGAACAAGGACACTAATTCACCTGCTATCTACTACAAATGATATATGGATTTCAAGCTTCTTCTTTATTCTTTTTTTTTTTTGGGTTTGTATATGTGTTTGGTACTTTGGTTATGAGTTGATGGGGAAAATGGAAAGTTATTATAATTATTATTGCTTTTAGTGGTTAAAAATGAAGAGCAACCATGCATCTTTTATGGATTTTCTCTAGATTTGCCTATTGACTTTATTCAACTTGTTATTCACAAGTCACAACCCACTTTTTGTAGTGGATTAAGGTTAAATAAATGATGAGGAGAGTTTCTTATAATTTGTATATAACAAATATATATATATATATATATATATATATATATATATATATATATATATATATATATATATATATATATATATATATTGGAAAAAAATTAACCTAATCTAATTTGGTGTCTCGTGTTTTCATTGATTTCATTTTTAATTTAACATCTTTTACTTAATAGTAGCTTCGTTTATGTAATCCCTCTATTATGCGGATCTTGTCTCACAAGTCGATTTCACTCCAAATAATTGAAATTCAAGCCTTCTTATATATCTTGGTGCATTGATAAATTGCCTAGTTTACATCCCCGTCGTTATTTTAGGGTCTTAAAGATCTTAGGAAAAAGATAGAACGAAATAAAAAGAAAGAACGATCATGATTTTAATTTAGTAGTGTTATGATTTTGCAAAAATGTGAGCGTTTCATATATACTTGCTTATTTTTGTTAGCTAGTGAATAATAATAATAAGAATAAGAATAATAAACGACACTTCAAATTTAGACAAAATTCTTAGCAAAGTTGTTGCAGGGGCCCTAAAATGAAAAGAAATACTTACAACGTCGGAGCACCAAATGAAATAAGGGGGAATACAAGCTACCAAATATCAAATCTCGAGATATTATACCAAAATTGAAATTTTCCTAGTTATATTTTATGATACGTGTCTAATTTTCAATGTTTCTTTTCCTTTATTATTAGTTTTGAAAGTCAACAATCTCACCAATCTGACTACTAGTAGAGAAGATTTTATTTATGTTGGTGTACCTTTTCTAAGAAGAAAATATTAAAATAAAGGCTAAGTTTCATATCCTGGAAATGGATTCATCTAATAATTTTTTTAATCTGGTTTCATCAATTTTTTGATTTACTTCAGGTGTAGTTTGATTAAAAATTTAAAATTAAGCTATTAACAACAGAAGGTTCTTGGTTGGCCACGTGTTTGAGTTTGTATGATATTTGAGCAAAATGTTTACAGATCTTTCTTTCCTGATGATAAGTAAAAGAAGGTTTCTATGAGAAACCGTGCAAGTGCTTCCAACCAAGAGCAGCAAATTAAAGAACGATATACACGGAGCTTAAAGTACTTCAAGTACGGTGAGGTGACTACGGTGTTCTCGAGTTATACTCCTTTATTCTTCTTTTTCATATTCATGTTTACTCCCTCTGCTTTTTTTTTATTTGCTACATTTGTTGTGTACGATTTTCAAAGCATTATTTAACTCTTAATATCACTTATTTTGCTTAAGTAAAAATTATAAAAATTTGATACTATAAATCTACACGTCGAGACGAATCTAACAAGATCACACATGACTATATTTTTACTTATAAAATATTCAAAATAATCGGTCAAAGTAGTGGCTTCAATCCCAATGAAACAAATGTAGCAAATAAAAAAAAGCAGAGGGAGTATTATTTTGGAAAAATTGGCCAGAGCGATCCTAACTATAGTCCCTCTTCTATAAAAGGTCCCAACTTTCAATTATTCCACAGCATTCCAACATTTGGGAAGTATTTTACAAAAATGGTCCTAGCAAGTCATCTAACCTGCTACAATATGTAAACCTCTAAAACCACCACCCTTGCCAACCCTCCACAATCTCCCACGCTTTCGAAACCTCCTTCCTTGACGGCACCCCCTCCCCCGCCCTCGAAACCTCTTCTCATGCCCCGCCACTCCCTCCCCCGCCCTTGAAACCGCCACTCTTTGCACCCTGCCGCTGGCTCGCCGGAGCCCGGTCATAGTTTGCTGCTGCCAATCTGAAACATGATAAATTGACCACAAAATGACATAACTCAAAACTACTACTATATTGTAACATCAATCTGAAAATTTATAGCAAGAATTTCTCATATTCTTCCGAGTTCTTCACCAATTCCTCAACTTTCTCCATTAATCCACCAATAAGTTTCTCAGATTCTTCCGATTGCTTCACTAATTCTCCATTTTCTTCTCCATTTGCTTCACTTTATCCTCATATTCCTTCAACAATTCCTGAAACTCGCCAACTGAATACTCAACCTCCTCCTCACTCTTCAACACACTAATCTCATTTTCTTTCTCCTTGCTTTCTCCTCCAACTTTGCAATCTTTGAATTCTGCTCATAATTCTCGCGATTCAACTCCTCGCCTTCGTTCAGTGCAGAGAGGAGGTCGTGTTCAAGACGCACAACCTGGCCTTTGGAGCATGAAATCCTCAACCTCCTTGGAGTATAGATTCGGAATCAAGTCCTCATGCAAGCACGGGTAGGTGGGAGTTTGAGTAAGTTTGGTGGAACAAAAAATAGTTCTCCAAGACAGTAAAAAAGAAAAACAAATTACAACATATTATAATTATGCTTCCTCTAGCTTAAACTATTTATTCCCTTTGTTTTAATGTCAATGTTCATCAAATGAGTAAGTTTAATTAACTTTAATGTGTATTTTGAAAATATTGACATTTACAGATTTCTGAAATACTCATTAAAGTTAATTAATGCATTAATGTCAATATTTTCAAAATACATGGTCATACTCATATGCATGTCTTAGAAATTAAAAGCAAATGAAACCTTTAATTAGAGACTAAATGAGTAATAAATCAAAGACCTCAAAGCCGCATAAGGAATTACTCAAAATTTTAAGAAAATAAGCTAGAAATATATTATTATTGGCCTGAGTTGAGACTTAAAAGGATGGTATCAAATTAAAGGTGGAAATCAAGTCTTTTGGATCGGGTAAATGCCGGTTTATCGTTCGTTTAGTTTGGGCCAATGCGAGCTATACATAGGTAAATACTGGTTCTTGTCAATTTCAAATTTGGCCAATTTCTAGAGTAGCTAATTTGAGTTTGCTTTGGGTCAATCCAATTCATACTTCCTCTGCTTCTTAATAAGTGCAACACTTGACTATTGCACTATTCACACACCTCACTTTAACTATTGCGATATTCACACACCTCACTTTGACCATATAAAATGGTCATATAAAATGTTCTTGAATTTGTTTCAATAAATATTTTCATAATATCAACTTTTTATAACTTTTACAAATACATGATTAGAGATATTAATGGTCAAAATTGTGTGTTGGCAATGCAAGCGTGAAAGTCAAACTGTTCAACTTATTTAAAAACAAAGGTTAGTATTAGGTTTTTGAGTCATAATCAACTCTCGAATAAATTGGATTCAGGTAATTTCGTCAGGTGCATATATACTGGTAGAGTTGTATCAATTAAAAAAATTCTACGGTTTTTTCACTATATACCACTGACAAATTTTTTTTTGCACCATATACCCTTTCAACTTTTCAAATTCACCATATGCCCCCCACCTTTCAAAAAATACATCGACTTACCCTTTTGACTAACGGTGTTAGACTTCCGTTAGTCATTAACCCCTAATCCCCCTCTAACCCTAATTAACTAACCTAAATCAAACCATAACCCTAACCCTAATCTAATACACTAACTTGGGCCCTAACCCTAACCACCCCTCCCGCACCCCCTTACCCCCCATCGCCCCATCACCCCCTCACCACCACCACCTCCTCACCGCCCCCCTCCCCTTCTCCGCCGACCCCCATCCCCTTCCCCCCGTGACCACCTCTCCTCACCACCACCGAAGTCTCCCTCCCCACTCCCCGCAACCCCGCCCCTCCCCCTCCCCTTCCCCTTGCTGAATCGCACCCCCGAACCCTAAAATAAAATTCGAAATTCGAAACTCGCAACAATTCGTGCTTGAGTTGATGCGGGTTTTCGAGCTTTGAAGGAGTATCAATGGCGAAAGTTTCAAATTCGTGAATTCCCGCAATGGTTGCGAGTTTCGATTCTCGGGAGGGCGTGAAGGAGTTTCGATTCCTCGTAAAATTCCGGGAGAAATGAGAATCAAGCACGAATTGTTGCGCGACGGCGGGGGAAGGGGATGGGAGGTTGCTCGACGGCCGGGGAAGGGGAGGGGGATGCGCGACGGTGGGGGAAGGTGAGGGGGGCTGGGGGAGGGTGGAGGGGGGGGCTAGGGGAAGGGGGGAGGGAGGGGTTGTTGGAGTGGTGGTGCGGTGGGGTAAGGGTGGGGGGGCGGTGGGGGGGGGTGGGGGGGGGGTGGGGGGGGTGGGTAAGGGGGGGTGGGGGGAGGGGGTGGGGGTGTTTGGTGTTAGGGTTATAAGGTATTAGGGTATTAGGGTTAGAGTTAGGGTTAGGATTAAGGGTAGATTTAGGTTAGTTAATTAGGGTTAGAGGGGGGATTAGGGGTTAATGACAAACGGAGTTTAACGCAGTTAGTCATTAAGGGTAAATGGATGTATTTTTTCAAAAGTGAGGGGTATATGTTGAATTTCAAAAGTTAAAAGGGTATATGGTGCAAAAAAAAATATGTCAGGGGTATATGGTGAAAAAATCGAAAATTCTAAGTAAAGACCAAAAGGGTAACGATGTACTTCATATAAAACTTTGCTTCAAGCAAACGCTAACCAAGGAACTGGCTAAGAAAAATACAAGGTATCCATCTAAATCCACACCTCATTTATTCTTAGCGCGAAATTGGGCTTAGTCAAGTTTGTAGATGTTTTAGTCCATTACTTGGTGTTCTCTAATCTTTAATATAATATCAGTCAACTTAATGTAATTTAATGGTGGCACTAAAATTAAATAATAATATTGACATGACAAGTCAAATTCATGCTCTTTTATATGTAACCTACCTATCTTTAATCATGTACAAAGTAGAAATCGACAATGTAGGTTTTTTATTCTCCTAAAGTCCCAAAAATTCCCCTTAAATACCAATATATTGATTGAAAAAACTGATACATGCAATAGTGTTTCCCTCTCGATATAGGAGAATAAAACTCACCCAAATTGCTTATACCACTAGTGGAAAAAAGCCCATCGGATCAGGTCAAAATCGGGCTTACAGATCCGATTTTAGTCCGGATCAGATGGTCCCGCAGCAGTTTGTATAAATTAACTGATCCGGTCAATAGTGAAAACCGGATCAGTATGTGGAAATATATACTGATCCGGTTTTCACTATTGACCGGATCAGTAAGGGGTCAATTTAAATTAAAAAAAAATTATATTGCTGCCTTACGCAGCAATCAGTCCACTTTATGCACGCATTTCAAAAACACAAAGAACGCAAAGTACAAAAAAACTTGAACGAAAAATTACAGCAATACAAAATTACCAAATTCAACTGTATACGAAAGAGCAAAAGAAACTAAAAATTATATCCAACAAAACCAATTAAATTCAACCGAAAATCCTAATTAGAACACGAAATTTATCCAAAATTACATCCAAAGAATCCAACAAAATTCAAAATCATAACAAACCAATCCAATGAAATTAAAAATTATATTAAACGAAATCCAAAATTACAAAAAACGAAATAAAAAATTACAACAAACGAAATCAAAAATTACAACATACAATGTACAAAATACGAAATAGAAATTAAAGAAAAAAATTGCAGCCAAAAAGTGATAATAAAATCAAACAAAACCCTAATAACACAAAAAATCTGAATGACAAAAACGGAATTGAATGGAAACCCTAAATACAAAAATGAAAATAAAAAAACCTAATTACAAAACGAACCGGTGACTTGACGTTTCTCCTTGTTTGAAGAACGCAACGACGAGAGCGAAAACGACGGCGAAGGCAATGTGTTCAGATCTGGAACGTTGAGTGAGCGTTGTTGGTGGGGTTCTCTTCGATTGTCGTTGCGGTTCGTGGTTGGTGCAGTTAATCTTCGATTCAGATCTGAAATGTTCGTGGTTGGTGAGTTGCAAGTGTTCGACAATGAAGTGTCTTCGAGCTAGAGTGCAAGAGTTGGGAAAAGGGTGGTTGGTGCGTTGCAAGTGTTCGTCGCTGAGTTGGGAGTCGGGAGGAGGGAAGAGGAAGGAGAGAGGAGGACAGAGGGCGTTGGATTGAGGAGGGTTAAAGAGGAGGGTTAGAAAGGAGTGTTAGAGAAACGACGTTGAGAGAAATGGATTTAGGTTTAGATGAGATATGAGGGGGAGATGGGAGGGAAATAGCGTGTGAGATTTTGTGGGGGGAGGGGAGTTGGGCCTTGCGAGCTATTTGCGTGCTGTAATAAATTGGGCCTTGCGTATTGGAATGGAAATTTGGGTTTTTGCTTGGGAAAATAACGAAAAATCTGATCCGGTCTTGTGAACCGGATCAGATTTTAGAAAACCAGAGCAGTTTCTAAAATCTAATCCGGTTCACTAAATGACCGGATCAGATTTTCCGTCCAGTTTTCCCTCGCATTTTTTAAATGATTTTCGAATGCGGTTTTATAAAAACCGAATCTGTTACTAAGTGACAGATAAGGTTTTTTCCACTAGTGTACATAAATACCTGGTCTTTGATGATGTTTATGTTGAGAACAAGTGAATGTTGATGACAAAGTATGTTGTGATTGCTGATGAGCCGGATCTCCAAGAAGGTAGACCATCTATAAAATAAGTAAGACTAATCCGGTGGTCATCCGGGTAAACCTGCTCCAATATTTAAGTCAAATGGGTGAGCAAGTAAGCAAAGTGGAAATAGAGAAAGTAAGCAGAGTAGAAATGGAGAGAGTAAGCTAAGTGTTTGTGATAAGAATGAGAATAGGTGAATATACCTTTACCTTTGTCCAAGTGGAATATTTATGGAGGTTATTTGGACATGAGAGGGCCTTGGGGCTTCTCCTTTTGGGTCCATTCTTGCCAAGTAGGCTTATAGGGCTTGATTATAAGATAAATGGTTCAAAATCAACTAGTGGGTTTGTGCCTATATTTAGACCCCAGCAAATGCTCTTATACGCGTTATATTCAATAAATTACGATAGAAAAAAATATGTAAAAGTAAAATATTATATTTCAAATTTTATGTGGAGAATATTTTACATATATTTACTATCAAATCATAATGCTTACAACAAAACATGACTTGCATGGCAGGATCAAATTCCTTACAAAAACTTTTACTTCTAAAATCTATTGTCCGTGACCCCTATTGCCCTAAAGGCTAGATGTAATGTCTTCAGCGAGGATACTGACCATATCCTTCAAAATTGCAAAGGATGTTTGGAACTCGATTCCCATCCAATCCATCAAGCTCTTCCTACTAGATCTCTTGACATGTGGTTGAAAAAGAATATGAGCTCTGATAAAAGCTTTAGATCAGGAGTCGAGTGGCACATTCTCTTCCCTATCCTTTGCCACAAAGATGGCTTTCATTTTTAGATGCTACCAACATACCCTTTCCCTTCAAAATCTCATTCATAGTGTCGTTTGCCTTGGCTTAGATCTCCTAATGGGCCTAACCTCTAATTAGATATATCGGATGCTTGTAGGCACTAACTCGACCCAACAGCTTAATAAGATTGGTTTTCAACATTGTGATCGGGATTTCAACAAGATTGCAAATTCCTTAGCCAAAACATGCAATAGTATTACTAATTGCATGAATGGAAGTAGGACTTTCCCTTTCCCTGTTATTGTAGTATAATGACTTATTTTATGCAATTATCTAATTGACTTCACCTTTTTCAACAAAGAAAAAAACAAAACATGTCTTGGGTATTTTAATTTTATGTAAATCAAACATGAAACACCCCATGAAAGTCCCAAAAGCCGAAACTCATAAAATGTTTCCACTCGTTCATATATCTACTTGTTATCTCCATAGTCCAAAGTCCAAACATTAGAACAAAGAGGAATATTATTTTGATTATTAATGAACTAGAAGTATTAGAAAGAAAAAAGGTTGGTCAAAAGATCTGAAAACGTGGAAATATTTGCAAATTAAATATTTTAGACGGAAGAAACATTGACACCTATATTGCTGGACCTAACTCCATTTTATTGTTGGGCCTCATGGCCCACTCTTTCCTCGCCTCTCATCTGTATTCTCTTCAAATGTAGCTTTTCCCTCAAGATTCCATGACCACACTCTTTCTCCCTTGGCCAGAAAGATAGATTCTGATACCCAATCAAATTATAATAAAAATCTTTACTTAACGACACCGTTTTAAATGTCACGTTATCCTTGTTGTCTTTTCCTCCAAGTCTTCCCTCCAATTTTATTCTTTTTTTAATTGCCTCACACTTATTTCATTTCCCCATTTCTCTGCTTGAAATTACTAATTTAACCTTCCATCTATCTCTCCTCCTCCTTTTCTACATTAGAGGCAATTTTGACTTTTCCTCGCTGAAAACTTCTTCACTTAAACACAACATTCAAAAGCCACACAAACAACAGATTACAGCAGAAACAGACCACGTCTTCGTCTCTTTCTCTCTCCTCTCAAATTTAATTTTTGAACGAAAAAAAAAAAGTAATTTCCAATTCTTCTTCCAAAGGTTAAGGAATAGAGACAATACCCCCCAAAACGCCGTCGTTTTCACCTTTTCCCTCCTCTTCTTCCTCTTCTCACCGCCTTTTGCTCTCTCTTTAGGGTTGTGATTTCAAACCCTCCATTTTTCTCTCTCTAAACTCTTTCTCTCTCTTCTCGAAGGAGGTAATTTATCGAATTTTTCCGATTCATTTTTTCATTTTATTCTCTTTTTTAATTGTCGAAAATTTGAATTTGAATTTGAAATGGTTTGAGTGTGAATTTGGTTTTTGCAGAGATGCCAACGTTCTCAGCGATACAATTCGATCGATATCTGGAGCCCGGAGCTTCCAAAACGACGTCGTTTACAAAGAACCAGAAGATTCCAGATGTTTCGGAATCTCCAATCCTGGAGAGGCGCAATTCGACGACGTTACCAATTGAAGATCTGAAATCTTCTTCGAGAAGACAAGATATTCCGCCTCCTCACCCTCGCTTACGTCGCCGGAATTCCACGTCATCACCGGCGACGGCGAGAGCGCAGATGCATCCAGCGCTCTACACAACACCAGAATCTACTCCTCTCCCTGACTCACCCACGTCATCATTTCCACCTTCTTCTCCTTACATCATCAACCACAAAAGGCGGGGCCCACGCCTTCTCAAGAGCTTGTCCGACCAGAACGTGGCGGCTGCCGCTACTTCGGAGAGTGCTCATACGAGGAGTCTGTCGGAGGAACACGTGTCAATTCAGCGACAAGAAGAGCCGTTTGAGGAGAAATTGGTGGTTAGTGGAACAAACGATGATGTTTTGGTGGCTGAGGTTGAGGTTGAGGTTGAGGTTGAGGAGAGTACAGTGAATGGTGATGTTTTGATGAGAGAGAATGGTGAGAATGAGGATTTCTATGACCCGCAGGAAACTATGAGCTTTTCCGGCACGGCCGATAGCGAGGATTGCGGTGGTGAGAGGTCGGCTAAAGCTTACACACCCGTGGGAGAGTTTTATGATGCGTGGGATGGTATATACTCTAATTTTATGTTTTTAAATTGGTTTTGTTTTTGTATGTGATTCTGTTTTGTTGATCATACTGTTTTTTGTACTGGAAAATTATTGGCCCTACTTTGTTAAGCATTGTTAAGGTTAAGTGGGGGGGGAGTTGAATTGAAGTGTTAATAATTGGTCCCACTGGTTTGTTTATGTGCATTAAGAACTTAATTTGCTGTGAAATGATGGCTCTTGGACACAGTAAGCTCTATAATTCTACAAAATTAGAGTACTTTTTGGTACATAGTGAAAAGCATTTGGCTTAGGTGATCTATTAGAGAGGTTTTTGGAGCTTGGAGACAGAATTATTCGGCTAAAGTAGGTACTATCCAAGCCAAGTTCGGTCTTTATTAATAATTGAGAAAAAAATATTGGGCCTTAGTAAGGCAATTGGCTTAGGTGATCTATTATAGAGGTTTTTGGAGCTCAGAGACAGAATTATATGGTTCAAGTAGGTTTTATCCAAGCCAAGCTCGGTCTTTAATTAATAATTGAAAAAATATTGGGACTTAGCAAGCAAATTGTAATTTCTAATATATGGGTGTTAATTTACCAAAGTGTGTGTAAGTAACCAAATTATAGGGTGCAGTCATATCATATGATGTGCAATGAGAGAGACCCTTGTTTACGTATATAGTTTATTCATTTACTAATCCTCCTTTAGCTTAGGAGGGAAATTTTGCTTTAAGACTCCCGTTTTAGTGTATTATATGGATATAGATAAGATTTTGGAAGCTAACTTATAAGGGCTTAATCTGTGGGTGAGAAATTGCTCACAGTATTTCTTAAGGCCTCGCTTAACAAGTAACAAGAGCATCATAGTTTGGGTTTATTCTTCTCTTGATCCTGAAAGAACTTAGAAAATATAGTATATGAAATTGACACTCAAATGTTTAGTTACTCATCAGAACTGGAAGAAGGGCATGTAGAATGAATGACGGCACCTCAGAGATGGCTGCTTCTTTAACATGAAACTTCTAGCGTCTTATTATGTGGGTTTTTTTAAGAAATAGTTTCATCATGAAGTTACAAAATTGCCATGGTGTTTTGTGATTTATAGGAGTCGCAAATTAGTGATCGGCTTGTTAAGTTTGATTATTTGATATGCAGCACGAAGATTCAACTTGCGATGCTGCCCTATGCTACGTGTAATGCATTGGAGTTAATTGAAGATAAATTGAGTGTGTCTATGAGTTACTATGAGATAGATATCAATTGCGTCTGCCCTGTGTACATTTCACTTTTAATCTTCCCATTCATGTAGGATGGGTGAGTCTCAGCGGCTCAGCCTATTAACCCATTTTGTTGTATTAAGATCCTCGCCATCTCCTATCTTAAGGTGATGATACATTAGCTAGTAAATTGAAATAGTCTCCCCCCCCCAATTTCCTCTCTTCATGCATGCCTAACCATTGATTTAGGAAATGGGCCATCCATTTCTTGTAGGAGCTCAGATTGTTAGTGAGATTACAAATCAGTGGTGTTGTTCTTGCTAGGGGTGCTAATGAGCAGTAAACTACTCGGCTGGTCAAAGCTGCTACAGAGCTCGATGGCTCGAGACCTAATGAGCCGAGCCGAGCTACCTTAACAAACAGAATACTTTTTAAAATATTAAAAATTTCCATTAATGTTTAATATAGAATTAAATTAATAACTATGAAGAAAAATTGTAGTCTTGGACTTGAAGACCATACTAGAAAGATAAAGTTTACTGTTTGATAAACAAGAAAACACCTAAAAAAGGACAACAAAAACCTTTAAAAAAACAAAAATAGAACTTTAAAAAAAAGGCAAAAATTTTAAAAAAAATGAGATATTTTCTCCTTGTAAGTTGTAACTGATGTAGTGATGACCATGGGGTGTCATTGTGACTCCTTCAACGGAAATTAAAAAATTAGAAATAGTATTTGTTTTACCTAATTGGTGGAGGAAAATGTAGAAGAATGAAGACATAATTGGCGTAAGAAAGAGGAAAAAGGAAACATCAATTGTGAGCTTTGGCTGTGTAACGCAACAGGAAAGTAAAATTGTAGTTCCCACATCGCTAGAGTAGAGTAAGGGGCCAACCTACTATAAAAGAAAGCCTTGATTCAGTAATCCTTTACACGTTACAACTGGCCTATTTGGGCCGTGCAAATAACAAGTTAGACATTGGGCCTTAAACTAACATTGGGTCTAAAAATCTGACTTTTTTTGCTTTAGTTTAATGTCAATTTCGAGCTTTTTCGAGCCTGGAAAGAGCTCGAGCCGAGCCGTGGATTTTGGACTCGAGGTCGAGCCGAGCTTACAATCGAATAGCTCGGCTCGAGCCGGCCTTAGTAAAGATTTTCGAGCCGACCCTAATCAAGCTCGGTCCGTTGTTAACACCCCTAGTTCTTGCTACGTGATTGTTAATGAAAATATAGCTCTCAAATGCTAATTGATGTTTAATCACTTAGATTATTTCCATTTGGCAACATTGTATTGACAGGATTCTTTTCTCTAATTTTGATTTAGAACTCTCCTCTGATAGTGGGCTACAAGCAGTAGCACAACGCTCTCTTAGTGACGTTGAGATTGAGCTACGAGAGATGAGGCTGAGTTTGTTGATGGAGATTGAAAAGAGGAAGCTAGCAGAAGAAGCTCTACAGAGCATGCAACAACAGTGGCAAATTCTGCGAGAGAAGTTAGGGGCTGTTGGATTGATACTTCCAGCAGATCTTACTGCTTTAGCGGAGGATAGCCAAGCAGATGCTGGTCCTATTGAAGAGATTTGTCGACAAATCCAACTGGCACGTTTTGTGTCGGAATCTATTGGGAGAGGGATTGCAAAGGCTGAAGCTGAGGCAGAGATGGAAACTCAGATGGAAATGAAGAACTTTGAGATTGCTCGTTTGACTGATAGATTGCATTATTATGAGACTATGAATCGGGAAATGTCTCAGAGGAACCAAGAAGCCATTGGTGAAGCTTCATTCTCATTTTTTTCCCCTATGTCACTTTATATGGAGTTGGCATGATTTCAATTGATTAATGATGCATGATTTTCACTTTTCCTTTCATCTTTTGCTTGCATTCTTGCAGCCATTTGTTTATATGGCTTCTCCTAGTCTATACTTTTAGCCTTATGTGCATGCCTTTCGTATATCTTACATGCGTACCACATAGCTCGTACTTGTTCTGTTGCTATGCTTTAAATAAGCAGGGAACTGGATCATTGTGCTGCATCATGCTTATGCAGAAATTACCTTGGGTGCTTTAGTACATAGCATGATGTTACAAAATCATACTCCTACTACATAAGCTCTAGAAATTAGGGTTAACTATTAAATGTTAATTTCCTTCACTTGAGGCATCTTGCAGTACTTGCCCTATAGCTGCCTGATTATTCAGTTTATAGGATTACTATGTGTTAATTACACAGCGAGAGAGTTTGCAATGGTGTTTGGAGATTTTGTGTTTTTTTCTGTGCATACTTCAGATGCCTTTAGGAGGTTTCCTTTATTCACATGTGTCTAGTATAATGTCATCAAGAATGCTAAGCTTTATGTTATATTGTTATGAGAATTTTTTTTTCCAATGATTATATATACATTTATTTGCAGAGATTGCACGGCATGAAAGACAGAAGAGGAGGAGAAGACAAAACTGGGTTTGGGGCACGTTACTTGTTCCAACCATTACCCTCGGCGTTGGAGCTTTGGCATGGTCTTATTATCCAAGTGGAAAAGGATCATCTTCAAGCCAACATCCTGAAGCCTCTCAACCTGACAGCAATAAGAAGTGATTAGCTTCGTCATCCAAAAATAGTGTCATACTCTAGGAAGAAATAATTCGACAAAGTCTGATGCATTTGTGCAATGTGCATAACAGCCGTTTTCCACATTTCCGGGTTGCATATCTTTGTGCTATGCAGAATGTATAGTTTGGGAAAATAATGTTACTTTACTTTTGAAGACCAGCCTCTATTCGGGCAACGCTGGAATGCGTTGTTGGAGGGTGAAAGATCAGGATGAATCCCTTGTGCTAGGATGAGGTATTGTCTCGTTCTAGGTGCCAAGGATTCTTAGAGAACTCTGGAAAGTGTGAGTGTATTTATTGTGGCGCAATTTTGAAAAGAACATAGAAAGGGCAGAGAAAGGGCCTAAATTTTGAAAAACTTCTAATTTGTAGTGTGTGCCTGGTTGATCTATTTGGACATGTTAGTATGATAGAAGCACAAATAGATTGTCTGTATTGCTGCTTTGCAATTTAAGTGTTAATTTTGCTCGAGTGTATTTTGCTCCAGGAAATTTGATGAGAAATTTCCTGGAGAGACTTGTAGGTTTATGTTTCGATATGTTCGTCTCTCTGATATTGCAATATTCCCCATGTACGAGTCTACAAGTTACAACCCTTTTCAATATGTTTCTCTGGCTAACAGTTTCGGATATAAAATGAAAATGATACTTTTTCTGTTTAGAAATAATTGCACCATTTATATAGTATATCTTATACTTTGATTGTCTTTGGCAATTTATATTTTAGGAAAAATATCATCATACGGGATATTGCTAGATTAGTTTCAACGTATAGATTTGAATAACAACTTTTTATAACTTTTACTTATTGATAACTAATAATATAAATCATTCATCGGCAAGCATGAAAACATGAAATGATATAACTATTTTTAAAAAGAGGGAGTATGACCTAAATCTTAATGAGATTCTGAAGAAAATAATTTTGCTAGAACACTTTGTTTTTGTTTTAAAAAAAGCCTATGACTATAAACATTTCTTTTTGGGGATAATTTTCAATTGTTTGAAAGAATGCTTTTCAAAGCAATTATTGGAACCATGTATGATATGAGGCAAAAATAACGGGATTATATGAGAAACCAACATACAGTTTAAAGGTTAAGTATTCTATAAATAACACTCTTCTTCTTTCTAATATAATTTCCCTTCTCTTTAAGGCTTTAGCACATAGTACATATTAAGAGTGATTGAGAATAAGGAGTGAGTAACTAGTTAATCATTATTCCCATATTTCTAATGCTTGTTGCATTTTTTTTTATTCGAGTTTCACTTAAAAAGGATTTATTAACTTTTTGGACCTTAATTTATCCCTAATCAAAATAACGCTTATCAACTTTCATTTAAACTTACTAAACCTAAACTTAACTAATCATAATCTCATTTTTCCGTAAATAAGTGAAAGTAAAAGGAGGAGAAGAGAGCCTTAGATACAAAATTTGAAATACAACTTTGCAACAAAAATAAAAAAGTAAAAATTGATAAGAACAGTCTCAATTACAGGTATTTCGCCATTTTTAGTCCAACCTAAGGATTACAACTTCTGCTCATGGGCTTATTTTATTTGTGCACTGGTATTATAATTTATATAACCCATTACTCTGTTAGCCCAAGAGAACAGAATTATTGACGTTGTTTTGAAAACAAAAAAAAAAAGCTACGAAAGTGGATAACATTAAGAGTTTTACAGGAAAACTGTGGAAAGCGAGCTCAAAAAAATGGAGGTCTTAGCAATTAGCATAGCTTCAGTAGGAGAGAGATTCATCTCTCATTCTTCAAACCTTGTTTCTCTCTCTTCATCTTCTTCGCAACAACTTACTCGATTCTCCTCCATTCAATTCAAGAACAGAAACAGTAGAGTGCGAAATCGCAGTAGCATTGGTTTGCAGGAGAAACTTCCATTGGTAGAAGACGAAACAGAAAGAGACGTAGAAGTAGAAGAAGGAGAATTTGAAGAAGATTTGTTTTCTTCGTCGTCTTCGTTTCTCTCTCTTACTGAAAAGCCGGACCGAAATTTAGTTTTGCTTGATGAATATGAAATGGAGGAGAATGATTTTGACTCTAATCATCGAAGTGGTTAGTTTCGATTAAACTTCTGATTTTTTTTTTCCTGATTTAGGGTTTGAAATTGAATTTAGTTGTTTATTTCAGTTAATTTGAAGTTTGAACTACTTGTGGAAATTGACTGTATGCTTTAATGGTGTTTGATTGCTTATTTAAAGGATATATTAAGGTTTATGTTGTGGTAATAGTTTTGCAATGTGTCATGTTGTATGCTGGGTTCGCTTCTAATTTTGTGTGTGATTGATGAAGGATTGAATTATTTAGTTTTTCTTTTGAGGTGATTGTCTTGCAGTAGTATTGTTTCCTTTGGCATTGTGATTATTTTTAACGGAGGAACATTGTCGATAAATTAAGTTATGTTGTGGATTGGATTTCAATTGGTTGTCTTTGCTCCATTGCACCTCCGCGAGGTAGATATTTTGTATAAAATGTAACGCCGCACCATTAAGAGTGATTTTTTTTAGAGGTGCTAGAGGTGGAATAGGATCAAGTATTGAAGCGTAATGATCGTACATTTGTAATGCATTGTTGATTGTACACCTTTAAATTAAGGTAAATATCAAGTCTATATATTTGGGGTGATCTCGAAACAAATAGGAAGAAAAAGGTGAAGGAATTTGGGAGCACCATGGAACTGATCTATGTGCCTTAGAAGTTTTAAGTAGTTTTTGGATCATGGAAAAACATAGGAAACTTTACTTCAATCATAACAACACTGCGACAGTGCCAAAGCCTTAATCCCGAAAGATGGGGTCGGCTGCTTGAAATGGAAAACTTTTACTTCTTAGGAAATAGATAATTGAAAGGTTTACTGCATGCACTTAACCAAGCAGCTTTGGGCAATTCCTAATTTTCATCGAATTGCAATTTCTAGGGGAGTTATCTTGCATGATGCATCCACCCAAACCTCTTCTATGTTTAGTACAAAGCTTTAGAATAAGGCAATCCTTGGCTTTGCCTAGTTGATATTCAGAAATTACAGTCTGATTATAGCGTATATATGTGTCATCTTCGACCTACCGGGGATGCTGTATGACAGTATGAGTCTAATTTCTCAACGTTATGTTTGAATATTGTGGTACGACCACTCTGAAAAGAATGATGCTCAGTTTGACATTACCTTTTAATTGAATATGCAGGATATGTGGCTGTAGTGGGCAAGCCAAACGTTGGGAAAAGCACTCTTTTGAACCAAATGATTGGTCAAAAGCTGTCAATTGTCACAGACAAACCTCAGACTACCAGACATCGAATCCTTGGTATATGTTCTGGCCCAGATTATCAGGTTTGAATTTTCCTTTATATGATGGCTTGTGACATTCTTTATTGTGATTTTATCTTCTCTAGACATGATTAACCTTTTTATGCTTGCATTACATTCATTATTCTTGATGTATTTACTTTTAACTCCTTCGTGGGATAGCCCATGCTATAAGGTGTCTTTGGTACTTTGTCATATGATTCTTTCCTCGGTAATAAAGAGACTGTTATTCAATACACTATTGTACTATCTACATATCTAGCCTCATGTTACAGAAGAATGAGTACATCAATCTCTAGCAATATTTTTGCTTATGTCATTATTAGTTGAGGCTGTGCATCAATCTCTAGCAATATTAATATCACATGTATCTGGTTTTATTTCTAAGAAATCTTTTGAATGTTTGTGATTTTCATTTTTTCCCCCTTATACACAGACACACAGTGGCCTAGTGAGATACAGTTAATGAGTATATTTGTGCTATGTAAAATTGTTGAGTCCAGCTGTTAATAGCTTGCAGATGATACTTTATGATACACCTGGAGTTATTGAGAAGAAAATGCACAAATTGGACTCTATGATGATGAAGAATGTCCGCAGCGCTGCCGTCAATGCAGATTGTGTAGTTGTAGTGGTTGATGCGAGTAAAATGCCTGAAAAGGTTTGTTCTTGAGCTCCCATCATCTCTCTGCATCACTAAATTCTCCGTTGACTGACTCAGCTGCCTACTCTTTTTTTCAGTTAGATGAGGTGCTTGAGGGTGTAGGAGATCTAAAGGAAAAATTACCCACCTTGCTTGTTCTGAATAAAAAGGATCTCATTAAACCTGGTGAAATTGCTAAAAAATTCCAGGTCTGTTTATGCCTAATGAAGGACCATATTTCTAATGCTGTCTTTTTGCTTCATGGAACTGTGCTCCTCCTCTTGAACAAAGGATATTTGAGTATCAGATCAGTTTGTTTATACTGAAGTTAGAAACTGATTCTACATTTCTGGTATAGCATGTTGATCACTTAGAATACAAACTCTTCTTTTTTTCTTTTTTCTGTAGCAATCTTTATATTGCTCGATTGACTTTTATGGCATAGCACCTCCTATGGTATTCTGATAGCTTGACTCTATACACTGATACTTATCAAAATCAAAAGCTTTTTGATGAAGTATAAAGCATATTTGCCATCATATAAATGGTGTTTGTGCCTACAGAGCATACTGGCCTACACAAAATGCTCTAATGCCTTTTCCATTCAAGATACATCACTGTTCTGTTGATGGCCTGTAAGAAAGGATAGCTCTTTTACTGGGGAGGAAGGAATTTGTTGCATTTCTGAGAGAGGCGAAGGAGTAGGACATGTGATGCTGAAAGAGGAAATGGACAAGACCAACTGCATATATAAATGTTATCTCATTGAGTGTAATTAAGTGTGGCTATTTGATCGCGTGCAATTCACAAACATGAAGGAACTTAAACCTTGTGTTCTGTATTTTGACCGTGATTACAAGCAGATGGTTGTTACAGGATTAAGTTTATTGTGTTCCAAAAGCAAATATTGATGGCTGGATAATAGATATTTGTTTATGGTGTTTCAAGAACAAATGCTGATGGTTGGCAGACAAGATCCTGCTATTCAATTAAACTTTATACTGGAACCATAGCTGTTGGCTGTTGAAAAATGTCATGCAAGTAAGATGAAAGTCTGTTTTACATTTTATCATATCATATTTGAAATAAATCAATTGTATTTCTGCCTTAGATGATGTTAATTTGTCTAGTTAATATGGGAATCGTTGTCATCATAATCGAGAAAGTATTTGTGATTTGTGATTTGTGATCTGTGTTTTCTGGAGAACTTGGTGTAATGTTACATGTGCTCTTCCTTGCTTACAGATACATATATACATTTATGTTTTGAAATTGTATTATATCTTGAAGCTTGTTTGACACCTGAGTTCTGCTTGTTGCAGTGGTATGAAAAGTTCACAGATGTTGATGAGGTTATACCCGTGAGTGCTAAACATGGCCATGGAGTTGACGATGTCAGAGATTGGATTCTATCAAAACTTCCTCTTGGTCCACCCTATTATCCCAAAGTATTAATTCAAACCTTTAGCTTCTTGTGAGATTATCCTTTTCTGCCCCAATTTTGTTTCGTCATCTGTGCACCGTAGTTGGTCATTGTGGATGACGAGTCACTTATTTTCAGTACTGCACCTCTTGAAATTTTAAATTCGTAAATGAAAATGTTCAATTGCTTTCTTAGCTAATTCATCTATAATTGTTTATTTCTATAGGATATTGCTAGTGAACATCCTGAAAGATTTTTCGTGGCTGAAATAGTTAGAGAAAAGATCTTTTTGCAATACAAGAATGAAGTTCCATATGCATGCCAGGTAACTGTCGAACTTCACAACTGTGACATTTCGTTGCAAGCAGTCCTATTTTTAATGCCATATTCTGTAGGTTAATGTGATAAGTTACAAAACAAGGCCAGCAGCAAAAGATTTTATTCAAGTGGAGATTGTTGTTGAGAAGAATTCGCAAAAGATCATCCTTATTGGAAAGGTAAGAGATTATGGTATCATTAGTATTTATGCTGATAGTTGCATTTCATTTTGACTCTTATATGCGATCAACAATACACACTCAGCTCAAGTTTTACCTGAAGCGGTTCATGTTATCATGTAAGGTTTCCAGAAATTCTTTTTACATCTTATCTCTCTGTCCTTGCTCGAACTGTTTTTCGTTTGTGTAAGCCTCTTGATTCTTCTTTTTATTTATCTTGGTGAGGGCTTTTCTTAGTCACTAGAAATCTAGATCATGTATTGCAGTTCTGGTTATAAATTGTAAGGAATGAACCTTTTTTTGGCAATTAAAGATTTACAGATATCTCAAGCTGGATCTACATTAAGCTGTATTTGCCACCTGAGCTGCTGAAACTTGGTCATGTTAGCCTTTAGCTCTAGCCACTGGTTGTCACAGCAAGTTGTATTTCAAAGCTACTGAGCCCCTGACTTCTGTTTGAATTTTGAACAATCAATTTCTGGTTGTATTGTTCCATTTTGGCTTGATATGAATTGCTGAAGTATTTGGTGTTCCATTTTGTTGTCTAGCTATCTGCTTTAAAACTGTGTACTGATTAGGAAGCTGTTTCTTCCTCTTATCAGAATTGTATACTGATTCTGGATCTTTGTAGGAGGGAAGAGCTCTGAAATTACTAGCAACTGCTGCACGCCTTGACATAGAAGATTTTTTGCAGAAGAAAGTATTTCTAGAGGTGATTGATTCAGCATTTATCCTTATCTTTTCCTCCCCTCTCCAGCAAACAAACAAGCATCCACAAATGCATACACATGATGGACATAATACACTAATCTTCATTGTCAATGCAATGAAGTCGAAATCCCCATTATCTAGCTTTGATCATTATGTGAAATACAGACTACCTATATATCTGACAACATTGTTGTCTACCTCATATTGTAAACTGGCAGACAGTAAATGTCTTTTCAGTTTACTATGTATATACATTCACGACCTGTTTGGTAGGTGGTAATGAATCACGTCAATGTTAACGACTTTATGGGTAATATTGTGGTCTGTGGATAAAGTCTCATGCCAATGTCTGTGTTCTAAATTGTCCTGTATCTAGCTGATAATCTACTCATAAGACTCACAAAATCGTGTGCCTTTGTTGTTTGATTTAAACATGGAACCCAGGTCTTCCACCTTGAAATTGTAAAATATTTTCTTCGATGACTTGTTAGCAAATTGGATTTTGTTCTTATTATAATCATATAGAAGTATCATATTGTTGCGAATTTCTGAAGTCCGTTTTGGGCTGGAATTAAGTGTGACTCAAAACAATTCTAATGAACAGGTGGAAGTTAAAGTGAAAGAAAACTGGCGACAAGATGAAGGGCTTCTGAAGCACTACGGTTATGGAGGTAAAATACAAGTTTTGTAGTGCCAGGATTCATCTCCAGCTGCTGAACCTCTCCCCATCGAAGACCAGGTGGAGAACCCTGTATCTGTTTATTTAGATTATAGATAGATATGCAGCTAGTTGTCTTATAATCATGAGGTTTGTTTCTATATCTTTGTTCTAGTATCTATTTCTTCTATGTGGTTTTTTTTCACTCACTTTTCCAGCTTTCAATTTCTATTCACTTGGTAGTGAAAGGCGGAAAGCTTATATCTTGTTTTATAAAAAAAAATTGAGGTTGCTTGATATGATTATGGTCCTCGTTTTTTCTCCCCATCATGTTTCATCTTTTAATCATACAAAATGCACAATTTTTTCACATGCGATTCTTCTTTAAACATACGCAATTTCTCACATCTGTGTCATTTTTTTAGTCGTACAATGATACAAACTTACGAAGTACTTCCTTATCAGTACCTTCTTGAGGACCTTCTTTTGCATCTGAACAGAAATTATAGTGGCTGGGTCAAGTAACCGTCGCCCTCAAGGCCCCAAGTATGCCTTTGGATTGTAAATGGACTACAAGTCTACAACTCTACTAAAGCTTGTTATTGCTCGTTGATGATGTGTCACTGTCTTATTGGCCCACGTTGCAACCATTTTTGGTATAGTTCCCAGTTTCCCACCTCACAAGATCTACGCAATCTAAGGCCAGGAGATTTCCAGATATACAAAAAAAAAGCTCACATGAACAGTGAGTGAAGCTCTATTCAATTAGGCTGATTTACGCATGGTAGTCCCCGTTGCCGTTGCGCGTATTGGTAGTTGTATGATCGGTTGGTGAGAACAATCTAGGACCGGGCTTTAATTTGGAGACAATCTCATAGAGGCTAAAATGAGAGTCGGTGCTATGAAACCTTTATTGTTTAGACCCAAAAGATGGGCACTTATTGCACAAGATCTACAACCTTTCACAATTCACATGGTGGAGTGATGCTAGGAGTAATAAGTAGTGCAGTAGCAAGTGACCCTACATTGACAAAAATTAATGTACTTCTTGTGATAGCTTGACGAAAACAAAAACGAACAAGAGAGTAATTGCTTGGAATAGCTTGTAAAGGGGTTGTACCGACTTCAAAATTTCCGGGTTCGAAATCTGGAAATGCATTAGCACTTGTTGATAGAGCTTTGATCCTAATTGAATCTCTTGGCTTAGATCTAGATTAGTTAAAAGTCTTATAGGTTCTGAATTAATCGTGATTGTTACAAAACAAAGAAATATAAAGCAGGTGGAAAGCTTCATCATCGACATGTTTGGTTAGACAACGTCATGAGAGATGTTCGTATGGAAAAGTATGGGGAGTGGATCCGCTGATTACGCCATTACCTTCTTTCTGATTTTACTTGAACTATAAAGCTTGGGACAATTTTCTTGAAGAAAATGTTGTGGTGAACCCACTCCTTAATTTTGGGGATTGGCACCGCAACTGCCGCATTGAATGACTCCTTTTTCAGTTTTTCCAGATTTATTACCAAGAACGAAATAAAGTAGACTTATTTGGTACGTAAAAGCGAAGAAAAAAATTCCATCTTTTTGGTTTTTTTTTTTTTTTTTTTAAAGTTCAAGTTGGTATATTAGTAATTACTGCTAGTAGAAACTAGAAACTAAGAGAGATTGTCCCAAATTATTATGCTGAATTGCTGATAAGTGATATGTAGCAAAAGGTATTTTGTGTTATTGTTGGTAAATTTTATAGAAATCATGGATATTTTCTAAAAGTGGGAGTGTTTTGGGTATTTTCCATGCGGGAAGCTACATGGGGGGCTAGCAGGGTTCTCTGTTTCCTGCAGCCTATCCCCACGTCCCATATTCTTTTAGTTAGGCCCCTGCAGCTAGGGGTGTTTATGGATGGTTAACCATCCCGAAACAACATTTCGGTTCGTAATCGAAAGTTTTGGTTCGTTCTTTTTGCGAACCGTAACTGTAACCGTTCGGCCGGTTACCACCTAAGCGGTTAACCGTTTTTTCGGTACGATTTTTCAGTTAACCAATAACCGTTATTTAAGTTATACTATTATATTTTATTTAATGTACATATATATTTTTTTATTTTTTTGTGCATATACTTTAATATTATGTATACTCTAATATAAAATGTATTATAAAGTGGATAATGAATCCATTGGAAAACATAACTAACACTAAGAATTCACTCCATTTCCTAATTATAGTGTTTATGTTAGTACTAGAGTTTCCAAATAACCACATACTTCTTCTAGTTTTTGTAAATTAATAACAGATATTAGAATTAATGTAATTGTAGGAAAATGTTTCACATTAATTAAATAGAGAAAAATATATGTAGGTATTTCGGTTAACCGTTCACTCAAAAATCATAACTGTAACCGTACCGTTTAACCGTTACTTTTATCGGTTCGGTAATCGTACTGTTAAAACATTTTTTTATCGGTACGGTTACCACCCATTTAGACAGGTTTTTCGGTTTCGGTTTTTGTGAACACCCCTACTTGCAACCTACCCCCACGTCCCATATTTTTTTAGTTAGGCCCCTACAAATGTTTTGTTTATATGTTAATGAGTCCTTTATAGACTTGAAGGAAATTGTTGGCTTGGCAGTAATGACTTGGTGAAAGTTTGAGTGGTTAGGAGTTCGCATTCTTGACAACAGAATTCTACAAACTCTCTCTTTTTCTATTTTTCGTTTCTTTATTTATTTTAATTAAAAAGTAACGATCATATGGCCCCCGCAACTATAAATTCGTGGCTTCGTTGCTGGTATTTTCCTCTTTCGTTTTTCTTGCAGATAATGATATTTTTTACCTTATTTATTTTCGGTGCTAATAAAAAATGTTGTTTGTGTTTTGTGATGTGTACTTTTAGTAGGTTAGTACACATCCCAATTCATAGTAATATAATCTATTGGGAAAGTCACTAGGTCTTAAGATAATGCAATTTTTTGGAACTAGGCAGTACACCGAGAGGATGACAGGGTTATCAATTATGCTTCAGTATCCCACACGACAAGGATAGAGGCATCAGTTGCAACCCAAATTTAAGGGATTTATAAACAATAGATTTACATGAAGGTGGGGCTTTCTAAGATGCGTCCATGCACATGGTGCACATCAATATCGTATAATGACTATAATCGTATACCTCAAAGGCTCAAACTCAAGCCTCGAAGGCTTCTTGTTTCATGCCGCGTGGTGCCATTCTTCCGATGTTTATGCACCTGTCCCTGTGACTCTGTAAGTAGAAAACTAAGGGACTTGTTTGGTTGGTTGTGAAAATTATGGGAACTTCTATTTTATAGGAAGTGTAAGATGGACTTGTTATTTGATTAACAAAAAGTTTACGATGTAGGGGAATGCTTCCTACAAAATGAGAAAAGTAGCGTACCTACTCCCCCTAGGTAAGTAGAAACTTGTGGAAAGTTGTACTTATAAATAATCAAACAACATTTTTAAATTTTAATTAAATGAAGGAATTTAATTCATGTGTATTCAAAATTTATGTGATTTTTTAGTTCCTATGATGAGCCAAAGAAGTTCTAAATGTTTGTCCTCATGATTTAAGGACGCGTTAGTTTAATATGGTTATTTTTCTTACCTATTTAAAAAAGAAAAATGAAACAACTTATTCAATTAGAATTTTAAATTAAACTTGGATAGTTTAATCAACATTTTTTGGCAAGGGGAAAAAATTAGACTAAAGCTATGTTAGAAACTATATTTTTTAACTGTTGAGATATGATTGGTAGACCTATAACAGACATTGAAATTTAATTTTCTTATTAACATCGTTTAATTTGTAGCATATTAATTAACAAACTTATAATTTACATGGTAATCTATACTACATCTCAATTTATTAATTTGTGGCTGTGATCATATCAATTTGATTTCATATCAATTTGTTGTGATCATATCAATTTGATTTGCTTTCAATTTATTAATTGTTGTGAACATAATAAGCTTATTAATGGCCATCAATTCGGACAATTTTTTCATTTATTATGGACATGTCAATTACC
Organism: Beta corolliflora; assembly: GCA_947648045.1. Taxonomy (NCBI): domain Eukaryota; kingdom Viridiplantae; phylum Streptophyta; class Magnoliopsida; order Caryophyllales; family Amaranthaceae; genus Beta; species Beta corolliflora. The sequence goes on from CANSZD010000888.1 coordinate 736,921, forward strand.
AATACAAGTTCATTTGAAGTCCATTTTGACAAACCCTTTCCTAGATTCACTGATGAACCTAAACGTGAGAGTCTAAGCTTGCTACTTCTATGTTCACCAATATAATTTACGTTTTTTCTTCTAGTGATTGAAGGAGTTATCATATTTACACTACCCAACATTTCTATAACAACCCGCACTTCATCTGTGTCGAGTCATTTCAAATATGTCACTTTCAAAAACAAATCAAATAATGCTTATTCCTAAAAGTGTTATCTAAAGGATAAGTGTCAATCTAACTAATTCATATAATTTAGAGCAAATAACTTCATTTATGTTTAAGTAGGCTTCTTTTTAGAAAATGAATTTTATACCTCCTAGACCAAAAAGAAACTAAATATAGTCTTTTATGTACAAAATTATAAGATATCATATGCGCACAATAATTCCATATCTTACATGGCTCAACCAATTACCTATTAACCAATCATGTAAAGTTAAAATCTTTTTTTATTTAATTCAATTCCTAAAAATGGTCCAACTTTTCTGAAGTTGTGAAAGAGTTGCATTGGGGAATCTATCACGTACAAGGATTCAAGGAGTAATGAAAGTCTAAAAGATGCTCAAGAGTCAAGAGTACCACTCCCTTGGAACAAAGAAACCATAAAAAGAAGCCAGAAACTTGAGAACCGCAGAAGTTAGGGATCCTGCAACAGTAAACAAAAAAGTAAAAACCATAAGGTGAGTTATCCCTTATAAGTTATACCATTCATAAAAAGGCTTAAATGTCTCTTCACTTTTCCTACCCACTTCTAAGTTCTAACAAAAACCAACCTCCCTTTACTTTCCATTATACTCTCTCAACTTCCTCATTTTCATTTTCTAGAGAGAAAAAAAAAAACAATGAAACACAAACACCTGAACTTGTTTCTCACAGTTTTACTAGTAATCCAACAATGTCATTCATTCCTCAAAGTTGAAGCAAATGGAAGAAGAGTAGGCAATGAGTTCATAAGAGTAAGAGGAACTCGGTTTCTGTTAAATGGATCTCCTTACTATGCAAATGGATTCAATGCATACTGGCTAATGTACATGGCTTCTGACCCTTCTCAACGCCACTTAGTCTCCAATGTCTTCCATGAGGCTTCCTCCCACTCGCTTTCCGTCGCTAGAACTTGGGCTTTCAACGATGGCGGCGACCGCGCTCTCCAACTCTCCCCTGGCTCCTACGATGAGCATGTTTTCCAGGTTTTTACTCACTCTTTTCGTGTTTTACTATATTCATGTAAGTCCCACCTTCGTGTCTTATCAACTGTACTTGAACTGTTAGATAATCTGATAATCATAGTCGATGATAAGATCACTCTTGTCATCGCTATTACATAACCGTACATGAGATTTTCACCTCATATGGCTCCTCAAGAGCCATAAATAAATCTAAGGACTGATTCAATATTCTTTGATCTTAATATGTTTGTAGACTAAATGAATCGAAAATCCTGCATTAGACCAATGAAATTCTGTCTGCTATACTAGAAAAAGTGCTTCGTAATTGATCTCATCTTTTACTTTAGCTTTGAAGAATTTTCACATATCAGTGTTTTTCCATCCAAAAATGCGGTCCAAGCACGGCATGCACACTACTGTATTATGTCGTGTTATGCCAATACAGGCCTTAAAAGTACCCTCGTGAACTTTAATTATGCCATGACAGTAATCCAATGTACCGTAAAAAATATGAGACTATTATTTTTGTCAATTGTTGTTCTTGTTAAGGTGTATGTGACCATTGCTTTATAATAACTATAAATTTTTCTGATAGGGGCTGGATTTTGTGATAGCTGAGGCCAGGAAATATGGAATAAAGCTGATATTAAGCTTTGCAAATAACTACGAAAGCATGGGAGGGAAGAAGCACTATGTAAACTGGGCTAAGAATCAAGGCCAATATCTTACTTCTGATGATGATTTCTTTACTAACCCTGTTGTTAAGGGTTTCTACAAGAACCATATCAAGGTTAATATTTTATAAACTCAATTACAAATTTTTCTCTATTATCCTGATTCCTGACCATCTTATTGGGTTATGTATTTGATAATTGAAGTGCCTTTTTTTGTTGTGAAATTCCTCTAAAAATGCTCTTTTGCAGACTGTTTTGAACAGGCATAACACAGTAAATGGAGTGGTATACAAGAATGACCCAACAATTATGGCTTGGGAGCTTATGAATGAACCTAGATGTACATCAGATCCTTCCGGAAAAACCATTCAGGTCTGATCTTGCACTCTTTCACCCCCTCTCTGTTTCCCCTGTTTTTAACTGTTACTTTTTTCATTTGACATCAAAATTTTCAGCTGTATTAGTCCAATTGTTTTACTATGTTGTCAAATTCTGTTTTTGGGACGTTTTGAAATATACCTCAAATTTCTAAATATAACAAACATAAGTATCTAATAAGTAATAAGGTGGTATAGCGTGGTATATGCGGTATTTAAGACCTGAGATTGAATCTTGTGTCTTCCTACGACTCTTTATGATGTAAAGTCGAAACGAATGTCAAAATGTCATTTCCCTTGTTTTTTTTTTCCCGATTTCGTAATTACAACAATGGTTACCTGTTCACAAGAGTAACTAATGTCAGGTAATGAAATTAGAACTAACATCATATGTAAAAAAAAGGTTAAATTGAATTTACTGCTCCGTCACTAGCTAAGTTTTAGCAGAAAAAAAATATGATTAGAGGTCATTGGTTGAATTGATGAATTCTAACCAAAAAGAGGGGGGAATATAAGTTGCAACAGGACATCTTATTTGTAAAAATTTTAGCCTTGCCTGCCGACACTGAGTATGCTAGCTACTTTTTCGTGAAAAAACTTATTACATCATGCTCCACCTAAATCTGTAGAGTTCACTCTTTTAGTACTTCTTTTTTGGAAGGCACTCTATTAGTACTTACTACTCCACTACCTGAAATGGCTATTCTAATTGCTATTTGCCCAAAATGGCAAAATGAACCACTAACTAGTAGTCCCACTCTTGAATTTTGATCATTCTCTTGGAAATCTAATTAACTGTAATTGTATACTTCTTCAATAAATAGTACTACAGTGTATGAAATGTGCAAGAGAAAACAGATACAAAGAATACTGAAAATGGAGAATTCTTTCGATCATTCTATTTTGTAGGGAGTGAAAGTCGAAATGGTAGTATACTCCATCACAATGTTCCATCCTATTCATAATTAAAATTAAAATTACATAAGATGATGTCACTTATAAAATTAACCTTTCTAGTATTTGTGTCATTTGAATCATCCTCCAATCATTTTATTTGAACGGCGACATATTAGGGTATTCACTGATAATGTTACTAATGTAGAAAGGTGACAACTACTCCTAATCCCTAAACATCCATCTATATGACTATTGATCATGGACATAATCACATAATGACTATTACGTTTTTGTACATTCATAGGACAACCACTTTACAAAGTTTTGAGTTGCGTTGCCCAACTATGATATAGACTGCTAGATATAGAGTGAATACTAATATGAGTTGTTGAATATAGGCATGGATCACCGAGATGGCTGCTCATGTTAAGTCAATAGACAAAAACCACTTGCTTGAAGCTGGTTTAGAAGGATTCTATGGATCATCTCATCCCGAGAAGCTGCATAACAATCCAAACTTGAACATTGGTACAGATTTCATTGCCAACAACCAAATCCCCGGGATCGATTTTGCAACAGTCCATGCATATCCAGATCAATGGTAAATCATCTCGAAAAAATTATCCTCCGGTTCATTGAGCAATTTTCCTTAATCTTGTCCAAAATTATGAAAATACCATTCTACATTGGTTTACTGGTTTCGAAATAATTCCCATGATACTGTTCCACACGTAGGATTGGAGGAGAGAATTTTCAAATGCCAATTACTACATTTATTACTTTCAGAATCATGTATTCTGATTTCTGATTTCATGATCTATCAACAGGTTGTCCAACATAAATGCTCAATCAGAGCTCGCATTTGTAAACAACTGGCTAACATCTCACATTGAAGATTCTCAAAACATCCTCCACAAGCCATTACTATTAGCAGAGTTTGGAAAATCAGAGAAAGATCCTGGATTCAATACTTACCAGAGGGATGAACTATTCGCTAGCGTCTACAACAAGATATACTCATCAGCTAGGAGAGGAGGTGCAGCCGCTGGTGGGTTGTTCTGGCAGCTTTTAACAGAAGGAATTGAATCATATGGAGATGGTTATGCCATTGTTCTAAGCAAGAATCCTTCGACTGCTAGCACAATTGCGCAACAATCGCGCAAACTCTTTCTTATCAGCAAGATTTTTGCGAGAATGAGGAATGTTGAGCTTTGGAAAAAGGCAAGGGAGATAAGAAACAGAGAAAACTCTGATGGCCTGTGAAGTGGGATGTTTCATCTGAAGCAAGGTGATTAAAGAAAGATAATTTCTTTGAAAGTTTTCCTCTCTTAGAGATGAATTTGGTTCGTCCAAGGGGGGTGATGAAGTTATTTATACACAAGTAATCCTATAAAATTATGTGTGTGTTTTGAATGTTTGTCTTGTAATATTAAACAACCTATGTTTCATGTTTGGTTGGTACTGGGATATCAAAAGGATTGCTAATTGACTAATGTTACATTTAAAACATGAATGAATCAAAATATGTTACTTATTTAAAGATATGAAGTTTATAGGATAAGTTAATAAATGTGTCATAGCATCCTACACGCATATTAATCAATAGATATAAAGTCTTGGCTGAAAGCGTCTCAGTCATTAGAATAACTGAGACGGCGCAATCAGTTTTACAATTGAAGACGAGTGTTCGACTATTCATCATCTCTTAATTCACCAGCCGCCACTCCCTTCTCTTTGGTCTCAATCATCTCATCAAAATTGCAAATCAAAGATGTTGGTAATTAGCAGCATTGGTTTTGTATTAATATTGGGAAAGGTAGAATCAAAGATGCTGAAAAATCAGAGATTTGATTTTGTAATAATTAGCAGCGTTGGGGATAAGAATGTTGGGGTCTAGGCTAAGGATTGATTGGAAGTTGAGTTTCATGGAGCTAGTGCTCTCTTATTTTGGGATGCAAAGGTGCTGGAAACGTGAAGCAATCAATGGAGACTGAGTTTGGATGCATCACATATTTATTCACATGCATGTATGCTTCATGCTTGTAATCAGTTTATACCTATAATATATCAGTTTATAACATATGCATAAATTGACTTACAAACTCATATTAAATATGTATAAATTTATAAACTAATAAGAAATATACATAAACTAATAACAAATATATAAATTGGTAAAAATACGTATTAAATTGAAAACCGCCTTAGTCAGTCATTCTTATGACTGAGAAAATCTCACACAAGACTTCTTCTAATCCTTATTGTTTTTTTCCATAGAAGAAAAAGAAATTGAAATCGTCATTCATGGAACAAGCAATTTTCTTTTATTACTCCTATCCAATACTTGAGAGTTTGAAGCACAACAATGAATATAATCTTCTCAAATTGGCTTTCTTTCATTTCAGTGGAGTCTTTTATTTTTGTATCAATCATGTCATAATTTGCTCGTAAGCTAATTTATTACCATGTCACTCAAAACTTGAATATTACATTCAATTGAGACACTCAGAGTACAAAAAACATTAGTGGTTTTCTTTTTGGGTGCAAAATTAGAAAGAATTGAAAAATAGTAATATTGAGTTCTTGTTGTAAGAAAGATTCAAACAAGATTGAGAGATTGTTATTGTTGTAGTTGTTGTGTATAATTTCTTCTGCAAAAGTGCGGTATATATAGTGTCGGGTGAATAATTCACCCGCTGAAACATCATGCCACTGCATGACTGCAGTTTGGCGTCTAATCCACCCTATGTTTTTGGACGGCAAATACAGTACTCTTAAATCCATTCACTATGTACATATTATATTATAACAGTTTTTTTGCCTTTATCATGACTCATGATCATACAAATTAAAGGGAAGATATAAACTAGAGGAGCCCACATAAGCGATTTTGATAAAGATATTGAAAGGTCTCCAATGTTTTAGCGCAACACTCAAAAAATAAGCACCAATGCACCATGTAATGGTACTTGATAATTTTTACGCACTCACTGTCTCACTCTCATTCTCATCCTCCTCTCATAACGACATAACCTACCAAAAAATCAACAATACGGCATTTTAATATGGGTTCCGTCCTTTTTCGCACCAACTCTTTTCTCATTTTAAACAATTTTGAGCTCCAATTCTTTGTTGCTGAAAAAGAACTAAACCTCCATGTCAACGGTAAATTGCTTGACCAATTTCCCAATTTTAACTTCTCCTACCAAATTTAAATTTAACCCCTTCACCATTTCTCCTTCTTTCCACCATTGTTGTTTTTCTCCTAAACTTTCAATTTCCCGTGATTTTCTTTCTGGAAAATACCCAGTTTCCAGAATTAGAAAAAAAAGAAGGTTAATGGGTGAAAGGGTCTTAAAAATCCCAGCTTTAGGATCAGAAGATGGTGAAGAAAATCCCAGTGTTCTTGAGCAGGAGATTTTAATTGGTGGGTCTTCTAAATTTCGCTCTAATTTTGTTTCTCCTGAATTTGAAGCCACTCTTAATAAACTTGTGAGTTTTCTCTCCTAATTTTGATTTACTTTTTATGTAAAATTGTGCTAATTGATTTTGCCTTCATTTTTGAGTTTAAATATCTGCAAAGTAGAGCAATTTATCACGCTAAATATACGATGCAATTTCTCTCCTAATTTTAACTAGTGTTGATTGTAAATTTTTAACAATTTCAAGTGTATATTAATGTGAGAAATTTGGACTTACCCCATGAAATTGTATCCTAATTGCTAGGTTAAAGGGTGCAAAAATGCATATATGTGCACTGAAGTTCGTGCGTTAGTACAACAATAACAATATCAAATCCTTTATCCCAAAGTATGGGTTTGGCTGTATGCCTGTATGTACCATGAGTATATCTCCGGTGATCGTCGTCCGTCAATATGCTCGTGCTTCGTTCGCTTCTATCTAGTGTTATATGCTCCTGCTAGCTGCTATTCCAATTTGTTGACATGTAAAGGGAATTAATAATCCAATTTGAAAAAAAGAACATGCCTTGAGTAAGGAAGGGGAATTATATTGTTTAGCTATGAAGTATGTATTTGAGCTTGCTTTTTATGAATAGAGAGTATTACAGTGTATGTGTTGGCTAATAACAAAATGGATGCAAGATCTTTAATTCTTTGTAGTATCACTGATATGCAGAGCAAGTGGCTCATTGCTGTTCTATTTGGTGTCGTCCTCCTTTGGAGACATGATGCTGAAGCCGTGTGGGTTGCCATGGGTTCTGTTCTTAATTCTGCGCTCTCTGTTACTCTGAAAAGGATATTAAATCAAGAGCGTCCGATGGCAAACCTGAGATCTGATCCTGGCATGCCATCATCCCATGCACAATCCATCTTTTTTGCTGTCGTGTTTGTCATTCTGTCAGGTAACTCTCTTTAACCTTCTCTAAGTCTTGAGATTAAGAAGTAAACTAATAAACGTATCAATGTTACTGTTTTTGTGAATTTTGCTATATCTGTATGTTCCTGGTAGATATACGATGCAATTTTATTAGTTAGAATTTAGGGCTTGTAACATGTGTTAACTTCGAACAGTAAGTATCCCGTCCTCCATATGTGCCTGTTGCTCGGCATTAGATTCTAAGACAACCTTATCTTAATTTGCATACTAATGAGTTCTGAGTATTTAAGTTAATAACCAAGGAAAATGGAGGTCTTCAGGACAAATTGGAAAATGTTCCGGAAAGGCCTGCTAAAACAATTAACATTGTTGACAAGTGTATATGGTATTACACTAGTGGATATCATTCCTCAGTTTCAACAATTTTTTCAAGATTTCAACATCAATCTTCATCGTTTTAATTAAAATTATGGTCTATGTCGGACATAAAGACTTGGCACTTCTGCTGCTGTAACTTTGTTAACACCACATGACAAGGATATGTTAGAATGTGAAGCCCACACTCGAGCTCATAACCAGACACTTGGATGCCCCTATAAACCACAAGCAAAGACGGGAGAGAAGGTGAGAGAGCAAAATAGACAGGCTTAGGAAACCACTACTTGAAGCAGCTTTACTATTGATGGAGGCTTGAAGGATACTATTGGACATCGAACCATTTTACTGAATATTGGGCCTTTGTTAGTTTTGTCTCCTTGGAAGATAAGTGGTTGGCTTTGGGCCTTAGAGCTGCGAAAGGACTTTTCGTTTTTTTTATATGTAGATTATTTTTTATGAAGCTGTCTTGTACATGAAGTTTAAAATCCTGTATTTTTGGTTGCTTGCACTCTTCTCTAAATATAGGACAGTGTCCAACACTAGGTTATGTATCTGTATACTGTATACTGTATTATGTATTTGGTACACGTACTCTTCCAGATAGCTAGACAATGAATTCAACTCCACTTACCCTACCTCAACTCTATATATCTCTTCCCAATGCTCACGTTTGGACCGTAACCTTACAGTTTTCTATTGCCTTCTATGGCCACCACCTTTGTCAAAATTTACATACCATGATACCATCAGAATTGATCGAGCGTAATGTTTCTTCTAGACTGTTTTGCTCACCAATGAAGTTGAGGAGGATTTTCCATTGCTACTGTCGGAGGTGCTCTTCCGTGTTTGTTTAGATAAATTTCCTCCCCCTTCAGTCTTCTCCAAAAATTATGGGAACCTTCATCTCTCCATTGTCTTTTTTTAGATCATGTGGACTACGCATCCAAATTTTAGGGGGAGGGCCCAAGAATTAAGAGATGAGTGTGATGTCCATTGACGGAGCTGACTCTGTTTTATGAGGAAATTGAAGTTCCTAAGAGGAAAGTGAAAGTGTGGCCTAAGGAGCTTTTCAGAGATGTGATGAAATGAAGGCTACTCTATTGAGGGAGATTGATTTGGCTAACAATCAACTATATGTTGGGGCTCAGGAAGTAGATTCAGATTTGGCATGTAGAATCTAGGATGAAAGTTGAGTTAGAAGAGGTGATTATGTGGGAGATAGCGAGGTAAAATCACCATAAGAAGATGAAAAATTAATAGGTGGATAAGGATGATACTAATTCCTTAATTTTTTTATAGAATAGTGAATGGTAGGAGGAGAGACTATATTAAGGAGTTAGAGAGTAAATTAAGTGGTGCTGAGGCCATTAGCAGAGAAATCTCACGCTTTTACAATTGTATTCATCAAAAAGTTGGTAAAGATCATGAGATTAGACTGGGACTTTTCTTTTCTCTATAAGGGGGTGTTTTCTGTTTGAGAGGCCATTCAAGGAGGAGGAGGTGAGGGAAGTTGGTATTTTCTTTGGATAGAAATAAGTGTTCTGGATTTATTGATATGAATTTTTCTTGGAAACGATGAATGATAACCTCTTTGTACTTTTGTTGGTGTTTCACTAGACCAATTTAAACTCTATTTTCATCATTCTTATCCCTGAGACTCGAAGAGGGACGGTCTATTAAGGTAGGTATATGCGTCCAATTATTCTGCTTACTATTGCTTATATAGTTACAAAATTGTTACGATGGTGCGAACAACCTTTTTGGGGGGACTGGTTAATTGAAAGTGGTACAATGGTTAAAGGGTTAGGTAAATCTAAAAGGTTTTTTTAGGATTTTATAGGAATTATTAATGGAATATAAAAGTAACAAAGAAACCCAATAATTTTGAAAAATAAAATAGGTTTTGCAAAAACAATTACATATTCGGATTCACTTCTTTTTTTCTCCCTTTGCTATGACCGACCCCCCCCTCCCAAACGGCTAGTTAGGGGAGGTGTAGGAAGAGAGACAAATCTTGCGTATGGCTCTTGTTACAATAGATTGTGAACGAAGCTTGTCATAATGGAGTAAGGAGGGTGGCTTTAAGCTATACTTTGTGAAAGTTTATGGCTGAGTGAGACAGGACTTTCTTGATGTAGTGTGGGAGAAGAAGGGGTTCGGTGGATGGTGGCCAATAGGCCGTGTGTCTCTCTCACTCTCTTGCTTAGTCTTTTGGAAATTTATTTCCCATGTATAGTGTTCTTGGATTTTGTCAGGTTTAAGAGCACCCTTTTTGTGTCTGTTTCCCTGATTACTCAGCGTCTTTACTCTTCATGATGCTCTTAGTCTACTTTCTGTCTCGGCAATGTTTAGGAGTTGTAAACTTTCTTTTATGTAGGTTTTGTTTATGACAATTCAATGTTTGAGGTTTTGGTTCTGCAATTATATGAAGTACAAGATTAATAATAGCAATGGGCCCGGGAATTCTTTAGGAACCTTTATATGTAAGATTTTAAGTGGTGTTTATCTCTGCCAACACACTTCTTATAGAAGGCTGAGTTTGTATGGGATTAACATTAAGCCAGATCAATTCTGATGTCTGCTCCAAAAGCGAAGATGTGATAGGGCTATCTCACCTATATTTTGAATACTTTAGCCAGTTAATTGTAAATCCTATTCTGTGTTGGATTTGTTGGAGATGCGATTTTGAGGTTTGGGCTTTGGAGGGGATAAGGAAGATGGATTCCTCTGGTGCAATGCTTTCATGACAATATTTTGGTGTGGTTAGAGCTGAATTTTACTTGTATTCAGGAGCGAATACCTTGTCATGTAATTAATTGTGGGTGAGGATAACGTATTTAATTTATATGTTGGAGAAGGGAGTTGGGACCTGAGCAACTCGATTTGATGATGCAAAGGAATTTGGGGAATTTATATAGTTGTTACTGTTTGAGGACAGCTTGTCCCCTTAATTTGTACTCTTCATTTGCTGATTATGTATATAATCTCTCAATTATATAAAGAACTTTGAAGAGGTCACCTGTCTTTCTGGAGCGCAAGTACATTTCATATGTCTCAAATTTAAGTAGCCCATCTGATGCATATGTATTGTTTCTGGAGTATCTCAAGCTCGTTGGAGCCACTACTATCCCATTTGGTTTCTTGAGATCATGAAACTTTATCTTTGATGCAGCCTTATGTTTAAGTAGTTCTCTTTTCTTTTTTGGAGGGGGGAGGGTGTTCCATGGGTGCCCCCTGTATTTTATGGTGTATCCTTCCTTCTAAAGAACTCAACTGAACAAAGCACCCTGTGCTTTAAGAAGCATGTGGTAGGCCTGCTGTCGCGTTATTGTTACTTTTTTGATGAAATTCAAAGCTAGAAATTCAAGGTGTCAATTATCTTCTACATGTGATATAATTGTCGGATTCTGCCTTCCAGTGGATGTCAATATTCTCCTAGTGACGGAAAGATTTCATTAAATATATAGTAGGATTACCATATAAAAACCACAGGGCCACCATGTGGAATATTGTACGAGGGAGGGTACAACATTGAACTTGAAATACCACGACGACTCCTCATAGAAGAAACCTTTTTTCTCTCTTGCAAAGGATATATGATGATTGGAGCATAAACAGATATATATTTCTGAGGTTGAAAGCAAGCATCATAATTTTGATATGTGATTACTCATTTGTTGGTTAATGGAGGCAAGAGTAGTTGTTAAACTTTAGTCTGGATGTAAATTAAGTGTCAAAAGAATCTTGATCACTGCTAGGAGCAGCTGCTGTTTAGTTAAATCAGCAGAGAAGCTGTTGGTTCCCTGTGGTTTTTGGCACATGTTATTTCTGTATTTTGTTATCCTGTGTAATTTGATTGCCGAAAGCTGGAACATTAAGCTATTTTATGGCACAATTAATCTTATCACCGTGCTTGACTTTGCTATGTTATTATTTGTGCTTTTTGGCAAAAAGTGCTCTGTTTTGACCTATCATCTCTATGATATATGCTGCAGTTGTGGAATGGCTGGGGGTGAACGAAATCACTGTGATCTTTGCTGCTGTTTCACTGGCATTTGGCTCATATCTTGTAAGGACCATAACGTCAACTTGATCTTTTGGTTTGGAATTTAATATATGCGATGTTGGCTTATAATTTTTCTGTGTCCTGAATTTAAGTTTCTATAGCAAATGACACAATAATTTAGGGGAGAGAAAAATGCGAGTGAGTGGCTGGGTGGGTGTGGTACCTAGAATTTACATAAGCAACTAATACGAGTACTTAAATTTGGGACGAAGCGTGGGTGTCTCATAATCCCTATATGTGAACAACTACTGCAAAGTACTAATATCTTTCCATATGTAAATGGCCTACTTTATTTCTACTTGGTAGTTGGTAGACATGGGATATGTGCTCTAATAAATTTCTAGCTTTTTTAGTTTTTATCATGAGAATAACTAGTTCTCTATGCAACTGCAACACCCTTTATATTGACAATATTGCCCCTGTGTATCTAACCCAACTTGAGGTTATTAAGTCCTAAGGGTATTGAACTATTGATGTCAATACACTGGGTGGAGAGAAAATTACCTAGCCATTTAGCTTAGATTCTTTTATCATTTATTTGTACTTCTCTTCAAGAAAATGTCCGTGTAACTAAGTCTTTTTTCGGGTTTCATTCTGCAGTCATGGCTACGAGTTGCGCAAAAACTCCACACAATCGACCAGGTGGTTGTAGGTGCGGTCTTAGGTTCCTGTTTCTCGGTCGCGTGGTTGTGGTCCTGGGATGCAGTCGTCTCTGAGGCATTCAATTCCTACATGTGGGTTCAAGTTTCTATTTTGCTTGCTTCTGCTATATGTTGCATGGGCTTTCTTTTATACGTTATTCTTAACTGGTTTCAAAATGACAGATGATATATATAAACAACTTATGGCCAATTCTTATGTAATCTAAGTGCAAGTACTTCTTTCAGCATATATAGAAGCTTCTTTTAGCAAGTAGTAGGAAAAGAAATAAGTTGTTATTTTATTTTTAATATATACTTCATATAGATTTCCTTGCTTCCTTCTGTCTTTTTGTAGTGTGTATGACTGGCAGGATTTCGTCCTCTGTTCCATATGTTGATGGTTCGTACTGAGAAAGTATAAACCTTGCACAATAATTGGATTTTAGAATCCAATCTCACTCTATTTCTTCCAGAACTTTTCTAATTAGGTCAAACATAAGTGACTCATTAAAGTTACCCTTGTGCATAGACTTGCTTTGCACGATCTTTAACCCAGCTTCCAGTTATGACCATTTTCACCAGGTTATATTTCTGTTATTTTGAAAATTAACTAGACACATAAAGCACAACTTTTATGAAGATCCATTTGGTTTGACAGGAAACATGGTTGAAGAAAATCATTTTTCATGTAAAAAAGAGTTTCAAAGAAAAACAGAATTGTAGATCAATTTTTTTTATTTGGATTTTTGGCCCTGTTCTTTTGAACTTATCAGAACTTATTTAAACTTATCTGAACTTATTAAACCTTATCTGAACTTATTATATCTTATTTTGTGAGAGTGTCATACCTTATTTTCGATAAACTGAACTTATTTGAACTTATTAGACCTAATCTGAACTTATTTGAACTTATTTTTTCTGATAAGGACTGAAAATAAGGTGAACAGAGCATGCCCTTTGTATGAACATTTAGAAAGAGAACATGGAGAAGGATGGATGGAAGGAAGGAAGGAGGAAAATAAAAAATAGGGAGGAAATGTGGGCATTAATTCTTTTAAGTAGGAAAATATGTTCCACCCTTAAAATTACTATTTTTTTACCATTAGGAATATTATTTTTTAACCTTTCAAAAACCAAACAGAGGAAGAGGAGAAAATAACTTTCGTCTTTTCCGAAAAAATGTTTTTCACCTAACCAAATACTCTTAAAGTGGAAGAAATCAAAGAATCTTAGCACAAATCTTGGCAATTTAGAATAATACGCGAGATTTATCTAAAAGAAAACACCATAAGTATTTAACTTAAAAGTCAAAAGTGATGAGAATTGAACCCAAGCTTTATGCTTAAGAGGTGCCCAGGTGAGAGCTCATCGCTCTGGATAGATTCTCTTTCAGGCTGTAAGCTGTTTGTTATGAGTTAGACATTAAGGGTCAAAGGAAAAATGGAAACTCATCAGTTGTCCACTTGTCTTTATGGCCCCATTACTCAGACCCCGGAAAAAGTGTCGAAAGATGTCCTTTGTGATTGTGGCCCATATGAATTACCTTGTTTTGGAACTTGTATGAACAAATACGGAGAATTGGAGGATCACTCTGTTGTACACACAATGCCATCTTGTCCTACAGGTTGTTGTTGAAAAACATAATAATGGTCCAAATTTTATTTTTTTTAAAGGGTAAGATAATGGTGCATAGGAGTGTTTGTCTTTATGAGGAAACTCTGAGCAAAAATATGTGATGCTACACAATAACACAATGCCATCTTGTCCTACAGTCTCTCTAATTTTCTTTTCCTTTTGTTTTTAACTCTGTTTTCCTTTCGTTTTATAGATACTTATTTTTTTTTTGTATGACTCAATGGTGATTTCGATAATTCCACTATCAACCTCTTTTTTCGGTGTATGGAAAAAAAGAATTAGAATAAAAAGGAGCGAGTATATACGCCAACTATTTGGTACGCTCTAAACAAATCCCATCTAGAGTGCCTAAAATAATGTATAAATAGAACAAATTCAAGTATGAGCTTAATTTAAATGTCCTTATTTTAGTCATGTTCCTAGTAGATAACTATAAAGATAGAAATTATGCGAAGAAATATCCTTTGTGCCAAATCTATACTAATATATTAAAAAGCCATAAAATTTTGCGCTCCCTATCCTTAAAAATCTTCCACAAATTAATTAAATAATTTTAATTTATAAAAAAAAGTGTTACAAACAAATTACATCCATGTTATTATTTCAAAAAAAAAAAAAAACTTGTATTTAATTTTTAGAAACTTTAAAAAAAAGCAAAAAACCTTTATTTTAAGTTTATTTTAATAACTTTTTTTTAATTTTCTTAATTATTATTTTTTTTTTAAAAAAAGAACCCAAATTATAATTTAAAATTCTACATTCAACAAAATGCTAATATCACTAAAACCACTTAAAAGAGAGTAGGGAAAGGCTTGGGGTTACTTTTAAATAAAGTAAGAAACTAGTTTTAGGCCCGGGATATGCCTTGGATACTTAGATTCTACATTTACTAATATTTTAATTTAAAATGATTACAGCAAATATCATTCAGTTTAGTGGTTAAGATTTTAGTATGTAAGCTTGAAGTCATGGCATTAAATCTTATACAATGCATTATTTTTTATATAATGTAGATTATATGGAGTAAAACAACTCAAGGGATACTCCAACTTTAGGAATTCGATTCAAGACCTCAGCAAATTTTTTCCAAAAATCATAATAACCTGTCTGCTGTCACGAGGCGCTTTCGCTTAGAGTGTTTTACTCCATGTTATGCACATACAATAAAAAAATGCATTGTATAAGATTTGATCCATGATGATCACAAGCATATATACTAAATTCCTTAATCACTAGACCAACTAATAATTAATTTATCATTTTAAAGTAAAATATTAATAAAAGAAAGATATAATTACCCGGGGTATAGCCCGAACCTAAAAACTAGTGAAGTGTAAAGCTAGTGAAAGAAATATTAACATGAAAAATCCGGACTTTTGACCATTGTCTTCTTATATTATACCCAACATTCTGTTTTCATTGTATAGAGAATCATAAGCAATATGCGAACGAGATATCATCTTATTTAGGTACCATCCTTATAAGATTTTACCGACTAAATTTGTTGGGATGCGCAATCTCGGCTAAGAAATAGTTTAAGAAAACCTCACCATTAGAGGTACGTCCTCATATGTCAACAAGTCATAATAGTTTGTATTGACCACAAACGAACATGCATTTTTTCATACTATAATGGAACATTAGATATCAATTCGATCCGGTCAAAAAAATTAAGTTTCTAATCAATTTTTTCGAAATAGAAATGGCATAAAAGTTGGAATTAATCTAAATTGATTTGAAGCTGGAATTAGTATAACAAGCAGCCAAATATTAATCAATATACTTTTTTGAGAAAATTAGTAAAGCAGTGAGAACTAATAGATTATGAAATATACAAATAATAACGTGATAAGCTCAATATCTTTAACCAAGAGATCATATATTTGGTAAGTTAAGAATCATCGGTTTTGACCTTAGTACCGAAGATTATATCACTTTACGTAGTGGATTCCTTAAGGGCTTTATTGGTCTAGGAAAAAGGTTGCTAAGTTGCCTGTGCAAGAACTCAATACATGTGATAATTAAAAGATCTTTTATACTACTAAATATATAAGAATAGAATCGAGGTTATGTAGACCAATAGAAGCAGAACAGGTGAATATATCCTTCATGAAACTAAGAACCAAGTGGAACTCTATTTTTGATAAACCATCAACTGTGTCTTTCTAAGGTGGATTATATTCTTGAGCATATGTTGATTTTGGATGAGATTTACTAATTGCTTTGCTTGGCTTGGCTTTTAAACACTATTCTTTTCTCCAAATGAATTAATTATCTTTCCCTCTTATGGTGAAGGATGATAGATGTGGAGGAAGGTTTTCTGTTCCCCCTAAAATTCATGTAACATTATTCACATTCATATAGGGTGCAAGGGTGGTTAGCATCCTTAACTCCAGAACTTGTTATAGTATTGTCTTTTTTTTCATTACAGCTCCTTCTGAAGCATAGAGTCCATCCCAGCATCCGACCTTATTGCTAATTAAGCAGAGCACGACGAACTGAACTGGTCTGGAGCACGACACGATCCAACAAAGAAAAAACACGACAGGTTCAAACACTGAAATAGTCATGATACTGTGTGTCGGATCATGGGCTAATCCTAGGCAACATTTTTGGATGGGAAAGCACGACACCACACAAGGCGCGAACTTTAGTAAAAAAAAAGCACAACATACTTGTGATTTTTTATACCTTGGAATTACACAACACTACTTGGCCTGGCGGGCCCATGGAATGTATCATGACCGAGCCTTAGTTATGGGTTTACTCATCCCGGCATGCCACCGGCCAACATGTCATGCCCTCACTAAGACTTTGTTAGTTATATATATATATATAATTTCAAAGAAGTCTTAATAACCTTTAAAATAATTTCTTATTATGTTCAGTTTTGACATTTTCCATGAGTCATTAATTATAATTTTAAAGTAGGCTTATCCATGATCTATTACGGACCATGTGTCATTTAGATGTTAGAAAATCTAATAACCTTAAGTGTTCTTCCATAACCATATTTAGTTATAGCGGTGATTTCTAAGTATATCCTCTAGTGGCATGAAAAGCCTGCACTACTTCACTAGGGCACCTACTTCTAGTTTAAGTAGAATTGTGTTCCCCTGCCCTACAAATTTGATGCCTTATTGTTCCTCCATCACTGATCATCCATTAATCATCTCTAACTCTACAAACAAAAGTAAAAGATAAAAATTAAAGGTAAAAGAGGGGTTACAAGATTATAGAAGTACTCCCTCCGTTTTTTTTAATTGCTACATTTTCCATATGAGTGTTTCTTTTTAATTGCTACATTGTTTAACCTTTTCTTATTTAGGGTATTTGACCCACCATAAAGTAATAATATTATATTTATTTTTCTCTTTTCCACCCAAAAGTACTACTTTTTCATTTTTTTCCCATTATTTTACATTAATGGGTCAAAAAGTACATTTCTAAAAGTTTAAAAGTGGCGTTCTTTAAATTATTGTATATATATATGATGTAAAGAATAAAAAAACAAAGGGAGTATATTAATAAGGTCAAATCAAAATCATAGGTCTTTGGTGTGTACTAGATCTAGTATGTACTGAAGTTTAGGTCATTTAAACTCGTGTGACCTTGGAATAGAGCACTGTCTTACGATTTGACAATATACAGATGAATTTAAAATATCTCCCCCCCCCCAACCCAAAGAAAAAGTGAGTCTTTTTTTTTTGGCTAGTTGCCTAGTTCCTACAATACGTCCATACCCCCTTTTCATCTTTTTGTCTCTTCATATTGTTTTAATTTCTTCCTTATAAGACCCTGTTTTTTTAAGTTAAATTGAATAGATTTTATAAGAGAAAACTAGCTAAACAGAAATGAATTGAACTGAACTAAAACTATGTCCAAAAGAACATGGCCTAATTTTTTGAGAATAATCCCCTAATATAAGTATTTTCTCTCTCCTTGAGGATATTAGAGCATGTACAATGGTTGGGTTGGTCTTTGTTAGTTTTAAGTTTTTGTCATTCTCTCTCCTTCCCTCCTTCTTACACCTCATATCCCATTAAACTTCCCACCAACTCATCTTTTTTTTCTCACAATGGTTTGGTTGGTCTTACTTGGTTTTTCTATTTCTCTCTCCTACTTTTACCATACTCCACCATATACTCTTTCTCCTACCCAATGTTTATTTTTATATAAAATAGATGATTTAAATTAATAAAAGCCAATTAGATTGAGTTAAATTAGATTGCGTTAAATTAAATTACGTTAAAAGCTAATTAGCTAATTAGCTTACATTAAATAAAATTAGCGTTAACTTGACATTATAGTAACTATGTGCTAATTAGCTTACGTTAAATTAAATTACGTTAACTTGACATATTTGAATCCATAATATTGGCTTAGTATAAGTAATATTAGGTAGGAGAGAGTAATTAGTAAAAAATAGGTTGGGAAGAAGTGTGGTAAAGTATATGAAATTTGGACTCAATTTATAGATAAAATTATTTTATAACCGTTGATGTAATTTATTTTTTTCAAGTATAAGCAGATTTTTTTTTTAACGTTACAAGTAAATGTAACGTTTAAAAATTACCCATACAAACATCAACAAAAAAAGGGAGGAAGGAGGCTGTACTCCATGGCGTGGCAAGAAGCGATTTCTTTGCTCGGTGGGCTCGACGCGCGTCGGACCCACTAACGGCAAATCTGTCAAAGGCGCCTCATTAATCACGTGAAACGTTGCGCTTTGATCTTTCTCCACCTTTATCTCGCTTCTCCCTTTGCTTAAACCCAGCGTTTAGAATTAAAAAAAAAAAAGAAAATTGTCCAGCTTTATTTGCCACGCGGCGAGATATTACTCGTCTTATGCACTCCATCCTAGGTGCATATGGTCTGGATTTCCAGACCAACCAACCCAAAGGGCCAAGTGCCCCAATAACAAAACTAGGTAAAGCTAGTTTTACTATTTGCTAGACCAACCCAAGACCAACCCATTGTACATGCTCTTAGAAGTTGTTCTTCTTCTTTTTCTTCTTGTTCTATGTCTCATGTTGTTAAAAGGGGTGGGAATCTTTGTTGCACACCTTGATGGCTCGTGTTGTTCCCCCTTCGAGGAGTGAGTGTGTTTTGTTGGTAACTATCCCTAAGGTGTATTAACCTTGGCGAAACTTTATTTGAATTAATATACACTTCCCTCCCCTTGTTTTCTCCTAAAAAAAAACTTATTTACTAACAGTAGTAGTCTAGTGGAAACTAAAAATTGATTTTTCAGTCCTAAAAAATAAAAACTACACGCAAAATATTTATCTAACAATGATATATTAATATTTTACTCTGATGCAATTTTAATACCAGAGTGAGATAGTACTGAAAAATATATTTCACCAAATCCTCGGTTATGCAATTTTTCTTCATAAATTAGCATTCAATGACCGGTAGAACTTTGGTTGTGAGTTGTCTCTCATAGAAGTCATGTTCATGTAGTTTTTTGTACAGTGAGACCTGATTTTTTTTACAAATAAGTACAATAGTTCTACACTTCTACTAGCTAGTACTAGAAATAACTCCTGCTCCTCCGTCCCCACTGCGAAATTTCACATCTACGTATCTCCAAAGACTACGCAACATCACATGCAAACTGATAATTCTCATGCATTATCCCATTTTAATATACTATATATACATAGCCTAGAGCCTATATACGCAAATATAATTGGAATATCATATTCACACTTTTAGATAGACTTCGGTTATTTGGAAATCTGTATTCCATTTAACATATGATCAAAGTGATCGAACATATTAATGAAGTCATTCAGTATAAGATTCTACACCAATTCCTCAATTCTATTAAGTGGAAAGTTCTTCATTTAACTTCTTTTTATAGAAGTTATAACTCTCACAATCTCATCTCCCATTACAAGAGTATTTATTGAAGACTATGCAAGTGTAAGAAGATATTTTCAAAGTGTCAATATAAAATTCACCTTAGAAAAGTATTATAACTCTCTTCCACTAACTTTAAAGTTAACATTTAAAGTCCAAATTCAAAGTTCTTGTTCGGTTTAACTATTTTTTTCTTACATTTTTCTTCCTCTTGTTGGAATTATCACCTAATCTCCCTTTTTTCTCCATATGATTTTCTTATGTGCCACGATTTAATTATACTATGGGTTTTTTTTTACAAGAGCTGCATCTAAATAACTAGAAAGCAAATTAAGGACAAGAATTATAAACTTTAGCTAAGTCATGAGCTTTGGCCACTTGATGTCGAGGCACCTTACGAATAGTATAGTAGGATAAGGTAGAAGCTCAGGTAATGAGGTGTTGAGCAGTCCAACGAAGAGGGACATTAGATAAACCTTTGGATTGCAGAAGTTGGATCATAAGTATAGAGTTTGAGAGGATCTGAACCAAGTAAAAACCTTGAGAAAGTAATCATTTGATGCAGTGAAGAGTAGCTAGGAGTTCAGCTCGCAACGCATTTTTGGCAATAAAATGCACCCCTCCAACGTACTCCTGATTTTCTTGTGTCATAAACCATCCACCCCCACCCCTAAACGTGTGCTTGTCCCATGAACCATCAACTTGAATACACACTGAAGCAATATCTCTACTTTGTTGGCCTAGATTCAGTAGGATAAAACCCGGTGGTGAATCTGACAAGTTCTCCGGAGGATGAAGGAAACGGAGTTGTTGAGCCAAGAGAAGAGTAAATCTCTCATGTTGAGCAGAAGCAACAGCAATAGAAACTTGAATTTAGGTTTGAGAGCAGCTGTCTCCCCGAAAAATGTTATTATTCCTAGCAATCCATAGACCCCAAAGAGTGGCAATAAAGGAATATATCTTATTGCTCTGAAAACCATCCTGACTGAAAAAGAGTTGGATATAGGTATAAATCCAATCTTTCATAGAAATGGATTCATCTAAGTTTGAAATTATAGCTAATGAGCTATTTTTCCATATAGTTTGAGAGATAGGGCAGGTTCGAAAGAGGTGAATATCATCTTCATCATTATTTTGGCAAAAAGGACAGGCAAAGGAGGAAACAATGCCTTTCCTAGCTAAATTATTTCTATGAGGCAGAATGTTATAACTAAGTTTCCAAAGGAACAACTTCCACTTAGGTTGAATATGTAGGTGCCAAATAATTTTATAAAACGCCAGAGTAGGAGCAGGCAAAAGTAGATCGTTTTGAACAATGGAACTAAGGAAAGCATAGCCGCTCTTAGTAGTGAAAGAGCCTAAAGCATGATGATTCCAAACTAAATTGTCATCCTTATCTGACTGAGGAAGCTCAATAGTGAGAATAGATTGAGCATATTTGAAACGTCTAATAAGAGGGATATTCCAATGAGGAGAAGGATTAGTGGTGATGAAATTACTTACCATAGTGGATTGAGCTAGACGAAGGGTGATAGAGGAGTTAACTACAGGAATATTTTGATATAACCAACTATTGCCAAAGCCTGAATGTTATTGCCATTGCTAGCCCCCTAGAAGCCCAGGAAGAAGTTCTCCTACTAATTTGACTATTACCAGACACCAGTGGAGAAGTGAGAATTGAAGAATAAACCTTACTTAGCAGAGAATGTGGATTACTGAAAATCGACCAAGCTTTTTTTATGGGGAAAGCTTTATTCATAGTAGCCATTGCACGAATTCCTAGACCTCCTAAACCTTTAGGAAGGTGAATTATAGAGCGCTTTTAAGCCAATGAATGCCCCTAGAAGAGCTACCCGCCCACCAAAACCTGGTTATCGAAGAATCAATGGCCAGAGCAGTAGACATTGGAATTTCATAGCATGAGATGATATGGGCCACTCTAGCTACTAAAATTGTATGGATGAAGACTAGTTTTGTAGCTTGAGAAAGCTTAAGAGATGACCATTGAGTAATCTTTGCAGAAATTATATCCAAGAGGAACGAATAGTGATTTTTTTAGATCCTTGAATGTCAATAGGGGCCCCAAGATGCGGTTCAAAGTAAGGAACCTCCGAATAATTAAAACAATCCCTAATAGCATTTTTCTCATTCTAAAGGATATTAGGAGAAAATTTAATGGAAGATTTAGCACAATTTACCATTTGACCAGACATGCTACTGAACCTTGTTATAACATCTCGGATATTCCTAGCAGCCAAATGAGAAGCATGAAAGAACAACATTACGTCATCAGCAAAGAAAAGATGCGAGATAGACGGACTTCGTCTCGACACCTTAATACCTTTAAAGGACTTAATGTCTTGAGCAAGAGAAAGCATCCTCGAGAAAACATCCATTCCAATAATAAATTGGAAGGTGAAAGTGGATAACCTTGTCGAAGTCCTCGTCCCGGGAAAAAAACAGAAGAGAGCATACCATTGAAAATAACTTTATAGGAAATTGTAGTAATACGTTGCACTAGTTTGATCCGGACATCAGGAAAACCACAGGCCTTAAGCACACATAAGATAAATTGCCAACTAATTCTGTTGTAAGCCTTAGTTAGATCCATTTTAAGAGCCACTAAAGCCTGAGAAACCTGAGTGCGAGTAGAAATCTTATGACTTAATTCATGACTCAGAAGTATATTATCACTCATTTGTCTTCCCGCAACAAAAGCATGTTGATAGTCTGTGATGATTGAAGGAAGAAAAGCACGTAACCTCTTCAAAATACACTTTGTGACACACTTGTAAATAGTGTTACATAAACCAATTGGACGAAGATGGTTTGAATTTTGCGGAGAAAATTTCTTAGGAATCATTACTAAAATAGAATGATTCCAAGACTTGAGAAGCTTACCTGTGAGAAAAAAATTCCGTATTCCATCAATGGTAGCTGGGCCAACAACTGACCAGTGAGTTTTGAAAAATTCCGTGGTGATACCATATGGGCCAGAAG
>CANSZD010000888.1:765000-852500 GCA_947648045.1 Beta corolliflora
TTGTTGTTGTTGTTGTTGTTGTTGTTGTTGTTGGTGTTCTTTGTTGTTGTTCTTTGTTGTTGTTGTTGTTGTTGTTGTTGGTGTTGGTGTTGTTGTTCTTTGTTGTTGTTCTTCGTTGTTGTTCGTTGTTGTTGTTGTTCTTGCTATTGTTGCTTGCTATTCTTTGTTGTTGTTGTTGTTGTTGTTGTTGTTGTTGTTGTTGTTGGTGTTGTTGTTGTTGCTGGTGCTGCTGTTGCTGCTCTTATTATTGCTATTATTGTTACTACTATTATTATTATTATTATTATTATTACAATTATTACAATTATTACAATTTTTATTATTATTATTATTATTATTATTATTATTATTATTACTATTATACTATTATTACTATTATTATTACTATTATTATTATTATTATTATTATTATTATTATTATTATTATTATTATTATTATTATTATTATTATTATTATTATTATTATTTCAGTTCAGATTCTCTCACTCCAAAAGAACGGCGTTTAATCTGTGCAAGGGAACATCCACAATTATTCTTTTAGAGGGACCAAAAAGGATTAAAAATATATTATAGGAAGAACAAGTTAAAAAGTTACACTTTTTATACAAAGATCCAATATTTATTTTATTTCATTAGGTTATAAAAAAATTACTACTCCCTCCGTCCCAGAATACTCTTGACACTTATCAAGGAACATAGTTTTAGATGATAAGTTGTTGTTTGGTTATCAATTGTTATTTTATTGAAAAGTAGATGTGATAGAAGTTAGTAGCTAGTAAAAGTAGTATTATTTTATTTTAAGGAGAGAGAATGTGGGCCATGATTAGAGTTGGTAGGTAGTAGGAGTGGTATATTTTATTTGGAGGAGAGAGAGTGTGGGCCAATGGTTAAAAGGTAGAATGATTAAAATAATAGTAGATCATATCCAAAAATAGAAGTGTAAAGAGTATTCTGAGACAGATAAAAAAGGAAAGTGTAAAGAGTATTATGGGACAGAGGGAGTACTTTTTTTGGTTCATCCTAGCTAGTTTTTATCCCAACATATTCAGGAATGAACTTGACCATATCTTTATCTTATCATATACTTCTTCTATATTTTTAGTTTGTACATATTGACTATTGACACTATTCATATTCTCTAGTTTGAACTTCTTTTTATTATCTATACATAAGGAAAAATATAGTCATAATCTTGCTATATATACTTTCATAATATCAATCTTTTAGAGTTTTCAATCATCCACAATTAAAGATATTTTTTTTTGACAGGAAATCAGATCATAATCATTCAATTCAATCACCTCCAAATCAGTTTTTACACAAGACATAATCTCATCATGGGCTTCCTCAATTCATACTCTTAGCTCCCCATATTTTCGACTAAGTTGAGTCAAGTTGTGAGCTACTTTGTTACCAACTTCTACATACATGAGAAAAGGAGATATTATTATAAGTCTTGCCTATTTCCATAATATCGAAAACAATATTATCAAAGCTCGAATTCTCTCTCCTTCTCTGCTGCAAATGCGAGACAAGCTTTAAACAGTCACTTTCCAACTCAATTCTTCTCAAACTCGCCTCTAAAGCAATGCACAAAGAGTGACGCGCAGCCATGGCCTATTGGCCCCGGCTTCATCAGCAGTAAAACAACCCTCCACCATCACAAACGTTGGCACAATTAAAGATATTATTAATGCTCAAAATTGGTTGTTGACAAACGCATTAAGATCTTTAGGTACAACTAAAAAGTAGAGATACTATCTGTATGAATCATAGAAATGGATTTTTTGAATGTATTTTGTTAATAAATCAACCAATAGTATTTTTATAATATATTCTACCTATCTATCAAGATATTAAAAACTCAAATCTGACCATTAAATTAAAATATAGGATGACCAAAAAATGAACATGGAGAAGGGTGAGCTCCCACCCCCCGGTTCACTTCCACCCCTATCTTTTTATATTTTAATATTCGTTTTACCTTTAGATAAAAGTCACAACATTATACTCATCTTTTCTAATGAAATAAAAAAGGCAGCTAAGGCACAGTTAAAAGATCACATTTTAAGCCTGAATGTGCTCATTGAATTATAATATTTTTATAGAAAAACAGCATAAAGAAATTTGTTTCTTTTATGAGTTTGGGAAAATGGTGCTGCCCCTTTAGTGAATGAATGCTGAAGTCGTCAGAGTCATGAAAGCTAGCAAGGAATACCTACATCTATCTCTGCAACATAAATTTGGAACAAAGCATAAAAGCTTCATATATATCATAAATATATACTACTATATGCATGTGATTTCATGATAACCTTCCCGAAAGTTTTTGTTCTTGCTTCTGCCCATTGCCTTAGCATGGATTAGCATATTAACATCTTGTGTGTTTGGTTTGAGGGTGAGAATCGAATCTAACCTGATCAAATTTTTATTCTAAGGGTAGATTTTCAAACACAAAAAGAGAATATATATATATAGTAATATATGTTCATCTTGTTTTATTCTCAATGTTCATAATTGTTTCGGATATTATTATATTATTCTCTACAGACACTAGTGGAAAAAACCTTTGGTCACAAGGTAATTGATCCGGTTTTGAAAAAACCGGGTCAATTAATTAAATAATTTAATGGGCAAGTTGTTGGATCAATTAACTGATCCGGTTAGAGTGAAGGACCGGACCAGTTAACTGATCCAGGCCCATTTCGCGCTTTATAAGCCCACCCAAGAGGAACATATCCTCATTTCCCCCACACATTCACGTTTCCCCTCTCAATGTCTTTCACGCTTCCCTCTTCATAACTCTAACCCTAACCCTTTTCCCTCTAATCCCTCTTCCCTCTCATCTGCAACTTTTGCCTCACTCTTCAGTCTTCAACTCCTCTCTCTTCGCCACCTCCACAGCAGATCCACTCTCTTCGCCACCTCCACAGATCCACTCTCTTCGCCACCTCCAAAGATCCACTCTCTTCCGTCTCCCCTAAACCACCACAACCGTCCTTCGTTCTCATAAACTACCACCACCGCCGCCTTCGCGAACCCATAAATTGCCAACACCACCTCTCCTCTCTTTGCTCCTACTACACCACGCGATGCTTTAATTGGTCTCTCACCACGTAGCCACAACGACCAACGCGACGCCACAACTAATTGCGACGCCACCACCACCCACAA
Source organism: Beta corolliflora (assembly GCA_947648045.1). NCBI lineage: Eukaryota > Viridiplantae > Streptophyta > Magnoliopsida > Caryophyllales > Amaranthaceae > Beta > Beta corolliflora. The sequence continues at coordinate 768,175 of CANSZD010000888.1, forward strand.
GAATCCAAGCAAATTCGAGTTTCTATCTCCGCGATCACAAGAATTAGAACCAATTCGAGTCTTCATTTGCACAACTCTCGGCCGTCACATGGTTTTTTGAATTTTTATTTCTTTGCAATTAGGGTTTGGTTCTTCAATTCTTTGAAATTTGGGTTTTTTCTTGTAATTTTTTATAATTTTTGTTGTGTTTTGAACTTTGAATATTTTGATTATTATAAACACCCTATGCTATGCTATAACATGAATATTTATAACAGTGATCAAGCTATCAAGATTGGATGATGTGAAGACATGTAAGCTTAGGTCTAGTTATATTAATTCATGTGTATGCAATGTAATTAACATATTAGAACTTTGTGCTAAAATTAGAAAGGGAGAGTTTTGATAAAACAAGATTTTCGAAAAACAGTTTTAATAAGAAAAATAATTTTATTTTCGAAAATCAAGTTTAAAAGGAAAAAGATGTTTACTTTCGAAAAACAGTATTAAAGAGAAAAAGAGTTTTCATTTTCGAAAATCAGTTTTTGATAAAAGATAAAAGTTATTTTCGAAAAACATCATAAAAAAACGATTTTAAAGATTTTTTAATAAAAAAAGGAGAAAAACTGATTTTTAAGTTGTGATAAAGTTTGTTTGATAAAAACTGATTTAAGATATGATTTAGAGTTGATATAAGATATGGAGAAATCCTTATCCTATAAGAAAAGAAGGAAATCAGTTTTTATAAAAGATAAAATTGGTTTTTGAATAGGAAAAGAATTTTATCCCTTTATTTTAGGAATAAAAATTGTTCAAAAAGATAATACATCTTGGAGAAGGATTTTTATTCAGCTGATTGAATTATATAAGGGATAGAAATCATTGGAGCAAACCATGTTTTCAGATTTGAAGAGATAAAGATTTTGAGAGCTGAAAACGATCTCCCAGAGCACAGTGTACGGCACAGAGTTCTAGTAAGTTAAGGTCTCTAAACATCGCTTGTAACGATCCTCTATTTGCTTGAATAAGAAGCACGCTTTTGAGGAATCATTCTTTCGGTAATCTTTCATATCATAGAGAGTAGCAACACTTAGGGTTATGTGTTGGGGAGCACTACTAGAGTTAGTAGTGGGGGAATCGAATTGTATCAAGGGTTTGGTATTTTATGATTCAAATAATAAAAGAGTAGTTTGTGTGGACGTAGATCTCAGAGGTGAGATTGAACCACGTTAAGTCCTGTGTCTTATTATTTGATTTCATTGTTTTATTGTTTGATACAATTTTGTTCGAGCAAAAACATTAATCGGAGAATTTATGAGTGAATAACACAGTGCACAACACTGTGCCATAAGAGTGTTTTTGCGAAAATCGATTAGTTTTAGCCACTCAATTCAAACCCCTTCTTCTTGAGTGTCACCTTGTGTTCCAACAAGTGGTATCAGAGCAGGCTATTCTCGAAAAGCTCATCCATAGAGAATAGAAGTCATGAACATGCAAGATGACTCTCGAGAAAGACACTCAAAGTGTCCGATTTTCAACGGAAAAGATTACGGATGGTGGAAGGCTAGGATGAGGATCTACATCCAAGGATTGGACTATGAATGCTGAAAAGTCATAAGAAAAGGACCAATCCTTATCCAAACAAAAAATGCCGAAGGAAAGATGGTCGACAAGGATGAAGATGACTATGATTCGGGTGACTATGCAAAAGCCGAAAAAAGCTTCAAAGCTATGAGTATTCTCCAATATGGAATTGGACCTGATGAATACTCAAGGATCTCGGCTTGTACTACAGCAAAAGAAATATGGGACACGCTGGAGTTGGCCCACGAAGGTACAAATGAGGTAAAACAATCTAGAATAGATTTGCTTGTCCAACAATATGAATTGTTTACTATGAATAAGGACGAATTTATTAAAGAGATGTTCACTAGATTTACACTAATCACTAATGAATTACGTTCTCTAGGCAAAACATATACTTCTGAAGATTTAGTGAGAAAGGTGTTAAGAAGTTTAACAAATCGATGGCTCCCAAAAATATCCGATATTCAAGAAGCTAAAGATTTGACTAAACTTTCACTAGAACAACTTATTGGATCATTAATGACTCATGAACTTGTCTTAGATTCTAAAACTAATGAACTAAAAAGTAAAGGTATAGCCTTGAGAACTGAATTGGAAATTGAAAATAGTGATAGTGATGATGATATTGATTTTCTTACTAGGAGATTTAAAAATTTTCTCAAAAAGAACAAAAACAACAATCCTAGAAAATATGAAAATTTCAAAGGTAAGAGCACTACCTCTAACTTTAAGAAAAGTGCTACTAATTCGGGTTGTTTCAAGTGTGGAGAGTTAAATCACAGGATTAAAGAATATCCCTTATGGGATGATGAGAAGCCCAAAGAAAGAAGGGAGCAATCGAAGAAAGAATTCAAAAAGGCAATGATTGCTGCCGTTTGGGGAGATTCGGATTCTGACGAAGAACAGTCAGAGGCACAGTGTCATGAGGAAAAATTATGTTTGAATGTTGTACAGACATCACAGAGAAAGGCACAGTGCCAGGACGACTCTCACTTGTGTCTAATGGCGAAAAGTTCGAACTCCCAAGATGAAACTGAAGACAGTGAGGTAAGTCTTCTTTCTCTAAAACGTTCAATACATCTTCTTTCAAAAAACCAACTTGTTACTTTGCTTGGAAATATCATTGATGATTGTCAAGAAATGAATGATGATTTTTCAATCATGAAAAAGGAAGTAAAAAATTTAACTAAGCAAAAGATTAGGTTGGAATTGGAATATAAGGATTTATTAAAGGACTGTAAAGAACTGATGAAGAAGACTGATGAACTTGAAAAAATTATTGAAGAGAAAGATACTGAGATAAACGCTCTAAGATGCGAAAAGTCTCTTGCTAACGAAATCGTAAATGACACAGTGCCATACACTGTGTTAGAAGCTGAAAAATCGAATCTTGAAAAGCAAATTGAATCGCTAAATCATGAGTTAGTTGAACTAAACAATTCAAGACAGAAATCAAGAATTGTTCCACTAATGCTGCCTAGTGATGCTAAGATAAGTGAAGATCATGATAAAGTTAAGAGAGAATTAGAAATTTCGAGAAAAAGACATAGTGATCTAAATACTTCTGTTGAATTCTTTGAATCACAATTGACTATTGCTCGAAAAATGTATGAAAAGTGGTCGTATGGTCTAAAAGCTCTCGATTATTTGTCTAGTACAACTAACAATCAAAACAAAACTGGTTTGGGATATACAGGTCAGCAACACAGTGTACGACACAGTGCCAGAAATTTCGAAAGAGATTTTCGTAAAAGAAAATATGTTGATCTACCTGAATATTTGATTTGCAACTTTTGTGGAAAAAATGGACACCTTATGGAGAACTGTAATATCAAGAAAAGGAGTGTTGCGAAAAATGTAAAGTATGTAACTCAAATATGGGTTAGAAAAGACTTATTAGAAGCTCAACGAAAGAAAAAGGGACCCAAACAGATTTGGGTTCCTAAAATTAACAAGTGATCTTTTTGCAGGCAAACGTGAGAGGAAGCAGCCTATGATATCTCCACAGTGGCTGCTCAAGACATATGACTGGTGATAAATCTCAATTCCTCTCACTAGTAGCCTACCATGGAGGTTGTGTTACATTTGGCGACAACAAAAAGGGAGAAATAAGTGGTATTGGAAACGTCGGCAAATCCCTAACACACTCCATAGAGAATGTGATGTTGGTAAGTGGTTTGAAAAAATTTGTTAAGCATATCCCAATTGTGTGATCAAGGTAATTCTGTTGAATTTCATGCATGAATATTTTACAAGACAATTTGTGGCTTTGGGATTAATTTCTGGAAATTAGTTGAGTATTATGCTTGTTGTCCTCCTTTAAATATGTTAATTGGAGTAGGAGTGCATGTCTTTGTGAAACACTGTGAGAAAAAGTCTACTTGATATAAAAAGGACTCGTAATAGTCTAATGATGTTGTCCTAATGTCATGATCCTAAGTTGCCGACTAATGAGCTATATGATCCTAAGTTGCCGAATTATTGAGCTATGAAATGCTAATTCTTTCTCCTATGGCAAGCTTGATCTTTATCCCGATATTCTGATTTTCTATTTATGAGTTTGACATTTGTGCCTCATTATTTCTTTCTTCCATATGTCTCACCTTATCGTCATTTCCCTATTATTATCCTTCTTTTCCTCACCCATTGATCCAAAGTTCAACAAGTGCTTTTAATCTTGATTAATGATAATTTATGGGGCAATAACATCTTGATAAGATGATGGAAGAAAAGGACGTATCAGTTAAGGGGGAACATGAAAAGGTTGGAATGAAACACAAATACGTGAAAGAATGAAAAGTACTAATTCACGCTGTGCAAGGCACAGTGCCAGGAGATGCATAAAAAAAAATGAGGTCCGAATTAACTTATTATCTTTGATCTCTTATTGATTGACTCTAATAATATTGTATGGTCTGCTTCTCCTTCAAAAAAAAAAAGGAAAAGAAAAGAAAAGAAAAGGAGAGTAAGACACTTATTTTAGATAAGTCCTAGAGTTCAATTCAAATGTGAAGAAAATTATCAAAGTTTTGAAAATCATCATTTTGGATTCCAGTATATCCGAAGATTAGTTATATTTGGAAGGGAATAGATTGTTCATTGGCACAGAAACACACACAGTGCCACAGTGAAGAAAGTCCTATGATGTTCATTTGCGGAAGTTGAAAATCTTAAAAGAAAGGTTTAAGCACTTGTTGAGCCAATTGCCATTTCAAATCTTTAAGCTTGCATTACCTTTCTTTATCTTACTTTCTTAGCTATCAACCATGATCCTTCATGATTATTTCTTACTTCATAATTTCGGATTGTGAGTTGGATTATTTTGCTTAATGACTTCGGATTGTGAGTTGGATTATGACATAGCACCAGCATCCTTAGTATCTTTTGCTTGAGCTACTTGCATTATTTTTATGACTATATCTCTGTTTTGTGTAGCTTGACATGTTATTGCTCTCTTTTTTGATAATGTCAAAAGGGGGAAGATGGGTATAATACTTAAACTAATGAATGATATTACTAATGAATGAAATTTGGTATGTTGGCTATTGGATTATGGTGATTGATGTTGTGAATGGTGTTATGTTGATGCATTATTTGAGGGGGAAGTATTATGTGGTTGTCATCATCAAAAAGGGGGAATTTGTTGTGTTTTGAACTTTGAATATTTTGATGATGATAAACACCCTATGCTATGCTATAACATGAATATTTGTAACAGTGATCAAGCTATCAAGATTGGATGATGTGAAGACAAGGAAGCTTAGGTCTAGTTATATTAATTCATGTGTATGCAATGTAATTAACATATTAGAACTTTGTGCTAAAATTAGAAAGGGAGAGTTTTGATAAAACAAGATTTTCGAAAAACAGTTTTAATAAGAAAAATAATTTTATTTTCAAAAATCAAGTTTAAAAGGAAAAAGATGTTTATTTTCGAAAAACATTATTAAAGAGAAACAGAGTTTTCATTTTCGAAAATCAGTTTTTGATAAAAGATAAAAGTTTTTTTTTTATTTTCGAAAAACATCATAAAAAATCGGTTTTAAAGATTTTTTAATAAAAAAAAAAAGAAAAACTGATTTTTAAGTTGTGATAAAGTTTGTTTGATAAAAACTTATTTAAGATATGATTTAGAGTTGATATAAGATATGGAGAAATCCTTATCCTATAAGAAAGGAAATCAGTTTTTATAAAAGATAAAATTGGTTTTTGAATAGGAAAAGAATTTTATCCCTTTATTTTAGGAATAAAAATTGTTCAAAAAGATAATACATCTTGGAGAAGGATTTTTATTCAGCTGATTGAATTATATAAGAGATAAAAATCATTGGAGCAAACCACGTTGTTCAGATTTGGAGAGATAAAGATTTTGAGAGCTGAAAACGATCTCCCAGAGCACAGTGTACGGCACAGAGTTCTAGTAAGTTAAGGTCTCTAAACATCGCTTGTAACGATCCTCTATTTGCTTGAATAAGAAGCACGCTTTTGAGGAATCATTCTTTCGGTAATCTTTCATATCATAGAGAGTAGCAACACTTAGGGTTAAGTGTTGGGGAGCACTACTAGAGTTAGTAGTGGGGGAATCGAATTGTATCAAGGGTTTGGTATTTTACGATTCAAATAATAAAAGAGTAGTTTGTGTGGACGTAGATCTCAAAGGTGAGATTGAACCACGTTAAATTCCTGTGTCTTATTATTTGATTTCATTGTTTTATTGTTTGATACAATTTTGTTCGAGCAAAAACATTAATCGGAGAATTTACGAGTGAATAACACGGTGTACGGCACTGTGCCATAAGAGTGTTTTTGCGAAAATCGATTAGTTTTAGCCACTCAATTCAAACCCCTTCTTCTTGAGTGTCACCTTGTGTTCCAACAATTTTTAATTTATTATCTTGCTTTTTATCTATTTATGTAAGTATGTTATATAGTTTTTATTTTTCGTCCATGTAATTATGCTATGTAAGTAGTCTAATTTGTTTTAGTTTTGTTTTTCGTAATTAGTTTGTTTTTATTTTCATAATAATAATTATACTGTTATTAATTAGTTTGTTTTTATTTTCATAATAATTAGATCTGGCTTGAATGTTTGTTTTCTTATCACTCAATGTTTGTCGCCACTGAACGTTGAAAGCCACAAAGTGAAAAGAACGACAATTGGACCGCATACAAAGTCTTTGTCAAGCGTGCTTTGTATGCAGTGTTTTTTTAATACCCAAAGCTACTTAACTGATCTGGTCATGTCATAGAACCGGATCAGTTAATTTGTACAATTTGTTGCGGGTCCATCCGATTTGGACCAAAATCGGATCTGTAAGTCCGGTTTTGACTGGATCCGATAGGCTTTTTTCCACTAGTGAGAATTTCGAGTTGGATTATATAATATGACTCGATTGATCCATTCAGTGTTCATTCAACTAATGGTGAATTTCATATAAGGAAGATTTGTCATGCTTTACGAATATACGTTCAATGTGGGAGTAGACTATATTAGTCAAATACAATTTAGGGCGTTTTCTCATCTCTTTTAGAAAAAAGTTTTTAAGATTGATCATGAATAGACAAGGAATTATGAATGATTAGGTTCAATCCAACCTAATAAGTTTTGTCTAAATAAATTCATCAACGAAGAGAATTTATATCATGTGGAGTTGTGGACTTGTGTGATCTAGTTTGCTCCAAATCTTTTTGGAGGCGATTAGTTGTATAATAATTCTTATCTACTTTGAATCATTTTGGTCTAGTGTAATGTAACAAAATTAAGTAATAAGTTATTGAGGTAAGTTGAAGAGCACAGGCTTATAGTTATAATTAGTTCTTTAGAAGTATTAAACATGATCATGCTTTACCAGTTTATTTTACCTGTTAGGATATTACAAGCCCAATATAGTGGTTCATTATATTGTTCGAAAATTTATGGAGTAGATGAACCAAGGTAGGAACCTGGTCTGCTGTTCTACAATGGTTTATATGTGTTTCACTTGCTGGTCCATGAAGTGGTCCATAAGGTGGTCTGCATAACATATGAAGCTTTGTTATAAGACGACAAATTTATCTCCGCAAGGTTTTCGACTTGGCAAATTATTTTGTTTGTTTGGTTTACTTTGTTTAGTTTCCTAATATAATGAGGTTTGTATTTAGGTAACTAGATAGTTTTTGGTATGTGATATCTTCTACAATTATTATCTTAGGGGCAAGTATTATAATTCTAGTAGATTAGGTTTTTTTTTTCTAGTTTAGCCTATAAAAAGGGTTTAGGTCTAACCAGAAATTACACATAAAATTATTCTTGAGTGGAAGGAACCATCAAGTGAGGGGGTTGTATTATTTTGGATGAACTTAATAGTACAATTTATTTGGAGGGGAGGAAATTAAAATTTCCTCATAAACACTTGTCTCTTGTTTATTGTTATTTTGCTATTTTCCATATTGTATTTGATTGTGGTTTTTGTGATCTTGGGCGGTGTTTATCACCAGCAAGTGGTATCAAGAGCGAGATTTGTTAGAGCCATGGAGGATTTCAAGAGCAAATACAAGATGGAATTATTCAACGGAAAGACGAATTTTTCATTGTGGCAAAGTACAATTAAGGATGTTCTTATTCATCAAGGTCTTCACAAGACTTTGGAGAAAAAGAAACCTGATGCGGTGGAAGCGGACAAGTGGGAGGATATGCAACTACCGCTACTAGTACGATTCGGTTGGCTCTTGCTCCTGAGATCAAGTACAACGTGTTGGAGGATACGAATGAGAAAGCTTTGTGGGACAAGTTGACCAAGATGTATGCATCAAAGTCCTTGGCTAATAAGTTGTGCTTGAAAAAATTACCTTTATTGGCTCGACATGGAGGAAGATGGCGCACTACAAGATAATCTAAATAAGTTTAATGGCTTGATCACCCAATTAGCGAGTTTAGATGTGAAGATTGAAGAGGAGGACAAGGCAATTTTGCTTTTGACGTATCTCCTCATAAAGTATAACACAGTGATAACTAGTTTACTTGTAGGGAAGACAACGATTGCTTTGGACGAGACCGTGGTGGCGCTACTCGAGGCGAAGAGGCTCATGAAGCATGGGGTATCGTTGACAACCAATGGGGAAGGGTTGGTAGTAGAGGGTCGTGGTGGCAAAAAGTGGAAAGGCAAGAAAAAGGTGAGCAATCATAATCTAAACATTAGGTGTTGGTACTGTGAGGAGGAGGGACACATTCAATCAAAGTGTTCCAAGTACAAGGAGGACTTGATGGTGTTGAGGAACGGTAGGAATAGGGAAACTACTTCTATTGCTTTGGAGGAGGCCAGGAATCCGATGTGTCTCTAATGGTGGAAGAGACTAAAGGTCCGAAAGAGGGTTGGATCTTAGATTTGGGATGTTCTCAACATATGTGTTGTAGGAAATAGTGGTTTATTTCCTATGAACAAATTGATGGGTTATGTGTTACCTTGCCTAATGGGAAAGAGACAAAGGTTGAAGGTATTGGTGAGGTTGAGATCAAGACTCATGATGGGAGGGCTCGAAAACTACGTGAGGTAAGGTATATTTAATTTCGACACTTGATCATAATCTTATATCTTTGGGTAGATTGGATGGCTTAGGGTTAGCTATTCATATTGAGGGAGGTTGCTTGGAGATCACCGAGGGGAGGAGTGTGATCTTGAGGGTGCGACGTAACAAACAAAATCTCTTCATACTTGAAGGAGGTTATGGAGGATAAATTTTGGCTCAAGGGGAGGCTTACGGTTCGAATAAGATATTGGCCTTGAGGAGAGGTTTGTTAGGATTACAAGCCCAATATAGTAGTCCATTATGTTGTTCGAAAATTTATGGAGTAGAGGAGCCGAGGTAGGAACCTGGTATGCTGTTCTAGAAAGGTTTATATGTGTTTCAGTTGCTGGTCCATGAAGTGGTCCATCTGCATAACATATGAAGCTTTGTTATATGAAGGCAAATTTATCTCCGCAAGATTTTCGGCTTGGCAAATTATTTTGTTTGGTTGGTTTACTTTATTTAGTTTCCTTATATAATGAGGTTTGTATTTAGGTAATTAGATAGTTTTTGGTATGTGATATCTTCTAGAATTATTATCTTGGGGGCAAGTATTATAATTCTTGTAGATTAGGTTTTTTTTTTCTTGTTTAGCCCTATAAAAAGGGTTTAGGGCTAACTAGAAAATACGCATAAAATTATTCTTGAGTGGAAGGAATAACCATCAAGTGAGGGGGTTGTATTATTTTGGAGGAACTTAATAATACAATTTATGTTGAGGGGGAGGAAATTAAAATTTCCTCATAAACACTTGCCTCTTGTTTATTGTTATTTTGCTATTTTTCATATTGTATTTGATTGTGGTTTTTGTGGTCTTGGGCGGTATTTATCACCAACATTACCTCATACGTATATGGTATGTCACTTGCTCTAAAAAGAAACAATTAATTTCACCACCCTCCATGTAGTCCTAAAACATCTTAGGATTGGCTCAAATGGTGAGTTTTTCCTTCTTCTCTAGCGAAGTATAGAGTTCAATTCTTACCCCAAGCAATTGCTTGGGATGTAAGGGGAGATCGAGGGGTATATGGCTTGTAAAGGACCATTGAGTAACGGCCCAGAGGCAGCCCAGAGGATTTATTATATATTTCTACCTATTCAAAAAAATGTGTAGTCCTAGAGCAAAACAATAGAGAGAGAAAAGTAGGATTACTACTACACATTTTTTCTTTGAGACAGTGGATTACTAGCTACTATAGTACTACTCCATCCGTTTCTTTTAAATCAACACATTTTTCTTTTTGGTCTATTTCTTCTTAATCTACATACTGTTTTTTTTATACTACCTCTGTTCCTATTTAATCAACACGATTTGCTTTTCATTAGAACCAAGAAAAGGTAAAAAAGTAGGAGAGAGAAGAGAGGAATTATGAAAAGTGGGGAGTAAGAAGTTGAAAAAGTAAATAAAAAAATAGAGAGAGAAAAATGGGGTAGGTGGGGGTTTTAAGTGGGTTAATTTATTTGGTGAAGAACCACATAGAGGACAAAAGTGGGGAATAATGATTGAACATTTTACCTTATATAGATAAAGTAACAGTGTAACCATTAAAAAGGAACGGCCCGAAAAAGAAAGCGTGTAGATTAAAAATGAACGGATGTAGTACTACCTCTGTTTCGTTTTAATCTACACACTTTCCTTTTTGGTCTGTTTCTTTTTAATCTACACACTATTGCTTTTTCTATTTTTGGTAACATGTCACATCTACTTTCTCTTTTTCTACCCATATCATCCACTTTTTTATATTTTAACCCACTTTTTACTTTCTCTCTCTCACTTTTCAGTTTATCTCTCCACCTTTTTAGTTTATCTCTCATACTTTTGCACTTTCTCCTTGGTTCTCCCCCAAAGTGAAGTGTGTAGATTAATTTAAAACGGAGGTAGTATTTGATAACATGTCTCATCTACTTTCTCCTCTTTTGCCACCCATGTCATCCACTTTTTAATATTTTAACCCATTTTTTAGTTTCTTTCTTTCACTTTTCAGTTTATCTCTCTCCACCTTTTTAGTTTTTCTTTCATACTTTTGTACTTCCTCTTGGTTCTCCTCCAAGGTGAAGTGTGTAAACTAATAAAGAGAATCATAAGGAGTATATTGTTACACCTAAAGATTAATTTAATTTTTCTATAGCTAGCTAGTAGATAGTACTCCCTCCGTTCCTTTTTAATGGTTATACTTTGAGTTTTGACACTAATCACATATTTATATTTGACTATCATTTGTGATTAATGGGTAAGGAAAAATATAGTAATGTAAGATCTTGTTTGATTCTCTCCATATGTACTTTTGGAATATCAACTGTTTTTTTTTTACAAACGCAAATTTAGAGATATTATTTATGCTCAAACATTTACATTGACAAACGTAACAAAGTAAATTGTAACTACTAAAAAGAAACGGAAATAGAGTACAAGACTACAAGTGTTTCATTCTGAAGCAAAAGATGCGTTTATTGATAAATCTTTTAAGGGCTTGGGCTCGGGTCTATAAGTAGAGTGGAAACTAAAATCTACCAAAAAAAAAAAAGGAAAAAATAGAGGGGAAAAAAGGGTACTATATTGCTACTACTAGCTCCTCTTCATGCATGATTGGACGTAAAAGGGTTGGATGGGAATTCTTTCTGATCAGCTGGACAACATTATTGCGGAATGACTTATGTCTCTACTCTCTAGTCTCTACACTTGCCTATTTTTATCATCTTTTATGAAGTTGGCTTAAGTTTTAGCTAACTTGCTACTACTATAAGGTCGCATCATGCTAAACATAATTAATGCTGTAGCATCCATTAACGGAATTAACAGTTAACACCAACCATGAGAGAATCAGTACTCGGTATTATCTCTAAACTCGTTTAGTATATGAGTCAAATTTGAACACATTTGCACTTGATTTGTTTGATAGGTGTGTTAATGCGTTCAATTCAATTGAATTATTTCGGCTTATCTAGTCTTATGTATGGTGATTGTGAATTGAACTTATTAAAACGTATATTATTGGCGTAATATGTTTATTAGGAGTCTTATATTATATTCCTATCTGTAAAATAGTTAGGATATCTAGTTCAGTAAGGTTTCCTGATATTAGGTTGTATATATATATTCCTCTACAGTTTAATGAAAGGGTGTGAGTTTTCCTTTATTCTAAACCTTAACATATATTTCCAAAAATAAACGAAATCATTTTCCAAAAGGTATCTCAATCCTTGTTACTTATTAAAGCTCGTCCATGCTACCTGAGCTTACGCTAAACATGTAAGTGAGCAAGCTTGAGACGTACGTGCTTGAGCTAGCTATATGTTTGATGAGTCAAGCTCCAAGAAAAAATCTAAAAGCTCATTTGAACTCAATCCATTTTCAAACACCAATAACTGCTACTTAATTATTAATTAAATTAGCTTGAACACATCAACTCTTCCCTGTGCCAACTTGTTGTGCAGCCTTAAAAATGATTTAGCATGAACAGAAATTGAATTAATGTTAAATTATTTTAGAATTAAGTATTAATTTGAAAAGTCACAAACCCCAACATTAATAAACATGGGGGCAGAGGCAGGCAATGGGAAGGGATGCTAAAAGAATGTCTGGACCACGCAAAGCAGTTACGCAAGTAAAATAAGGTGGTTTGGTTTAATAACTCAAGTTTTAACAAATGGAATTAGAGAATAGAGAGCAATCCAACAGGATAACGGTGCCCTGCTACCCTAACACCGTACGGGATACGGACCAGTAGTGCCTCTATTACTGCTATTTCTACTCACGTGAAAACACTCATTCACAGACCACACCAACAAACCATTAAAAAAAAAAAAAATTTTAATTTATTTACTTATTTTTTTTTGTGTATTTCGCATAGTATAATGTGCGGTATGTACCACCTTCTCAAAGGGAGGAGAGTTTAACCACGTATAAGTTAAAATGGAGTTTAATATAAATCTAGTTGATAGTAATGGGTGAAGTAGCATAATAAATTAGCAATACAAGTTGGTAATGATCTCTCTCATATGTTTTTAATGAAATTAAAGGTTCGTTCTATATTCAACTTATTTTGACATATCAAAAGTTAGCTTAACTTCATTGAACTTTTCTAAACTTATTAAAAATTTATTGAAACTTATTTAGAACTTATATTAACTTATTAAGTTACATTTTATGAAATTACTCCTAGAATATAACCTTTATAGTTTGGTTGTGTGTTTTAGGGTACTATATACTCTTTAATTTTCACAATGTTGTGCCCCAAATCATTCAGATTTTGTAAACCTAGAAAGAATTGGAGCTCCTATTATTCCTAAAATAATAGCCAATACATCGTTGGTGAGCCACATAAGTCGATGTATCGATTTTATTATCTATACTAATATATTAAAAGGTGTTTTTAAGCAAGTCTACGCGCCACGTGACACTCTCCCTTTAGTTGTTTTATTCCATGTCATCATTATGCACATTAAAAAAATAGAACCATGCTCCATATAAGATTCGACCACATGACCTCAAGTTAATATACTAAAGTTCTAACCAATAAGCTATGCAACATTAGATGATATTTTTTAACATGAAAATGTTAATAACCCGGAGCATCGTCCGGGACTAAAAACTAGTTTGTTCTTATAAGTAGAAGTATTAGTTTTCTTTCTTGCACTCACGGAAACAAAACAAAAACATGACTGAAGTTGATATAGTGGTGTAGTCCTTCAGGCTTCAGGCATGTGTTGAAGGGTATAATCATACCTGGGTTTTGCTCTCATATCCAGATATTTGCAAAAGAATCCAAGCTAAGAAGTAACAATCAGAAATCAGTAGTAATGAGCGAGACATGAGAGAGATATAGAGGGGGGCCGCCAAAACCCACCACAAACTATAAACAGCACGCAGTAACCTCTATGAAAAAGACTAACTGATGAATTCCTTACAGCTGGCCCTATTATTTTATAAATTGCACTAGACATCTCCTTTGATGCGGGCTTCTGTTCCCTTAGCTTACCTTCTTTAGTTGGATAGTGCCTTCCTTATATACTATGAGAGGCAATAATGGTTTTCAATTTCACCCCCCCAAAAAAATTGGTTTTCAATATAAATATTATAACATCATCCCTCCTTTCTCTGATATGGGTGCGTTCTGTTTAGTGTTCACCTTAAAAAATAAGTTACGAGTCTAATAAGTTTAAATAAGTTCAGATAATTAAGTGTATATAAGTTTTAATAGCTTATAAAATATATTTCAATAAGTTCAGATATGTTTAGGATACTTCAAGTGAAGATAACGACATACCCTATAATATATGAAATATGGCATATTAACCCCGATAATTAGTCATGCATGCATTCAAATTAAGCTCTGTTTACTTTTTCTCATGAACTTATTACTTTTTTTTTTTTGAGGGGAAACTTATTACTTATTTTTGTAAGAATCAAATGAGATAAAAAAATTAGATCAAACTCGATTAATAGTACCATATATGTTTTTTTTGTATTGGTAAATATTAAGAAAATCAAATATCTAGTAGATACACGTTCAGACAAACCATCTTAAAGATCTTATATGATAAACTATTCCTCCTTTTATAACTTAGCTTTAAATTATGGTCAAAACTTAACCGTACTAGTATATCAACTCATACCGAACAAGACCTTAATAAATTCAAAGTAACTCATTTTTTTAATGTAATGAGAAAAAAGATGTACCCCGTTACTTTTCATTAAAGCAAAATAGTCTTGGGTGTACCATGCTCACGATACACCCGGGTGTATGATAAAATTTGTAAGCATATTAGTCCCTATTACGTTTTCCAATTACACAATTAACGCTTAAATGAATTTCCTACAAATTCCACTAGAAAATTTACTTGTAATCGGAAAAACCATATATGTTTTTTTATTTCAAAACACATTAATATTATAAATAGTATTTTTATAAATATAATACTAGCCTGCAATTGATAAATTATCAGCTTTTATCAATAAACTAGTATTTTGGCCCGGGCGATGCCCCGGGTTCAGTTACAATTATCAAATATTTCCTCCGTTTCTTAATAAGTGCAACATAGAGAAAGTGGGGGAATACCAAGAAATGTAGAGAGAGAAAGTTGGGACCACGATAAAGTAGAGTAATTCAACTATTCAAGTGATCAAACAAAAAAGTTGTGATCCCCTCTTACTTTTTGGTAGCATATTTGTAATAATATTGAACTTTTTTTTACCATTTTGAGCTTGGTTGCACTTATTGTGACTATTCCAAATAAGGAAAGTTTTGCACTTATTAAGAAACGGAGGTAGTATATTATTATTCATAAGTTTCATAACTGATTTTATTAGCTTTTCGTAATTTTCTATCTAGTGCAAAATTGGAAAATGGACGTTGTGGCATGATAAGTTGCTTAAAAAAAACTTCTAAGGAATTGGGGATAAGAATAACAATTTCAATGGTATTGGGATAAGAAAATGTTATTACCTAGATCGGTGGTTAAACTCTCACACTTCATTTCAAAGGTTATGTATTCAATTTATAGTAACTACACATTGTTAAATATTTTTAAATACTGAATAGTCCATCTCCTAGATTGGTGGTTGAAAATGCATAAAGAAGAAAAATAGGGGAATATTTTGAGAATTCTTTTCCTTTTCATTTTGCTAACTTAGGTGTCATCATCTTAAAATAAGACATTAATTGAAACAAATTGATATGATCATAACTCTATTTTTTTTAAAGACAAGAGGATAATCATAAGGGGATATAAATTTATAATATCAATATGTCGTACAGTTAGGCCATGTTCTTTTGAACTTATTTTGGATGAACTGAACTGAACTGAACTTATTTTTGATGAACTGAACTTATTTTGGTTGAACTAAACTTATTTTGACTGAACAAAACTTATTTTGGCTGAACTGAACTGAAAATAAGTCCAAAAGAACATGGCCTTAGGGTATGTTCTCCCCAGCTTATTTTCAGTTAAGTTCCGTTCAGTTCGGTTCAGTTCAATTCAGTTCAGTTCAGTTCCTAGATGATAATCATTACTATTAATTAGTTATAATTTAATTCAGTTCAGTTCAATTCAGTTTATTTCATTTCAATTCAATTCAGTTCAATTCAGTTCAGTTCAATTCAGTTGTTTTATACCGAAAAGAACATGCCTTAATACTCAATACTCCGACTACTTTACCCTTCAATATATTTTCGCCTATAGTGAAAATTTGAATTTGAGAGTTCTATAAAAGGAGTGAAAGGGCTGTCTAATTTAAGGGCTCAAGTTTTGTTTGAAAGTGTGACAGAAGTAATTGCGCACACTCCCCCTCCTCCTCCTCCTCCTCCTTTCACCATTTTTCTATATCAGTATCCTGTTCTTCTGAGTTCTGACCCAAACTTCAAACATTTTTTCTCCATCTCTCTAATTTTCTCCCGTTTTTCACATTTTCTCTCTCCTCTTTCAAATTTCAATTCCCTCCTAAAACCCCCGCCTAAACCTACTTCTCTCTCTAAAGCCATGGATTCTTCTGTGATGAAGTTATGCCGACGATTACAGAGTTTAGCCAAGCTTTTCCGCTTCGTCGAGGTCTGTATTTTAGTCGTTTTTCTTTCGTGGTTGTCAACTCGTCTTCCATTCGTTGTCAGAATCTCCGGCCAATATTTTCGGAAACTTATCTCTCTTATTTTAAGTCCAATCTCCATTTTTCTCCTTGGAAACGCCATTGTTGTCACTCTTTTAGCGAAATCCGGTTTATTCTCCGGCGAATCTTCGTCGTCGATTGACAATGCTCTCACCGAACTCTGCGATGAGTTCCGATATGAAGATTCCGATGAATCTCCAGTTTTACTCAAAGAAGAGGTAGTTTTTCAGGATAAGGAGATTATCTGTGAAGAAAACGCAAAATCGACGATTCCGAAGGTTGTTGTACTTGATGAGGTGAATGAGAATGAGAATGAGGTTTTTGTAAAAGAAATGGAGGTGAAACCGGTGTATCGAAGGAGTCAATCAGAGAATTTGAAGAGAGAGAGTGAAAAAATGGAGGAAAGTAAGGAGAAACTCCGGCGATCAGAGACAGAAATTTGTTGGAGAAGTTTCGGATGCGCCGAAGAATCGGAGGATTTTTCGGACGACGGAATGAGCAACGACGAATTCCGGCGAACGATAGAGGCGTTCATTGCGAAGCAGGTGAGTTTTCATCGTGAAGAGCGGCTTTCTGTCGTTCTCCATGGCAAAGCCTAGAAGAGAGAGATAAAGAGTGCAGAAAGTTGTTTTCCCCAAAAAAAAACAAAAAAAATAGAAGAAGAGATTGAGATTTATTATTATTATATCTTAATTTTCCAGGTTTTAGGGGGAAATGGAAATTTTCAGCTAATTTCTGCTGCTTTTCGCTTGTCATTATGTCAGTGGTCAGTGGATATGGTAGTAGTAGTAGTACTAATGTACTATTTGGACTATGTACAGTGGCACAGTGCTACAACTTTGATCCAAGACAAGAGTGTTCTCAACTCTTTGTGGTAACTTTTTTCTTAGAATAATCATTTAGTAGTTAGGGAATTGATTAGGGATTAATAAGGTGGATAATATATTTGCCAAGTTCAGATATGAGGGAGAAATTTTCCAAATATTTTACTACATTGGAATGGTTTATTGGGATAGTTACAATTTTGTTTTAGCCTTGTTTGGCTAAGTAGTTGGAACTTATTGTAAGTACGAGCTTATTTGACCACGTGACTGTATCAACTAATATAATTATCTGATTGTATCAGTTGGTTTAACTAATCGATTGTATTTCTCGATTAGCTTATTGATTGTTGTGTTGTTTCGTAAGATGATTTAATAATTGTAAAATAGGTGGATTTCATTTAAATCTTACATAATTTTGTTTAATGTATTTTGATAATATCAAGTTGTTCACCATATACTTCAAGAGAATTCTAGGTTGATTAATTGATTGGATTTACTATCCTAGTAGTTTAAAGCTTTGGAGTACTCTCTTTATATATTTTTTCCTTTACACTTAGAATTTTGTGGTCAATTATTCGAACATTAATAGTATTTCAAGAGCCTATGTAAGAAAATATATAGTCATGTATTCATAGATTGTATGTATATATTTGTAAGATTCATAATAACATATTTTCAAAATGTCAAATTAAATGAACTTCTACAATTTTACTAGTAACTACTTAATGATAGTAATGGTTAACAATTTTACTAGAAACTACTTAAATTTTTTTTTTTGGGTGTTTGCACCCGGTTCACCCTTTGGGCTACATCCGGATCGAGGCTAAGTTCGGGGTGGTTAGGTTTCATTCCTCTCTCAAGGGTGTTGCGGGGATTCGAACACGGGTCCGTCCTACCAAAGCCAGTCCCCATCACCGCTGGGCCAACACTTACTTGGTACTAGAAACTACTTAATGATAGTAATGGTTAAAGACAAATATCCGCAAGACCGCAACTATGGAAAATTAACTCTTAACAACAAAGGAGTGTATAAGTATAGATAATCCAAAGAGCAAAAATGAAAGTTTAGTGGTTAAGATTTAAGAATATGAGTAGCATCGATTCCACATCCAGACATTACACATGTGAGAATTGAGATATAGTTTGATTGATGATGATATAAGTGTTCTTTTAAAAATGAAAATCCAGTTGTCGTCAAGTTTAATAGGAGTAGCACAGAAAAAAGAACCAATATATTGATTTTTGTTCACGATCAGTTCAAAGGTGCTTTTGGAATTAGTTACTTGTCGTTTGTAATACCATAATGATAGAGGCTATTAGTAGAATACACTTTTTCTTTCTTCTTTTTACTTAAATTGCTAACAAGATGAAGTTGTATTACATCCAAATTGGAGGGTTACAACTCAATACACCATCAAAACTCTAAAGATTGTTGAATCATGCCAATTACTGATAACTCCTACTCTTATCACCTAAAATTTACTTCTATAATGAAGATGTGTGTGTGGGAGATGAAATGTGCGATTTGATATATACTTCCTCCGTTTTTTAATAAGTGCAACATAGAGAAAGTGGGGGATTACCAAGGAATGTAGAGATAGAAAGTTGGGACCACAATAAAGTAGAGTAATTCAAGTGATCAAACAAAAAAGTTGTAGTCCCCTCTTACTTTTTGGTGGCATATTTGTAATAGTATTGAACTTTTTTACCATTTTGAGCTTGGTAGTACTTATTGTGACTATTCCAAATAAGGAAAGTGTTGCACTTATTAAGAAACGGAGGTAGTATATATATATAGGGGTGGGATCCGCTGAAAACAACTCTTAATATGAAAACTGAAAACAGGGTAACTATTACCACTTTTAGGGCAACTTTATATATTTTAAGGGTAACTTTTACCAGTTTTAGGGTAACTAGATTATATTAAGGATAACTTTATGTATTTCAAGGGCAACTTTATATATTTTAAGGGTAACTTTTACCAGTTTTAGGGTAACTAGATTATATTAAGGATAACTTTATGTATTTCAAGGGCAACTTTATATATTTTAAGGGTAACTTTTACCAATTTTGGGGTAACTATATTATATTAAGGATGACTTTATATATTCCAAGGGCAACTTTATATATTTTAAGGGTAACTTATTTTAACTTTGATTATAGTTAAACCTATGCAGGATTCGAACTTACATCGTTGTGTCTTACACAATGCCTCTACCAATTGGGCTAATAGGTTGTATGAATTTCGCCAAATATATGTTAGTGAGAGGGGGTAACAAATAGCTTTAAAACAACAACTAATAACAATACTTGGGAAACTAATAAAAACAAAGTATGCTACACCATAATGAACAAGATAAAAAAACAAAGAGAACACCAAAAGTATACTTAAAAACAAACAAAATAATCTAAATCACAAAAGCTAACACATAATAACAAATAATCTAAATCCTAACAAAATTCGACTATACAAAAAAAAAACAGAAAATCAGCTTTTCAAAACAAATATTACGAAAATTAAGAAATCTTGCAAAATTCAAAAATTCATATGAATATATACGAAATTTTACAAAATTCGACTATACAAAAAATAAAAACAGAAAATCAGCTTTTTCAAAAAAAAATATTACGAAAATGAAGAAATCTTGCAAAAAATTCAAAAAATCATATGAATATATACGAAATTTTATCTTCTAGATCTAACAAAAAGTTCACAATAAAATTTTGAACCACTAGATCTAGAGATTATAAGAATTAAAACTCAAAGAAAAAATACTGCAAGCAAAAATAAACTAAACCTAAAACCAAAAAACAATTAAAAGCTTACTTGGATTATCAATTGAGGAGGATGAAAGACGCTGCAAACAGGAAGAAGAATGAGCTTCCTGGAGTGAAAGAAATGTTCCAGAAGAGAAAGGAAGGAGAGAGGAGAGAGGAGAGAGAAAGTTTTTGGGTGAAAAAAAATGCGTTCAATTAAAAACGGTACTATTCACCTCTGATTAGATGAATTGATTTCACGATCAAAGATCCGTTGAGATTTATTGTTTAATTGATGGTTTTTCACGAGATCCCATTCCTATCAAAGATATATAGAGATTTATTGTTTTATATTTATATATATATATATAGATGGTTTTCATATAGATCCCATTCCTATATATATATATATATATTCGGGCTCATATGAGAACACCTATGTTATGTGAGAACACAAATATATGTGAGAATCAACCTGAACCATTGGATTTCTTGAATCTAACGACTCATATTCCACCCGTATCATTAAAGTGCTCCATCCTTTCCCTTTCCTCGACCTATTCCAAATTTACAAGCTGCAACAAATTTCAACCTCCATCGGAGACTTGCAGTGAAGTTGTTTTGCTTAATCTCCATCGAAGCCGCAAAATTTTCGAAACTTAGAGCTTGAAGCTCCATTGAAGCTCGGACGAGAATCTTGATCGTCGCACCATTGAAGCTCCATCAAATAAGATGATTTTCGTCAAATTTTCAAAACTAAGATGTAGAGCTTGAAGCTCCACTAAAGGTGCTCCACTAAAATGTTATTTATCTGGGGATTTTGAAGCTCTACATTTTAAACCAATTAACAGTAGTGACTTTGTATTTCTAATCAACTAAAAGTACCAAAATTTCTGATTTTCTCAAACGGAATTCATCTTTAATTTGCTCTTGATTGGAGGACTGAAGGAGCGAAGACAGAGGTTAGGGTTTTTAATTTGTAGTGATGTTTTAAGCATTTTATTATGTTATATTTACCAGAAATCGAAGTGGAATTTTGGTATTATTTGTGATGAATTTAAACTTTTGGTTCATGTAGATCATGACGAAGTTACTTCGCAAATACTTTACTAATGTTATTATGTTTGTGCTGCAAATCATGTTTTGGAGATATTGAATGTATTGCTCCTTTGTTTTTCTAACTTTAATCCCAATCCTATGGTTATCAACTTATCTGCACAGTTTTGAATCATCTTCTTCGCCTCCTATGTTCTAAAACTATCCAACAGAATTATGGAACTACTTTTTTTTTTTGAAGCATCATGGAACTACTTTAGTAGTAAGGTAGTCAGCTTTTGACTAATTCAGAATAATAATTTATTGAGATAATGATTTTTTTGGGCTTTTCTTGAACAATTATTGGATTGTTACTCAGTCAATGTACTAACATTAGACACTTGATGTACTTATAGAAGCATGACAATGTACTTATTGAAGCATGACACTATATGAAATGCTCTAAATGGAGCTTTTTCTTTCTTACCTAGAATGAATCTGATTCGATTTTCATTTAGGCATATGTCATGAATTTATGCGGAATTGTTGTGTTAATGTTGCTTAATCGGATATTTGAAATTTCTAATAAATATGATGTGTGTGTGTGATATATATATATATTATATTTATATATATATATATATATATATATATATATATATATATATATATATATATATATATATATATATATATATATATATATGAGAATTAATGTATTTTTAGTGTACTGGTGATGTATATGTGGTAAAGATCTGATGTACGTGTGTAATGTAACAAGTGTAATTTATTCTCACATAATTTTCTATTCTCACATAACTCCTAATTCTCACAGGATCCCGACTCTCTCTCTCTCTCTCTCTCTCTATATATATATATATATATATATATATATATATATATATATATATATATATATATATATATATATATATATATATATATATATATATGCAAAAGCTAACAAGAGCCCCTGGGGCATTAGATAAGATAACTAAAAATGGAAATATCAAATGAATCTAAACATTAATTATACCGATTGACGCGTAATTTTCGAATTCAGTCCAAGATTTATACCATTTCTGAAAATATATTTAGTGCTTATCCTACGCCCTGGGGAGTCTATATAACCAATCTAGATCCTTAGATTATCAAAATTGAATGGCTTAGATGCTTCTCATGTCATTAATAGCATTTGTCGTAATTTTGCAACTTCGTAAACTGGTTCATGGTCTCTTTACTTTAACCAATCTAGGTCCTTAGATTATCAAAATTGAATGGCCTAGATGCTTCTCATGTCATTAATAGCATTTGTCGTAGTTTTGCAACTTCGTAAACTGGTTTATGGTGATCTCTTTACTTTTCAGTGGTTTCATTTACTTTTCAATTGATTTCATCTACTTTTACTAAACTTTGTTTTACTTTTACTGATTCTGGAAACCAGTTATGCAAGTTTTGAGTTAATTACAGAAATTCCATTAATGACATGGAAAACCTCTTGAGCATTTATTTCTGATGATCTAAGAGCCTAGATTGGTTCTATGTTCTCATTTAGGCTATGGTTATCATCGGATCTTAATTCTCTCTCTCTCTCTTATATATATATATATATATTAGCAAATTATGCACGCGATGCGTGCCTATATTTATTTTATTTTTTCAAACATAAATTCTAGTCTTTTGGCCTTAATTGGGGTAAAAATTTGAACATTGTATTATGCTTTTTTTTGGCTAAATTTATTAGGTTAAGCCTCTACCACTTAACCCTTCTTTTATTAATTTTTTTACTTATTCTTTCTTTTAGGTTTTTAAAATTAAACTTGATGAACGATGAAAGAATGTTAAGTGAATTTTTGTATGATTTCTTATGTTGTATAACATAGTCTTTTGTGTTAAATAAATCATTTCACTTTTTCAATTGATTGAATTTTCCGTTTTGATGTCATACTTGATTTTGATAAGATATTTAATTGATGTAATATTCCTTTGTACTTTTTTCAGCATAAATGTACTAAATATTATAGTCAATATTTCTTTTTTTTGGTGGTTTAATTATAACTTGATTGCCTTCAATACTTAAGTTAATTTTTTAATACTATTTTTGAGTTCGACTTTGTTTTTCCTTTTTTTTATAGTAGTTGATTTAGTGATGGGCAATTAAGTAAATCTATAAGGGGGGGCACCATAGCTCCCTCTTTCCCTTATATAATAGAGATATATATATTCCATGCTTTTTCTTCTTTCATTCAAAAATTCACATTCAAAACTATCCTTTCATATAGGGCTTGTACAGTGTTTTTCTTCATATACTGTTTTTTCTTCTTCTTTCCATTCAAAGCCATCTTAGGGTGTAAATAAATTCAAACATCTAAAAAGTAGAACAAACAACTTATAATTTCATTTACAAAAATATCCCTTATATAGTGCTTGTATTCTCCTCTCTAATGCACAACTATCACGAAATTGATAAAAAAAATTAAAATAGATGGTGTATCTAGGTTTGGAAGGATTAATTCATTAATCACCCTTCAAATACTAAACTTGTCCTCAATTATTTGTGTGCCTAGGACTGAGTATCAAGAATAATATTCTTGATTTGGCATAGTTAGGTTAGATTCGTCTCATTATAAATTTTTAGGATCTGAACTTTTACTCAGTATTAGTTGTTTAAAAGTGAAGATATTAGTTCTTTCAAAAAAAAAAAAAGTTAAGATATTAGTGATCAATAAATTGTTCCATAAGTATAAAAATCAATCTATTGCAATTATATGCAAGGGCGGTTCTTAGGCCATGCAAAGTGGGCGATTGCTTAGGGCCCCGGGAAAATAGGGGCCCAAAATAAATATAGTTTTAGTTTCCGTAGAAAATAGCAGAAAACTTCCTTAGACCAGTGGTTAGAGCTACGGCCATAAATGCTAATGAGCACGAGACACCAGGTTCGATTCTTGATAAAATATTTTTTGAAACATAATAGCTGGTCATGCCTTTTCATTTATCTATTAAATTATTTTCCACAATTAATTACCTTTTGAGTTTCTCCAAAAAGCCATATTATTCTCCCATAATTTTCAGCATATCTCCTACATTCCTACGTTCCTATCCATTCATTTTCATGACAATTAATCCAATTCTCTATCTCTCATTACGGAAAAGCCATGATATTATATCAAGTAGTAATTTCTGTAATCCTAATGAGAACCAGAATTACCAGGCAAAGGAGGAAGAAAGGTAATTTTTGTTTTATAAATTTCTTATTTTCAATTTTATTGCATTTAGTACATTTGGTTAGTACTTAGTAGTTCTAACTTCTAATTGATAGAGTCCTTTTAGATTAGTCATATACCAAAGTTTTGATTTTTGAATCTCCTTTTTCTCCTTTTTTTCCCTAAAGGATAAGTGATATTTCTTGTACATTTTCATGATTGTTGCGATATTTGATTAGTTTATAATTGAATTTTTGTGCTTAATATTTGGAAATAAAAAACCCAAGTAAAATAAAAACCCAAGTAAAAAAAAATTAGTTTCCTTTTTGAGCGTTAATGAAGGCCTAATTTTAGAATTGTGCCATCATCTTTCCCCCGATTATATGTATGAATATAATCACAACAAAAGCCAAATGTGCGCCAGAGACAGAAGTTTGTCCTAAAATAAAACCATGGAAAGAAGCCAGGGGAGAACAAAAAAAAAAGTTAAAAGGACAACAATCCAAAATTGACAAAGACAAGAATTTGATAATTAATAAATATTAATGTACAAAAGATTGATTTTTGAAATCAAAAGATCATCATTATGTAAGCACCATATGAAGTATAATTTATGTTCTATTGGACTACTTTCAGTTGTCTAATCTGCCGCACCAGGTTCCCTATCGGAAACCAGTTGTGCCCCACTGTCATCTCCATGAAGTAACACCCATACAAAAAATGGTGTATTTCCTCCGTTTCTTATTAATGTTTCTGTTTGAAAATTTAACATTATTTAGAATTATTAAATTTGCTAATTTTTTTTCCCAATATATACCAAAAAAGCATAATCATGTAGTATCTTATTTCTCAACTAGATTTCTAAACACACAATGTGTGCGACGACAATTTTTTCATTGTGATATTTCGTAATATCAAGTAATTAGTTTTACATGCACGAAATACATGCAGCGACAACTTATTATAGTAGTTTAAGTTGACAGTTTTTTCAATAAAGGCTCAATTCTGTTCAACTTATTAGAAGGAGTCCGTTTTTGGAGAGACGGTCTCACGTTAGTGTTAACGTGAGACCGCTGATGTCATGCTGACATCACGCGCGTGCATCAAACCATCAGTAGAATTAGTTAAGCGCTTGCACATATTAGTTATGCTAGCCTTAAATTGCTTCTGGGTGAATAAGTTAAGCGCTGAAGTATATTAGTTAAACGCTGAAATATATTAGTTAAGCGTTGAAGTATATTAGTTATATCATAAAATCAGATTATAATGCATTTTATTGGCCATAATTTCAGTATCACGCATAAATAATTATCTCTTTCTCAAAAAACTAACGCACTAATTCTCTCTTTCTTAAATAACTATCGCATTTTTGCATTAGTTATGCCAACCTCAAATAACCAATGCAAAAACAATGTTTACTAATGCATACAATAAATAAAACTAATGACCTTAAAATCATAACTATTGACCGCCCATACTATCAACCCTCAAAGTATAATTGTTAACCAAATATCAAAACTATAACCATAAAACCATGCATCATTGTTACTCATGAAATTAATAAATAATTATTCATATGCTATAATTATAATCTTTCAGTTATTTTCTAGACTAAAACTATTAGCCATAAAACCGAAACTAAAAAACAAAAAGTCATAACTAATGTAAAAAACAATAATAACTAAATACCCAAATATCATAACTATTTATCAGAAAACAATAACTAATAGCCAGAATCACAACTATCAACCATAAAACCATAATTATTAACCATAATTAATAACTAATAACCTAAAAATCATAACTATATATCCTAATTTCATAACTATTAAGCAAAAGCTAACTATGAATCAGAAAACCATAACTAAGAGCCAAAGATATGTAACTAATTATTAAAATTCCTTAACTAATTGGAAAATTATTACTATAACTTGAAAATGACAAAATCAGCCCCACAAATTCACCTTCCACACGAAAATTAACTCACCCATCCAAAAATTCCACCACTGAACCCCACCAACCACACGCCATATGACCTAGAATTCATTTTCCATTTGGTTATGTAATATTTCCTTTTTTAATCGCATTTTTTGAACTTATCCCTCGATCAATTATTGATGTGAGAAAACTCTTTTTTTTTATGGAATTTAATAACTAAATACGCTATCTAACTCTTTATATAACCTTACTTATAGTGTAAAAAAACAGTCTTTAGGTAAGCAACTCGCACTCTTCAATTCCCCAGTTCAAATGCAACCTTTTATTAATCATTTGTAAAATTCATTCACTTCGTGTCCAATAAGTTTTCATAGGCCATAGCTTAAAGTGAATAATCACTCTTTATGTAACCTTATTTATAGATAAATCGAGAAAAGTCAAGAATTAAAGTATCTATATTCATTTATTTAGTCTGGTACACTAAAATTCAAGTACTTATTTATCCTGAGCTTGTTTAAAATATATCCATGCACATATTCATTGATTATTTTCATCGAAAGCTTTCACCACAATATTCATAAATCAAACCAAATATGTGCTTTTACTGCCCATATTGATGACTTCATTCCACCTCCTTCATCATTTTCTCTCTCGTCAATCTTCCATATATAAACCTTCTTCATTAGGCATCACATATTAATGCTCTCTGTTCAGCCGGAGTTGATTCACCGTGAGTTTTTGCAATCCCAAATCTTCCTCATCATGTTCTGACCCCAACTCCGTCTTCTTCTTTGATTTCCTCTCTATCCATGAACTGTGACCTCATGAATAACCTCCACCGGCAATGGCGTAATAGTCCACGACCGACTTATTCATTCCTTCTCCCTCGAAAAAATTTTCCCTCCCTGTACTGTAGCTGCTTCGTTGCTCTATGAGAGCTAGGGCGAAGCTGTTCGTTGCCACCAACATTCCTCCTTGCTTCGCCATTGCTTCTGCTAGCACTCTGGTCCCTGTTTTTCTCTCTCGTATGTCTTTGTCCTCCTCTTTGCACTCAATGTTGTTGGACGGTCTCACGTTAAGACTAACGTGAGACCGTCTTTTATAAGACTTTGTGTATTAGAAGTTATTTTTCAGCAAAGATAAGTTCAGATAAGCAAAAATAAGTTGAATAGAACGGAACCAAAGTAGTTAAAGAAAGCATGAACTACTAATTAATATTTTAAATAAAGTACTAAAAAATGGCCATAAGAATATTGCATAATCACCTCTTTTGTCAGTTTATCTAATTTGATTAGCAAATTACTCCATAATTGCAAAATATATTTATCTTTATTTATTCGTGTAAATCAAATAAAAAAAGAATCTTTCTTTTCCTATTTTTTGCTTTTTCTAGTTCCAAATTTGATTCAAATTTATGTTCTCCATATTGCAAAGATTACCTTCATATCTTTGTGTTTTCTTTTGTCTTCTTTTGAATTTTGATTTAGTTGTGAACTATTTTCAATTCTAATTTTTATTGATCTATCATGGATAGTATACCTAAAACTTCAAATGTAGTATGTTGTCTTGATCTGTCCTTATTATCCTCTATGTAATTGACTTACACAAATTAAAATTATATAAAACCCATTAAAATGATCATTTCTTTACATGACTATAATGTTGTGGAAGTATATTGCTGATTTTTTTTGACATTTTTTCCTCTTGATGGAAGATTTTGATATTCTTAAATGAATTTATTATCTTTGTTTTTTTCGTAAATTTTTTTAGTCTTTCCTTTTTTTTAAACCTAAATTTTTAAGTTATTTTAATTTAAGTTTTTTAAAATGGCAAATATTTTGATTGATTGATTACCCATTATTATTTTAAAAATTTAAACAAAATTGATGTAATTAAAAATATAAGGGTACTACCTCCGGTTCCGAAA
This sequence comes from Beta corolliflora, assembly GCA_947648045.1. Lineage (NCBI taxonomy): Eukaryota > Viridiplantae > Streptophyta > Magnoliopsida > Caryophyllales > Amaranthaceae > Beta > Beta corolliflora. The sequence goes on from CANSZD010000888.1 coordinate 796,573, forward strand.
GATCTTCCCTATTTGACATTTTTCACTATTCATAAGTTTCACTTTGACTATTGTTTATGACTTATACGTAAGAAAAAATATAGTCATGTGGGACCTTGTTAGATTCATCTCAATATGTATTTTGTTAATATCCACTTTTTATAATTTTTTCAAATACACAATTAAATATATTAGTGTCTAAAGTTTTGCATTGGCATGCGTGAAAAGTAAAAGAGGGAAGATCTTTAGGAACCGGAGAGAGTATTATAGTTATTTAATAGGGGGGACATGCCTCGGCCCCCTTCACTTATATAATAGAAATGAAAACTTTAATAATGTTAAATTTAATTTTAATAACTTTTTTACTCATACATAATTACATATATTAATAATAAAAAAGATGTACATTCACAAATGTGCAAGTCAAACAAGGAACAATACTAAAGAACACATGGAGCACAAAATTGGTATGGAGGTACGTTGATATAACTTGAATTGTGATTTTGTCACACTATTTCTTAAGTTATTTTCAACTTTTATCATCTTGATGTTGTTCACTATTTATGTGCCTTATTTCAATCATATTACTATAAGCTAGAGTAAAATGTAAAAATAAATGCTAATTCCTCCGTGTTTTTTAGTTTGCTCACTTATAATCTTGACACTATTCACAATTAGAGAGAATCTTATATAAGGTTTTAAATATATAAGGAAAAATATAGTCACGTGGGGTCTTATATGATTTGTCTCAATGATTACTTTATTAATATTCAATTATTATTATTATTACTAACATGTAATGAAAGATATATAAGGTCAAAGAAGTGAATTGACAAATGCGTACAGCCAAAACAGACAAAATAAAAAAATACAGATGGAGTATTGCGTAAATTATTATGAGATTTGTCTAAATATTACATTAATCAATTGTTGAAGATATCAATAGAAAAAGTCATGAGCTAGCTAGTAAATATTAAATTTTAAAGTGGCAAGACTAGATATATAGAGTAAAAAAAATAGAGAATCCTAACTTAAAATTGGCAACTTAAAAAGCAATCAAATTAAATATATTCTTTTCAGTCCATGATTAATTATAGAGTGTTTTATAATTACACATTAACAGTAATGTGCTACCACTGCTCAATTGTGAGTAATTTCGCTTGATTTTCCTAAGGACTTTTATGTGCGATATCCCAATCTAGGTATTCAATGCATGGATACATGATTTACTGTATAAGTAGCCTTTTGAAACCAACCAGCAGAATATATCATCACTTAAAAAAGAATCAGAATTGATCCTTGAACCACTAGCCTTTTGAACCTCTAGCTAAATCTCATTACCAATAATGCATATTAGAAATAGTGGTGGATCATTTTCGCCATGTTCCTAAGTAACAAATCAAATACTCCTTCGGTTTCACAAAACTCTTCCCATTTCATTTATGTAGTCGATATTTAAAAAGTTTAAACATATTCCCCATTTCTATTTTAATGTACACTTTGTATTTTATCACTATTTACATAATTAATTTCGACCATCATTTGTGGGTTATACATAAGGAAAAACATAGTCATGTGGAATCTTGTTAGATTTGTCTCATCATGTATTTTCAAATTTTCAGCTTTTTATAATTCTAACCTATTTATAATTAAAAATATTAATGGTCAAAGTTGTGCGCTGATAATAATGTGAAAGTCAACTCATATACAATAAAAGAATCAGAGGTAGTAATATTTAGTTACAAGAAAAATTATTAACTTGTGGAAACTTGTTAGATATATTTCAATGATGTGCATTGTTAGTGATCAATTTTTAATAAATTTTAATACAATTTTAATGATATTAGCATTCGAAGAAGCATATGATTTTATTAATAGATAATCTCAAATTCAACTATTACATTAGTTTAGTTCTTGTATCACTGTGTATATGTAAAAGGAAAAATCTATGTATTTTTTTTTTATGTTGAGGGAAAAAATCTATGTACTTCAACATAATATAACAATGATGTCAATGCAATAAAAGAACCCTATAAATAAATAAATCAAAGAAAAAGCTAAATATTAAAAGTAGCCTAGAATACAAATTTCTTCATTTTTTATTTTTTTCTTTTAGCTTTGGTTTTTTTCTTTTCACACTTTTAGACAAAAAGTTTCGAAATAGTATTAAAGCTTTAATCTGTTTTCAAACTTTAATCTGCACTTTGTTGTTGCACTAACCACTAATAATATTATAGTTTAGCTAAATGTTGAGGTTATTAGCTTTTCCAAGCAAGTGGGACCTTGGTATTGCTATGATGCGAGTCTTAAACACTTAATGGATAATCTTTGGCCTGGTATCAAATGTTTTAGTGTGTTTATTACAATATAATTGGACGCATATGTATGCAATAAGGTATTTGATTCCCTTTGATGGAGCCATCCTTATCAATTCTTATAACACCATTACTGAGGGAGTTCCAAAAGAGAGCACCATGGCAAATTTTATTTATATAAATGTCAATTTGTAAAAAGTCACAAATAATCTTTCTGTCTTTTGGGTCCGAAAACTGCGTTAGCTTCACATGATCACCATTACATATTACAAAATGCAAATCATCATTTCACGCTTTTTAAAATGCCATCGGTGTCATGAATTATCTCATGTAACCTTCTTACATACCCCTTTAGTCAGCAAAATTAAGAAAGTACAAATATTAATCTATTTTGTCATTTTTTTGTGATCTTGTAATTTTTGCTTTGTTTATAAGACAGTAAATAATACACCGAAACAAAAAACACCTTCCCTCCTAGGTCTAATTTAATAGATAAGTATGATGAACACAAAATTTTTAATTTTACAGATAATTAACAAACCATTTTTGTAAAGTATGATGGTATAGAAGACCGACTCATGAAGCAAGGGAGTAATAGACGAGCGAAGATGAGAAGAGACTAGTGAAGAATAGGTAAAATTGTCACCAAGCGCAAATTTGGCTTAACAGCCTAGGCGGATGTAATTATTCGAGGATTTTTTTTAAAACTTAGATATATATACCATGAATTAATAAAAAGCATGATAAGAATTGTTTACATTTCCAAGAACACTATTGCGGATGTTCTTCTAACTAACGTATAACATACATGTGTATATTAAGTTCTTCGTTAACATGTATGTAATTGCATATATAGGTTGTACCCCCCCCCTCCGGCCCGGCCCCGACACATGATCAATCTTATAAAACATATAAGTGATGACATAGGTACATACACATAAAATATAAATGCACGTGGAAAGCAGCTGGGAGTGGGAGGGCAAAAGCAGGCATTGGATGGAAAGCAACAAGAAGAGGAACTGTTCGGTTTGAAGGAAGCGACTCAGTGATAGCAGTATCCTCGCTCCTGGCAGAAGGACATGCGCTTTTCCGAGGCCTGTGCGAGGCAATGCAGAAGGGAATTCAACAACTAATAATGCTCAATTGCTCACAGACTCAACCCAGCTCATACAAGCCACAAATAAGGAACAACGACCAATAGACATAACTGCTATAGTTGTAATGACATAAATAAGTTGCGCTGTAATTTTGTACATTGTGTCATTAGGAAAGTAGAAATTAAAGAACTGAAGTTCGACAAGCCCATGATGACTTAGCTATTAGAGCAAGGCATGGGATGCTAGTGTAGTTTGTTCTCTCAAGTACTTATTTTTTTTTTTTTTGACATCGAGAAAATTTGCATTAATTGAAAGTGGAGTACAGCCTAATGCTAATACAACCAAACAAACATAAACGAACAGTAACAGGAGCTCTATTAGCTCTTACATACTTTAGAAAGAAAAGACTAACTATTCCATGTCCAGTCCAAAAGTAGCTTGTCTTGAGCGATGACGGGTGATGTAGGATGATATGTCTTGATAAAAAAGACCTGATATGAGAGGGATCCTGTTGTGATACGAAACTTTGATGATCTTCTGAGAGAGACTGTCGCACTAGAGCTAGTGGACCCCAATGTCGTCCACTAGACGCTAAATCTCAAGGTCCATGAAGAGAAACAACCTTCTGGGATTCTACAGAAACAACTAACAATGAAGTCACGTCCTTTGGTGACTTCTGACCCTGCTGCGAGGGTACACAGAGTTTAGTCACATTAGACTAAAACTCGAAAGAGGTGGAGGTCTTAACATGCTCCAAATCAAATTGGAGGGCCTCCCACAAGATGCATTTTTAGGTGTGATGACACTTGAAGCCACCACGAGAAATTGGGGCGAGTTAGATTGATGAACTTCGCCCCACTTAAGGATCCGAAGATCCAACCTCAAAATCTCCAACCTAGAAGAACAACGCACAACAGATCTGAATTGAGAACATCCTCTCATCTTAACCAACACCCGAATTCCTAAAGCGGCATAAACCTTACGACCAACTCCAGGATCATTAGCTCTATTCACCAAGTTTCCTAGATCCTTCTTTGTCATAGAAAACCAAGAGCCTTGCACTGCCCACCAATCACTACTGACGAACACCCAAGCACATCCATACGCAAAAAGGCAAGGGATATTGGATCTGGAAGATACTGAATTAAAACTGAAACATAAACCGAACAATAAACAAACTAAAACTTGAACTACTAACTTCATATGAGCACTTGACACAGACGCAAACCGGGGAGGGGAAGGGGTTGGGAAACACGGAGAGGGGGAAGAGAACACAAGAACCTAACGGGGGGGAGGAGGGCGCGGAACAAGTGGCGCGCTACTTAACCGGACGGGGATGGAAACTGGCCGGGGAAAACGGGGGCGGGAGACTTGACGGGACACAACAACAGGGGAGAGGGAAAGGGATGCCCACGAACACAACAGGGGAAGGGGAGAGGGATGCCCGAGACACGCAACAGGGGAGGGAGAAAGGGAGGCCGACGACCGAACAAAGGAGAGAGGGAGGGCGGAGAACCAGACCTACCTCCAACGACAACAAGCGACAAGACTGAAACAGGGGAGGGGAAACACGACCTTGCCGGCGACGCAGAAACACGAGGGAAGGGGGAAACCTAATCTACGAACTGTAAGTGGAAACGAAAATCACGCAGGCAGGCTCGCCGGCGACCTTGAGCGAGGTCGGCCACCAGCGAGCCTGCTGGAGCGGCTGGCGAAAGAGTTCTCCAAGGGTTTTTTGGTAGGGAGCGTAGAGAGAGAAAAAAAATGTTCTTTTCTCAACACAATTTTATTATTTTGATTTTCAAACAATTTCTTTTCTCTCAAGTACTTATTGCCGGAAAAAAAAGTGCTTATTTCCTTATTTCCTAAATAGTGCATATATAACGGAAATTAATAATTTGGCTTACTCCAACTTCGTTAGGCTTCAAAGTCTTCTTTCGTAGAGGTCACCTTCTCGAAGTATTCTTTTGTAGGACTCATTATATATAGCCTTCTAAGTTTTATCTAAACTAACATATTAACCAACAATTAGGGCGGGCAATTGGGTCGGGTCCGGTCGAATTCAGGTCAACCTATTTACATAAATACAAAGTATTACCATTTTTGTGAAATGTAGGGAGTATATTACAAGCTCAATGGAATGATGCATAGAAATGAAAACCCCAAAATCATGGTCAAGTGGTGAAAATAATTAGTGTCAAAATACAAAGTATAACCATTTTTGTGAAACGTAGGGAGTATATTACAAAGTCCAAAAAGAATCTTGTGTTAACCACAAAACAATATATATTGTTACATATGTACATAATATTTCCTTCGCTCTGAAATAAATGAAACATTTTTCTCAAAAGACTCTCATAAAATATAGAAGCGTTTATTTATTTCAAAATGGAGGAAGTATCTTAAATATAATTTTAAATAAACAATCCAAACGGGGCTAATTACGAGGCTTATCTTCAAAAAGGATTAGTAAATCATGCTTATTTTTCTATAAAGGTGATTAGGTGAAGATAGTGTGATATTACTTTATTCGGTTTTTTCACCATATACCCCCGATAAATTGGAAAATTCACCCTATACCCGTAATGTTTCAGAAATTCATCATATACCGTTGAGTTTTCAAAACTGCTCACCATGTACCCTTTTTGCTAACGGATGTTAACTCGCCGTTAGTTTTATATACGATTTTGCCACCATTATCTCCTAACCCTAACTCTAATGCCTAATTGACCTAACCCCCAAACACTAACCCTAATTAACCTAACCTTAACAAGTTACCCTCCCCCTGCCATCCCCCTAACCCAGCCCCCACCCCCCTCCCCCTCCCCCGCCGGCCCCACCCCCACCACCAGGGCAATGGTCGGTTGGGTCATAATCGTTGGGTTGGCGGGTTAGCCCTTGACCCACTTTAACTTAAACGGGTTAGGAATTACAACCCAACCCCAACCTTCTGATCAACCTTGTCGACCCGTTTAAATTTTTTCCCAAAAAATTAAACAACACAATTTATTGGAATAACCTTCGGCGCCATCACTTTCTCTTAGGGTTTGTCATTTGAGTCTTAAGAAGTAGGTTTTTACTTTATTACTTTATGGTATTTTTGCTAAACGAATTGAGATAGGGATTTTTTGTTTTTTTTTCTAAATGGGTTAAAATCGGCGAAATTTTCACTGACCCCCATTTAATTAAACAGTTGGGTGTCGCCCATTTAATTAAATGGGTTGAAATTTTACCAACCCATATTAATGGGTCGGGTTGGTTGTTGGTTGTATATTTTCCAACTCTAACCACCACCACCACCCCCCCCCCCGCCATCCCCCCATCCCCCACCCCCTTCCCTTCCCTCGCCCCCTCCCCGCAGCCAGGCAACCCCCAGACCCCCTTCCATCCCTCGCCCCCCTCCCCGCCAGCGACAACCCCCCCCCTTCCTTCCTCCCTCACCCCCTCCCCACCGCAACGCAGCCTAGCCCGAGACCCCCTGCACCCTCTTCTCCTCGCCCCTCCCCTGGCGGCGCAGCCTAGCCCTAGCACCCCATCCTCGCACCCCCTCCCATGTTCAAAACCCTAGACCCCATGTACCCCCTCCCATGTTCAAAAATATGGTTTGATTTCTTTTTATTTCAAGAAAAAATCTCGGTTGTTGAACAACCATGTCGATTTCAAGAACAGATGGAGGAGGATGAATTTTGCGGCGGAGATTGGCTACGAGATTTTCGAAGGGGGGCTACGAGGAGGAAATTCATGGGGGGCTACGGGGTTTTCGAATTTCTAGGGGGAGGGGCGACGGTGGAGGGGAGGGGGCTGGGCTGGCGGTGGAGGGGAGGGGTGGGGGTGGGGGCTGGGAAGGGTTGGAGAGGAGGAGGAGGGGTGGTGGGTGGGTCAGGTGGAGGGGAGGGAGTTAGGGTTAGGGTTAGGGTTAGCATTCGGGTTAGAATTAGGGGTTAGGGGTTAATGGTGGCAAAATCGTAAATACAGCTAACGGTGAGTTAACAGCAGTTAGGAAAAGGGTATATGGTGAACGTTTTCGAAAACTCAGACAGTCAGAGGTATATGGTGCATATATGAAACATTGAGGGTATATGGTGAATTTTTCAATTTGTCGGGGGTATATGGTGAAAAAACCGTACTTTATTTGCATTTTACAGAAGTTTTTACCGAAAGTTGTCAATCATGAGACATTATCTCATTGCCAAATATTTTCACTTTATGATCTCGTTTATCGGGGCATATTTATTTGTGAGAGAGACACACTAGTACACTACTACTCGTCTACTCCATAAAAGACAGCATAATGTAGGTTTTATAGGCTCTGATCAATTTTTCTTCCAGAGGGCCGGGCCGCCGGGGTAACTCAATCGTATTGCTTCATGTTTATCAATTTCGACTGTGTAGTAGGCTATCATTATTCATTACCTAGTGTTCAACAATAGATTTTGAAATTAACTTTTAAGGTTTGAATAGGTACTACTAAATGTTATCGTAATTTTCATAATTGCTAGAGTTTTTGGAGAAGAAATTAGTGTCCAGACAATTTATAACTAATGAGAGCACCATTATTGATGAATGAAGAAAAAGATCATCCCACTCTCTTTCTAACTTTTCTCTCTAAAAAATTACATCCAACAATCTTTTCCCACTTTCTTCTTAACAATGAACCAAAAAAAAGATCATCCTAACTTATTTTACCTACCCAACTACTTTTTTACCCCACCCAACTATTTTTTCTCTCTCATCACCCAACCACCACTATACAATATTTTTATTATTTACTTTTTAATAATATTTAATATTTATTACTAATTGATAAAAAAATTAATTAAATAAATACATAATTAGCGGTTTAGTATTAACTAAATTAAATGCACAAAAATATTGTTTATTTTTTTTAGAGTGTAAAAGTAGAAGATATTTCATATAATATAAGCATAATTATAGAAAATTAGTAAATAGCTAGAAAAAAAAATTGTCCAAAATATTACAAAATGGGTCTCTATTTGTAGATCTTTGAAAAATAGAGTCATTGGTAATTTTTGTATTTTTTTTGGCTTTGTATTTTTTTAAGATATTGCATTTTTAATATTTGTAATTGTATTATTTATCTAACCTGTCAGAATTTGACACTTGTCAAATTCTGACGCGCGCGTCAGAAAATCTGACACACGCGTCAGAAATCTAACCAAAAGTTTTTTTTTGGCTTTCCCCAAGCCAAAACGACGAGTTTTGGCTGAAGTCGTTTTGGCTGGGGGAAAGCCAAAAAAAATTATTTTTTGTCAGATCAGGCGGTGGGTCCCACTCCCACGCCTGATCAAGTTTTCACTCGTCCCATACCATTTTTCTTTTCCAATCAACACATGATCTTTGTTTCAATCATCAATAAGAGCACCCAAATAAGATCAAGTACTTGATCATATTTTTTCAATCATCATTAAGGATGCCCTGAGTAAGATTAATTTTTGATATGGTATCAGAAATAACTAGTTTTATTATGCATAAATATATATATCGTTCTACTTCCTGCATTGTACATGTACATTTTCAACCTATATACTATCCAATGTACTACTTTCTTTCTTAATATCTTTAATTATGTATAAGTAAAAATTATAAAATGTCAATATTATAAAAGTATGCATTAAGACGAATCAAATAATACCACGCACATGGAATAATCGGGTTGGTAGATGAATAGTGGTTAAATGCAAATGTTATAGGTATTTATAAATGAAAGAAATATATATATTATAGCATTTGCATCTAACAATTGTTAGACCACATCATATAATAATAATAAAAATAATCATCCTAGCTAATATGCCCACTTTAAAACAGCTAGGTTAAGTCGTTAACCATGAGAGCTAGTAAGGAAAAAAACGGAATAGCTAAGGCCACTCTATACAAATATAACTAAAGGCGTTCTTATCAAAGGAACGACGCCACGTGACACTCTTCTCAAGCTTCTAAAACACATGTTTATAATCTCAATATAAAAAAATAATGTGTAGTTACTAGGATTCGAACACATGACCTTTGAAATGAAATGTGAGAGTTTAACCACTAATCCACTACAATATCAATTTTCAATGTTTCAAAGTAAAAAATAATAAAGTCTTATAATTAATTATATGCACTAGTAGAAAAAACCTTATATGTCACAACACAACAAATCCGGTTTTAATAATATCGGATCCGTAAATCGTCTGTTTTTTGGAGGGAAAACACGACAAATTTACCGATCTAATTCTTTAGTGAACTGATTCGATTTTCTGTTATCTGATCCGGTTCACGAAACCGGATCAGTAAATTTTGGGGCGCAGCACACTCAATTCTCGGCCCAGAACAGAAAATGTTCGCATAACATAAAGTTTCGGCCCAGCACGCTGAATTATTCCTTCGGCCTAGTTGGATGCTTTGTGGATATAAGGCTCCTCACTTCCCTCCTCACTCTTCTAGCCCTAACATTCTCCTCTCTCATTAGCTGCACCCTCCTAAGTCCTAACCCTAACACTCTCCTCTCTCATCAGCCTCCTCTCCCTTAACCCTAACACTCAGACTTCCCTCCACCCTCATGCCACCACTCTCACGCCATCACTCTAACCCCTCACCACCGCCACCATCGTTCTTCCCTCGTCACTCCACCTTCTCTCTCTCACTCATCAGCGACATCCTTCCCCATCTCTCTCACTCCTCAGCGACGTCCTCACTTCGAAACCTCAAGATCTGAAATGGCTGGCGAAGGATGAAGCTAGGCGAAGCGAAATAATGTGAAGAAGAGTTCGCGAAGGAAGAAGAGTTCATCAGCGAAGAAGAGTTCGCGAAGGAAGAAGAAGAATTTGCTCGATTTCGTCGCGTTCATCAGCGGCCACCAAATGCCACCATAGATCTTTTATGCTCGACCTTTTGTAATCACGGTTTCGATTCAATTTAGTTTTTGTTATTCGGATTTTTTTTGTGATTAGGGTTTCGTTTTTTCTATTATCATTTTTTTGGCTGCGATTTTTTTCTTTCCTTTTTATTTTGTATTTTGTAGTTTGTATGTTGTAAGTTCGTTTGTTTTAATTTAGTTTGGTGTAATTTTGGATTTCGTTGGTTTTGTTTGTTGGAGTAATGAATTTCCTTGGTTATGATTTCGAATTTCGTTTGGTGTAGTAATGAATTTAGTTGGTTTCGTTTGTTGTAGTAATAAATTTCGTTGGTTTTGATTTCGATCTCGATTTTTGCTGCAATATTGATATTCTCCTTTTTCTTTTCCAATTTTCTATTTCGTCCTTGTTGGGATGTGGCTGTAACTTTTTTTAATTTCCTAATGCACAAAACTGATCCGATCATTTTGGATAACCGGATCAATTATATGTACACATTTTTCTACCTCTAGTCTATCCAATATCAAGCTCATATACATATTTCAAAACAATTCTTAATATTCACGTGAATGTCAATTAACTTAGGTTGTTAAAGTTTTGGAGGTGGTACACTGATACTTAAGACCTAGGATCAAATTCCATGTACATCAATTGCCCTTATGATTCTCTTTACATTATAAAAAAACAATAAAAAATATTCACGTCAAACTCAAATGTTAAAAATACTCCCTCTGCTTTTTTTTTTTTGCTACATTTGACTTGCACGGTTTTCAAAGCATTATTTAACTCTTAATATCTCTTATTTCGCTTAAGTAAAAATTATAAAAATTTGATATTATGAATCTACACGTCGAGACGAATCTAACAAGATCACACATGACTATATTTTTACTTATAAAATAATCAAAATAATCGGTCAAAGTAGTGGCTTCATTCCCAAGAAATCAAATGTAGCAAATAAAAAAAAGCAGAGGGAGTATTAAGATATGGACAAATATAGTTTAGATTGTATGACCATGAACTCTTTGCATTCTCGATGGGCCTCACTCACGGGATACTTTCGTGATCAATGTCAAGTAGTCTCGATCTCATGATCGACTTGGATATGTAGATGTCATTTAATTTAGTTGGTAAAATCTTATAGAGGGGATTTTTCAGACCAGAAATCATATCTCATCTACATCTAACTTCTAAGTGCTTGGTCGTTTTTTAATACCAAAAATTTACTTGGATATGAAGTAAAGATAAATAGAAGTTTGCATATTTCTAAGTGTCTACCGAACGTAGGCCCATAATCTTCCGTGTAGCATGTGGATTATGGTTATGTGGATCGGTCGTATATGCTTCGAGACTATATATATTATTATTGGGCCATATTCTCATTCTGCACGGTTTCGTATGTGATTTAGTACTCATAGTGGAGTGTGGAGTAGCAAAGAATTGTAGCACTTTTTCATTATTTTTTTTAGCAAAGTAAATGAACAATTATAATCTCACGGATCCCTCATTTTAACTTTATAAAGTTAGGGAAATAATGAAAATGAGGGATCCCTCATTTTCATATTTTTTTTTAGCAAAGTAAATGAAATTGAGCAGCAAGTTGAGCATTATTTCAAGGATATTTTTTCATCATTGACAACTAATATCCTTGAAATAATGAAAATGAGGGATCCCTCATTTTCATTTTCATTATTTTTTTAGCAAAGTAAATGAAATTGAGTAGCAGGTTGAGCATTATTTCAAGGATATTTTTTCATCAATCGACCCTTCGAAGGAGGATTATCAGGAAGTTCTGCAACATGTTACCCCCATCTGTTTCTGCCCACTTGAAATAATGCTCAACCTGCTGCTCAATTTCTCTCTCATCTTCACTCTCTCCACCACAGCTACCACTACCTTTAGATCATCAAAATCGGATGGTCTACATCATTCCCATGTCATTAATGACATTTACGTAGTTATGCAACTTTTCAAACTGGTTCTCAATTTTTTTTCTTTTATAGAAAATTCATTTACTTTTGGACCAATTCTATTTACTTTTACGAGTTTTTCCTTTACTTTTAAAATTAAATTAACTTAAACTTATCCAAAACGGAACTTTTACAAAATAAATTGAAATGTTAGTTGTCAATGACGATATTTTATGGTCGTTTCATGTATTTTTTCTTAAAAGTTAAAAGTATCAAGTATAAGAAGTTGTAAATTTGGTTATTTATTTATCAGTCAGTATCATTTACTATAATGTCTTTTTGCTTTATTTTTGAAGGGGTCTTTACTTTTAATGATTTGAATCATTTTCCAATTCAGTCCAACCAATTTACATCCCTATTTATAAGCATGTATAATTGAACTTCATTCTTGTATGACTGCAATGACTAAGGTTGTCTTAAAAAGTTGGGAGGCCTCGTGCTAATTATTAAAATTAGTCCTAGAAGTTAAAATGATTGTGTGTAGTTTAAAATCATGAAAAATTATATTATAAATTAGGATTTTTTTGTCAAATTAAAAACCACCTCCTAAAACATGAAATTTGTGAGAAACCACCTTACATAATTTTTTTTGCGAAAACAAACCTTAAAGAAATTTTTTCTTGCGAGAACAAACCTTATGCCTTATGCCGATCATTGATCCAAGGTTCCGGCATTGACCATGTCATGGAATTTGTTGAGTTTAAAAAGTCACTTGCCTTGCAAATGACATGGTGAATGCCGAAATCTTGGATCAATGATCCGAATAAGGCATAAGGCCGGTTTGTTCTCGTAAAAAAAATTATTTAAGGTTTGTTGCCGCAAAAAAATTATATAAAGTGGTTTATCACAAATTTCATGTTTTATAAGGTGATTTTTGACAAAATAAATTCTATAAATTATTATATTTTATATAAATTACCATAAAAAGAAGTATTTAATTAAAGTATATCAGAATAATTTGGATAATGTGACCAAGAGAAACAATGAATATCGAATTTTCAAACCCTCTTAAATGAGGACTCTTGTCATCTTGTGTAGTAAGTCACACGCCCTCCTCAACAACCTCCAACCTTTCATCCTAAAGTACTTTGAATAAGAGTGTCGTGGTAAATTTCGGGACAACTTGAAAGAAGCTAATAGTCGGTCACAACAAATATCCTTTAAATCCACTCTCCATTATGAATCTCATGAAGGAAAATAGCCAACGATGGGTTAAGGTCTTTGCGGAGCCTACTCAATGGTTAGTAGGCTCCCCGTCCAGCAACACCCTTCTAGTACAAGTTGATGGTGCTTGGAAGGGTCGTCCGCTGCAACCAGTCCTTGTAGCTGCTGTAGGATGGTCTTCTTATCCTCCTGGGTCTGGGGTGGAAGGGGCAAGGCGTGTTTTTGCGGTTGATGCTACACATGCAGAACTCTTAGCTGTTTGGATAGGTCTCCAACAGGCTCGATGCATTTCCCCTTCAGTTGTCATCTGGACGGACTCCAAGGCAGCTATATCTATGTTGTGTCAACCAAACCAGGCGGATGCTCGTTATCGTTCGTTGGTGAAGATTATTCTTAGCTTTGCTAGTCTATTTTCCTTTTGTTCTATTACTAAAGTGCATATATCCGTGGTTCACAAGGCCCATACTCTAGCATTGCAGGCTAGGAAGGGTCTCCCTTTGTGTTTTTAGTTTCTTGTTGTGTAACCCTTGCCAAAAAAAAACAAAAAACAAATATCCTTTAAGTTAATAGCCATAATTTCCATAACGCGTACCACATGTCCTACGACAATGTATTGGAATTATCAAAATATATGGTATTATTGGAGATTTTGGTTCTTACTTTAAAGATCACGAGGATTCAATTTCTAAAGAGTTAAAAAACCTCTTGTAAGAAAGATAGGTGATAAGCGCATAATTGAGTTTGTTTTTATTCCCTGATTTAGATCTTTTATGTCATTATTTGGTCAATGTTTTAGGTATTAAGATTACTTTTAATAATGTTAGATCAAATATTACCTTTGCTAAAATTTAGTATAAATTGCACTAATTAGCTCACTTTGTTGACATTAGATTTTTTTGGAGTCAACTTACAACAAAGACTAACAAGTCTTCAACATTACGTGGGAAGCAAAGGAAAAGAAGAAATGAAAAAAAAAAGGTTTTTTCACCAGGTACCACTGTGGTATTTCAAAATTCATGGGGTAGCCCTGTTGTTTCAAAAATGCACCAGGTAACCTTACTATTTCAATAAAATGCACGAAATGTCCTTAATGACTAACAGTGTCAAGTTTCCGTTAGTCATTAACCCTAATTAACCCCTTTAACCCTAATTAAGTCCTCTAACCCTAACCCCAAAACCTAACCCCTAACCCCCTAACACATAATCCCCACCCTGAACCCTAACCCTTACCACCCAACCACCACACCCCCCCTCTACCCTCCCCCACGATCGAGCACCTCCACCCCCACCCCCATAGCCCCCTCCCCCTTTGCCCTCCCCCGCATCACCCCCCCCCCCGCACCCCCTCCCTCCCCCTCCCCACCCCCCGCACCCCCTCCCTCTCTTCTCCTTCTCGCACTCCTCCCATGCTGCTCTCCTCTCGCGTTTCTCCTCTCTCGCGTCTCCCTCGTTGTGCCTCTCGTGCTCACCGAAAAAAAGCGGCCACTAGCCTCGCCGGAAACCCGCTAGAGTTTCGCTCCAAGTCCTCGTCGTGGTTCCATCGTTGCTTGCGGGGGAAGAAGTGGGGGTACTCGTGGGGGAGGGGTGCGGGGAGGTGGTTGGGTGGTTAGGGTTAGGGCATTAGGGTTGGGGTTAGGGGTTAGGGTTAGGGTTTTGGGGTTAGGGTTAGAGGGCTTAATTAGGGTTAATGACTAACGGAAACTTGACACCGTTAGTCATTAAGGGCATTTCATGCATATTATTGAAATAGTGAGGTTACCTGGTGCATTTCTAAAATAACAGTGGTACCCCATGAATTTTTAAATACCACAGGGGTACCTGGTGAAAAAACCGAAAAAAAAGGATGAGACCAAGCAGCAGACGTAGTACACTAGCAACAAAGACTAGATATCCCACAAGTCTTTTTCTTCTTCTTAGGCCATGAAGTCAAACGACCTAAGTAGCCCAAATCCATCTCCTTCTCTAGCCTGTGAAGCAATCAACACAAGCAACAAGAGAGCTCCTATTCACTTTCTTCTTTTATGTGCATCATAAAAATGGAAGGAAATCAAATTACCCCAATTTTCCTTTTCTCTTTAACATTGAAAATCTATCCCACAAAATCAGCACCAAATTGTGTTAGTCAAGCTTGGGATTTCACAACTATTAAAGTATGACAAATCAGGGACGAAAATCGTTCAACCAAATATGGGAGTTATTTCCCTGTTTTTCACTATTTTTTTCGGGTGAACTGTGTATAAATCGGAAGCTCTTGTTCCAATTTAGGGCATGCAAGTATAGTAAGAAAATAAGGACAATACTACAAGGGAGTTTTGTGAAGCCATAGTAGCAGATTTGGGAGTTCAATTGAGTGAGAAGATTGTTGTTCAAGGAGAGTTGACTCATCGGCAAATACTCAATGAGCATAAGTGATATTCTCCTTATATTGCTTCTCTTAAATTTGTTATTAGAATTCTCAATTGAATGAGCTTGTAGTTTGGTTGATTTTTTGTATTAGTCGCTATGATTTAAGATCAATTACTTGAACTCAAGGTTTGGTTTAATTTTCGAATTACATTGAATTTCAGTTTCGCTATCATATTTTAAGCATGATTTGCTATCTCTTTGTGTTCGGGTTACGATTGAATGCTTAGTGTATTTTGGCCTAATTTTCGTTATATACGATTAGTAGTACTAATCTTAATTGATTTCTACAGATGGTTTGAATTAAGGTTAGAATGTAATTTGATAATATTCATGTTAAGCTTCTATAGGATTAAATATAATTAATGAAGTCCTACTTCAAATGCTTTTAGATTTAGCCATTGTAGGTTGCGATCATACTTACAATATAAAAGTTAGTATCGGCCTAATTCAATACTAATTATTAATATATACGAAGGATAGAGAGATTTTGCTATCTTAATTAATCTCTACAACTAATCAGTTGTACCAATATTGAGTTTAGTGGTTATATTCGAAATCATGGCTAGTTGTTTAAGTCTACTGCAGTGGTAATTTCCGATTTGCTTATCATCACTGGTAGATAATATATTAGTTTCTTTTTTACTTAGTTCTATTAGTTATTACAATCTTAAAACACCCCAAATGTATGTAAACAGATAAAAAGTTGTATAATCTCACTTATTTATGTGAATAGTAATTTTTTGTTAAACTATGAGTTAAATATATTTAGTAGTCTCTTCATGGGATCGACCCTTTCTTATCCTTTTCTACTTGTTAATATTTTTTCAAGGTCTAAGAATAGGTATTATTTTTATAAGGTAAACGACACGTTTCAATAGGTAATGATTTTTAGTTGGTGGGGTGGTGGGGTGGGGGGAAGACAGGTATTGGTGAAACTATAACTATCATTTCAGGATCTTCTACTACCTTAAGGCCAAGGGCTTGCTTAGACTAAGGAAAATCTTTCTAAAAGAGGTAAGTGGTTGTAAGGCTCCGTTCTTTTGGACTGAGAGGAACTGAACTGAAATAATAATAATAATAATAATAATAATAATAATAATAATAATAATAATAATAATAATAATAATAATAATAATAATAATAATAATAACACAATAATATTAACTAAAAATAATAATAATAATTAATAATAATAATAATAATTACTAAAAAAATAATAATAATTTAAAATAATAAAAATTATTATTATTAAAAATTAATAATTAAAAATAATAATAATAATAATTATAATAATAATAATAATAATAATAATAATAATTAAAACTAATAATATTATTTATGGAAAGATTCAAAATAGAAACAACATATTGAAATTTCCCAATGGGGAATACAGGAACAACAAAAGAAAACGGAGGGAGTAATAATTAATATTAATATTAATAATAATTATTATTACAATAATATAATAATAATAATAATAATAATAATAATAATAATAATAATAATAATAATAATAATACTAATAATAATAATAATAATAATAATAATTAGTAATAATAATAATTAATATTATAATTAATATGTAATAATAATGTAATAATACTAATAATAATTAATAATAATAATAATAAATGATAATAATAATGTAATAATACTAATAATAATAATTAATAATAATAATAATAAGAATAATTAATATAAATAATTGATAATAATATTATTATTAATAATATTAATATTAATATTAAGAAATAATATAATAGTAATAATTAGTATAAAAATAATTAATAATAATAATAATAATAATAATAATAATAATAATAATAATAATAATAATAATAATAATAATAATAATAATAATAATAATAATAATAATAATAATAGCGAGCGGGCGAAAATAAGTCCCAGAAAAGAGCGGCCATTGGGTTGAGATGGTAGTAGTTACTAGTCTTGGACTCTTGGTGCAAGAAGAGTAACCATAGGTTAAACATATAATTTTATAAAATTGGCAAAAGTAATAAGTTGAAAAGAAGACACAACAATATTTACTAGAATCATAATTCATACAAAAATATTACTGCTTGTTAATTAATTACTATCATATTTTGCTAAGAACGAGAAGGAAAGTAATAGGCCTAATATCTTGCTTAGACATTTCTTCATCGACCACTTTGGCATACGTACTAAACAAAGAATCAAGAATGTGTTCACCAAAATGATGGCTGATCATTGATTCTTGGATAGCTCTCACTGTACTGGCGACGGCTTTTCCATAACTAATACCATTAACTTCTTCCTCTCTATCTATTTGGAACATTTCCAAACGAACCAATTTAAAAGACCCCTCTTTTCTCACTCCCTCTTCTATTTCTTCTTTGGAGGGTGCATAAAAGTGAACATCATATGAATTCAGCTTTTCCTCTTCAACTTGTCCCTATAAACAACAAACAGAAACACAAAAAAATGCACAATTTTATTAGAAGTAAAATGAATTAAAGAGTATGATCAAAATGATAGTAGTATAAGTTTTTAGTCGGACAATTCAGATCAGTTGAGCCGACATTATCTTTAAGGCTTTTACCTTGGATCGAGGCATGCGCATGAATTTCCCCACTCTTTAGATAATCAGTAATTTTAAAGTGTTATTATATCTAAACATAAAAATATAAGGAAAAATAGATTTTAATAATCCAACCTTTAACCGATCTTCTTAAAACAATCCCACTTATAAGCTTTTTTTTGAATAATCCAACATTTTGTTAGTATCTTACCATAGTGGTCCTCGACTGTTGTGGCCAGATATAACGGTCGAAGTGTGACACGTGTCACACTATTATTGGTCAACCCCAATTTCTCCCTCCTCTACCTCTTTTCCTCCACAAACACCACCACCTAGCCACCACTACCACCACCCCATGCCGGCCCCTCCCCAAGGCCTTGCGGCCCCACCCCAAGTCGCCACCCCACCCCACCCCACCCCACCCCCCCCCCGCGACCCCCCACCCCAAGTCTTGCCCCACCCCCACCCTAAGCCCTTGCGCCCCACCCCACCCTAAGCCCCTGCGGCCCCACCCCACTCCACCCCACCCACCCCGGCTTGTTGCGGCCCCACCCCACCCCAACCCCGGCCCGCAACCTACCCCACCCCAACCCGCCGCAAACCACCCCGGCCCGGTCCCGCTACAACCCACCCCACCCCAACCCGCTATAAACCACCCCCGGCCCGGTCATGCAACCCACCCCCACTGACCCAGCCGTAAACCACCCAAGCCCGGTTCGGCCGCAAACCACCCCCCCCTGTTGCGGCCCCTCTCCCCTAACCCGATGCAAACCCTAAACCCCTCCCCCATCCCGCCGCAAACCACCCCATCCCCTACCCGGAGCTTTCCCATATTGTTAACGACGATGACCACCACCACCCCCCCACACGCGATTCGAGACGAGAGAGAGAAAGAGGAGAGAGACAGGAGGAAGAGAGAAGCGACAACGAAGAGAGAGAGGGGGTGGGGGCCTGGTGGCTGGGGCGGGGGCGGGGGCGGGGGCGGGGGCCGGTGGAAGGGATGAGGTGGGTCAAACTAGAGATAGGGAGGTCAAGGGGGGAGGAGAGAGAAATGAGTAGGAGAAGGGGAAAAAAATTACTGAGGTTCGAGTCACAAGTCACTGGATTTGTTTTAAGAAGATACATCAAAAGGTTGGATCATTCAAAAATATCTCATAAGTGGAACTGTTTTAAGAAGACCGCTTAAAGGTTGGATTATTAGAATCCATTTTTCCAAAATATAATTAGAATTCGACCACTTTTCATTCGAATCTGGTCTGTTCATATTACACTAAATTGTAATATTTGTAACTTATGCCTGTAAATGAATACTCGATCCACTTTTGTGGAAAAAAACTCGATCCAGCGTAGTCTATAAGCACAATGTACAATCTTTTTTTTTAATATATCACTTAAAAATAATCTTCAAAAGTAGCAGACTTTTTATCTATGTTACTTCGACACCTTCATTTACCTCAAGAATAACGTGTTGTGTCGCACGACACGACACTTTACTTGATACTTCATTTCAAACTAAAGACTTGGCTTCTTTCTACAAAGTAGCCAAGTCCAACTATTTCAGACAGCAGTATCGAGTAGACACTTAATCCGTGTCTGAGTAACATTGCTTTTTATTTATTGTGATAGAGATGACGATGGTTTATTTTCCCTAAAAGAAATAAGTCAAAAGAGAATATACATGGAAATTTTAATTTTCAATGCGAAAATACATATCTATACTAATATATTAAAAGGCGTTCCAAAACAAGGAACGGTGCCACGTGTCGCTCTCCCTATGGGCATTTTACTCATGTAATCCATACAATAAAAAAAAAATTAGAAGTTGCATGATATAGGGTTCGATCCCGTGACTTCAAGTTCATATTCTAAAGTCTTAACCACTAGACCAAGTGTTATTTAATGTTAATATTTTAAAGTATAAATATTAATAAATGAAAATTTTCCTTACTCGGGGCATAGCCGGGTCTAATAACTAGTTTGTTAATTATAAAAAGTACTTTATCTAGTTATTAATATCTTGCAACGTGTTTCTATTTTAGATATTTCACAATACTCGCAACATTTTTTTTTGGTTACTTCTTACACAAATAAAGCCTTAAGCTATTATTAAAGCATATGGGTCATGTTCCACTCTCTCTCCTCCTCCTTGATTATATGACATTTAGAAATGTCGTCAGTATTAAGAAACGCGGGGAGTATATAATTTAATTTGACGCAGAAGAGAGTGTATTTGACTACCTTGGAGACTAAAATGGCGAAAGATCGAGCTAGAAGCTGCCAAATAAAAGAGTTGCCTCTATCAATGTGATTACAACACTCTCTTCCAAGAAAGACTAATACCATTCTTCCTCCTTTGGTTATTTCTTGAGACCGGAGCCGCAGAAATCGCGAGAAATCTTCTCTAAATTGTTGAGCATACGCTAGGGTAATTGTTGGAGGACTACTTTCACAAATGTAGATGCAATCTTTGTTCATGGACTTCCCATGCTCATCATAAATCCCAGGTGGAACCTGACATACAAAATATTTTGAGCAATACATCAAATTAAAGAAGCATGTACTAATACGACTTATTTTAACAGATTGAAACTGATATTTCATCTGTTAATTAGAACTAAGGCCTCTTCTTTTAGACTTATTTTCAGTTCATTTCAGTTCATTTCAGTTCCGTTCCGTTCCGTTCCGTTCAGTTTAGTTCAGTTCCGTTCAGTTCAGTTCCGTTCAGTTCAGTTCAGTTCAGTTTTTTCTTAGGGCCTGTTCTCTTCGGCATAAAATAAGCGAACCGGGCTGACGTAATCGAACCGAGCCGATTAAATTATAACTAATTAATAGTAATGATAATAATTTAGGAACTGAACTAAATTAAATTATAACTAATTAATAGTAATGATAATAATTTAGGAAGCGGACGGGCGATTGCAACTGAATTAAGCGGAACCGAAAATAAAGTGGGAAGAACAGACCCTCAGTCCAAAAGAACGGGGCCTAATTGTTTCCTATTAAAACTGAATTTTGCTGATTTAAATTTTATTCTACTTGACATTATTATTTTAAGTTGAAATGAGTGGGGCATAAACTAATTTACTTCTACCATTAAGGGCATGTTCTCCCCAACTTATTTTCAGTTCAGTTCGTTCGGTTCGGTTCGGTTGCAATAAGTTCAGTTCAGTTCTATTCAGTTCGGTTCAGTTCAGTTCCTAGATTATTATCATTAATATTAGTTATAATTTAATTCAGTTCAGTTCAGTTGCAATCAATTTAGTTCAGTTCAGTTGCAATCAGTTCAATTCAGTTCAGTTGTTTTATGCAGAAGAGAACAGGCCCTAAGAATTTAATCTATTCATTCAACTTATTTTCGTGAACTTATCCAATTTAAATGTTTTTTTAAATTTTCTAAATTTCTGAACCAATCAAAAGATATGTAAATATGAGTTGAACAGTTAGGGTCTATTCTTTTCACCTTATTTTTTCTTAGTTTCAGAAAAAAAAAAAAAAAAAAACAAGTTCAGAACAATCAGAAAAGGTCAATAAGAAAAGTTAAGGAAAAAAAAAGTTCAGGAAAAATATAAAGATTCAGAAAATTTCAGGAAAAAAAGAAAGTTCAGAAAAGTTAAGCAAAAATATTGTGTAGAGAACAAACCCTTAAAATTACTAATTCTAAATATTTAATCTTATTAGGTAAATTAAGGGGTGTCACAACTCACAAGATGACATGTATGAGTAGTTTATTTATACTTCTATATAGTTACAAGACAGTCTTATTTGGACCACTGCCAGCATTGGCTGAAATCTTGGATCCGCCCCCGAGGTCCACTGCCCTCTTTTAAGGTCCAGCCCAAGGCCCAATGTTAACTTCCCTTTAACCCTGTCCCAAATGTTGTCATGAGAGCCATTTCGTGGAATTTGATATACGCTCCAGTGAGATATCACTTCATCCTCAAATACATTACAATGCATTCTTTTGACAAAATTTAGAATCCCACAAAGTTCTATAAACTACTGATATTGCAAATTGTAAAGGAAAATTATTGTATACTCAAAAGAAGGATGCTAGCAAAAGCAAAGAGATAAAGACAAGAAATTAAAATGGAAAGTAGTACTTCCTCCGTTTTTTCAATAGAAATCCTGTTCGATGAAGGAAGCCACGCAAGTGCGAACATTAGTGGGAAAGAAAAAAGACACATGTAGTGATGTAGATGTTGGAGCATTTCCTAAGACCCTACTAATTAAGTGAAGAAAAAGAAAGAAAATTATATAGTAGTAGTCACTATCATAAGGTCAGAAGGCTAATTTGGATGTATGATTTGATAGTGTGTCCATCTATCATGATTATATATTTTGTTGTTCTTATTGTTAGACAAGTCACGCAAATTAAACATGCCTATTGCTTAACATCCATCTACTTATTATGACTTATCACAATGACAAAAAAATGGTGTCTTCTACCAATAATGATTCAATAGTCTTAACAATAATGCAATCTGATGGCTAGAAAGGTATACCGCAAACATATCTTAGAGTTTGTTCTAATTCTAAATTATAAGAGTGATTTTGAATAGAAACTAATCTCACATCATGCATAACTGATTGATTAGATCGATTCCATATAAACTAATCTAATTTTTCAAGTTTAAATTCTTTTTAAAGACTAAATTTTTTTATTAACCCCATATATGTTGTGCGCATGTTAGTTGTCGCATTGGAGATAGGGGAGAAAATCTATAATATAAGTTTAGGAGATTTCTTTCTCTATTATTAGATTGATTTTAGTATGGAACCTCCTTTGGGCTTGTATGTGGATTGAACTCTCCTCCTTATTGGGTTTTTGAAATCTACCCTTTTTTTTTTGACACACTGAACTTTTGCTAGATTTGTACATTACTTTTACCATTGTTAGGTCTGTCAAATGTATATACTTGGAACAACATTTTATAATCCTTCTAGATTTCAAGTCAAATCCAATTTTGGTCTAATTAGGTCATTTTTTTCATATGTTATAAAGTAGGACATAATAATATGGGCTGGTACTGGTAAATAGACGTTGAAAACATAGTGTACTACCAGTACCAGTGTACCACCACTAAATTTTTGACTAATCATAAGATATTGAATGAGTGTACATATAAAAAGACCAAATAGAAATCAGTACCTTGGAAAGCCAGTGCAAACTGTAGGAAGAGTAAACGAAGTGCAAGAAATTGGGAGGGAAAATAGGGGTATAAAATGAGCCAGGAGAAGCAGCAACGAATAAAGATGGACGAAAATACCCCTGATGAGTTAAACGGCTACTTTTAATACCATCATCTTCTTTACTATCAACTTCTTTCAAGAAATTCGGTAAAGCCCTGAATATAGAGTTGAAGTCATTAGTTGGGAGATCATTAAGGTAAACTGAAACTGTGGAAAGCTTATTATTATTGGGTGATTTTGAGCCGTTGATTAGTGTTTTCCTATAAGCATCCTCCACCGCATGATACAAATCTCTGATCATTGATAATGAGTTTGGGCCAGAAGAACACCCCAAGTCTGCTATAGTTAGGATTTCTGGTGTTGTGCTTA
Source organism: Beta corolliflora (assembly GCA_947648045.1). Lineage (NCBI taxonomy): Eukaryota > Viridiplantae > Streptophyta > Magnoliopsida > Caryophyllales > Amaranthaceae > Beta > Beta corolliflora. The sequence continues at coordinate 820,483 of CANSZD010000888.1, forward strand.
AGTATACTTCTTGAATTGTTTCCATTGTTATGTGTTTCACCATATCTGAGGCCTTTTTCTGTAACATTTATAAAATAATTAAGTGTAATGATACAATAATCAACCAATGATCTTCATCATGTTTATTAATTTGAGATAAACAAAATTAGAGAGAAAAAGAGAGTGCACCTGAAGGGAGGAATTTTTGGAGTAGCTAGTATTATTGTGTCCACCTTTCATGTGAAAGATTTTCTCAACATCCATTTTCTCTTTTTTATTTGGAGTGTATGTGTGTCTCTCCTATGAGACATGAGTAGCCACTTCATATAGATGTGCGAATGTGCCCGTTTTATAGGAAATTGCCACATTGGATTTGAGTGATTTTTTAAAGTACTAGATGAATGCTATCTCATGTGTGTTTTTGCAATACATTGGATTTGAGTGATTTTTTAAAGTACTAGACTATTATGGGATGGAGAGAATATGATTAAATAGCAAATTGTTTGTTATTATTTTATTTGTATTTTTCCGTATTGCTAAATAATAAGTAATTTGTTACTTACTTTTTCGATTTTAATTTAGATGACATAAAGAAAGTGGAGAGTTATTAAGGAGGTAGAAAGAGAAAGTGGATGATCACCACTTTTTGAGCAAAATAAGATTTATTAAGGAAAAAATATGGGTATTAAAGGAGAAAGTGGGGGACCATCGGTTTCTTTAAGGGTATTTTAGAAAGTTTAAGAGTAAAAAGAAGTCCATTTATGGTATGTGAAATCCTCATTTTAGAGAACTGTAGCAAATATTTTGGAATAGAGGAAATATTAAATAAATTTTATTACCTAAATGAATCCTTTTTTAATCTCTTGTTTAATAACTAAAAATTTGTTGTTTTATCTGTAAACGTGCACTAATCTTTTTTATCTTCTTTTAGATTAATAATGTAAAATTACTTACTTGACTCTATTAATCTTAAAGTTCGATATAACACCTATCTTTACCATAATTTTCTTTCTTTTTAAAAATCAAATTGAACGAGACCTAACTTTATAGAGCATAATATTATGTACGTAGAGTTGGGGATCGAGAGCATTAATCATACACTTAAGGTTGTTTTTTTTTTCATTTGCTTCATTTGAAACCCCTAAATAAGCATAATGAGTTCAAAATGAAGCAAAAAATATAATTAAGTGTATCGTATTCAAAGTATACCCGGGTGTATGATAAAAGTTGTAGTTGGGGATCCCTTCCCATTTATAGTGGATATAGATGACGCATTTCTTTCGAAACCACATACGGAATAAATTTTTTAGAGGTAGGCTTGTAGCACTATTAGTTTACTGGTTTTAAAAAAGGATAACAAACTACATTCCTTCAGTAATCATTATGAACAAAGATTGTCTTTTTTCACTCGTTTGGTCATGAAAGATTATCCAGCTAATGTCTTGCCATTGAGAATATAATTCTGCGCGAAGGGAGTAGGCCGGTGCCCCACATTAGAATCTAATCTTGATATTGAGTTCCATATCTTACCCTCTTCTTTTCATTTTGGGTTTGTTGCGCTTGTAAGCGGATGTTGATCTAAAGACGCAAAAGTAAATAAAAATCCTCAATGTGCTGGATTACTACTTTATGTAGGAACTACATTCAACACAATGCAAGTTTGTGAGTTCAACATTGTCGCTATAAGGATTTAATTAAATAACCGCCACTAATATAATAAGTTGTGCAATTAAAGTAGAATATACGAAAATAAAAAGGCGTGAAATAATAAGAACCAACAAAAAAACACATAAGAATTAAGTGAAAACTCGAGATCCACGAGAACTTTTATCAAATCTAAGATGATAATATGGGAGAACTCTCTCTCCCCCTTTCTCTCAAGGATTCTTAAACTCTTACATATGAGAATTGCACTACCCTCATCAAAATGGCCTCATGACATATCTAATCTAGGGGACAATTATAAATCGGATATAAGTTTTCGCGCAGGGAGCAGATGTTCCACCTAATTAAGAGATGACGCTCCTTGCCTTAGAGCGGGAGCTCCATAGTAGCATATCGACCCCTCAAAAGTTCATGTTTGATGCTTTGATATCAGTTGCGATATGTTCACGTACGTTATAATAAGTTAAGATAATTTAGCATAAGTTAAAATAATTTAAATGAAACTCACTGTAATACCCCTCATGATTGCTTTAAAGGGATTTAGCAGGCTACTCATTCCAACAAGATGCATCTTTCTTTTAGGGAGCTCATATCCTTAGTTACTCCACAGTTAAGCGTGAAGAATTCGTGTTGGTTATTGAGGACAGTTATTGGCCCTGGATGCGCATTGGTGACGATATACTCGACTCCGTATGGGTCGGGGTGTTACACTCACTCTTTAAGGATGAAAGCTAGTTGTTCTAAAGGTGCAGTGTAAAATGTGTTTCCCTTTGGATGAGATAATCCCTTACTTTCTTATGGCCCTAGTCTTTCCTTTCCTCTTTTTCTCTTGCCATCAGTACGACTCTACCTTCCATTTACAATCTATCTTCTTGCAAACTAATTAACCAATTATGTTTTCTCTTAGAAAATGTTTTTTCATGAAAGATAATGTTCGACTAAAAGTTTTCTTGTCCAACCAATCATATGAATGTGAGTGTAAGTGAATTAAAAGTCTAGATAAGTCCAATCCAGTCCAGTCCAAACTTGCAGACTGAATTGGAAAAAATTTGAACTGGATTTGGACTTAACCATTTGGATTCCAAAGAGTCCAATCCAATCCAAACTTTTATAGTGTGTGTACACATACACACGTTCACATTTAAGTAGAATATAATCAAAGATAGAAATTTTGAATATTAAGTTTCAACTAATCCCTAAAATATGGGATCCATAAACTTCCATTTGGCGCTAAGAGCATGTGCAATGGGATGGTCTTGGGTTGGTCTAGCAAATAGTAAAACTAGATTTACCTAGTTTTGTTATTGGGGCACTTGGCCCTTGGGGTTGGTTGGTCTGGAAATCCAGACCATATGCACCTCGGATGGAGTGCACAAGACAAATGGAAAAAGGACGTGTGGCGAAGAAACCGGCGAGATAATAGTCTTTGGGCCCGGGTAAACGCAGCGCATGGAGCCCAAGTGGGAGAAACAAAAAGAACGCCTTGATGAAACGCATCACTCCTCAAAAGCATGCCTTTTACGCGTAGTGTGTGTAGCGGTCCACATGGCACTTTTTGGGGCTGATGTTTGCTGCCTCTTCCATTTCTTTGCTGATTTCTTCAACAACCATTTTTACAATGTTAAAATTTTGTAACGTTAATACAAAAAAAATCAGGTTATAATATAAAAAAAAAATTACAATAACAGATATAAAATATTTTTATCTATAAATTGAGCCCAAATTTCATATATTTTACCACACGTCTTCCCAACCTATTTTTTTCTAATTACTCTCTCCTACCTAATATTACTTATACTAAATCAATATTATGTATTCAAATAATCCTAATTACTCCCAAAATAATACAAACCACCCACAAAATCCCCAAAATAATCGAAGCCAATATTATACTAAGTCAAGTTAACGTAATTTAATTTAACGTAAGCTAATGAATACATAGTTACTATAATCCCGAGTTAACGCTAATTTAATTTAACGTAAACTAATTAGCTTTTAACATAATTTTATTTACCGTAATTAATTTAAGATACTTTAATTTAATTTAACGTAAGCTAATTAGCTTTTATTAATTTAAATTATATATTTCATATAAAAATAAACATTTAGGTAGGAGAGAGTATATATGGTGGGGTATGGTAAAAGTAGGAGAGAGAAATAGAAAAACCAAGTAAGACCAACCAAACCATTGTGAGAAAAAAAAGATGAGTTGGTGTGAGTTTTAGTGGGATGTGAGGTGTAAGAAGGAGGGAAGGAGAGAGAATGAGAAAAACTCAAAGACCAACCAAGACCAACCAAACCATTGTACATGCTCTAAGTCTTAGGTGATGGAAACTCGGGAAATATTGAAAAGTTGAAAACTTCACTCTTTCTCTACTCAAATAAAACGCTAACCTTAAAATATTATTAGCCACTTATTCTAGAGTGCGTTTTGGGTGTAACGTGCTACACCATAACTTATTGTGTAACAAAATCTCACATGTGCGCACTAATATAACTGTTTCATGTCATTCTAAAAACTCTTTCTTGTCATTATTAATGTGTTTGACATCATTCAGAACTATTTCATATCATTTATTTTTAAATATGTTTCATGTCATTTATAAAACTCTTTCATGTCATTATTAATTGGTGTGTTTCTTATCATTTTGGAACCGTTTCGTGTCATTTTAAAATTTAAGCAAAATACTAGTTAATCATCACACATTGAATTAATAAACACGAGTAAGATACGAATTTCAAAAACCTCAATTTTCAATTTTCTAAATTGCAAATTCCCACCAAACGATCCAATGCATTTTAAGTCTTTCTTCTCTCTCTCGTCTCTTCAGTCTTCCTCTTTCAATCTATATCTAAAATCAATTAAGGTATGCAATTAATTTGATAGCATTCAAAAAAAATTAATTTTGCCTTTTTTTCCTTAAATATGGCCTAAAGCGAAGACGAATTTGTATGAAGAATTGGATTGGACTGAATTTGGACTTGAGAAAAGAAATTGGACAGGATTGGAAGAACTCATGAAAAATTTGGACTAGATTTGGACACAAATTTACTCAACATTTTCCAGTCCAAATAATACTGGAATGAATTTGAACTTGACAAAGTTCAATGCGGTCCATCTAATTTACACTCCAATATATGAAGTCTTAGGCCCCGTTCTTTTGGGTGGCACTGCCTTAGTGTTTTCTAGCGGAAAACTGCTTTTGCTATTCATCGCATGATGGTGCGTGAACATTGCAAATTTGCAATGTAAGTACAAAAATGGTAAAAAGATGAACAACTGCTTTCGGCAATTTCGTAGCCACTAAGGTGAAAGATTTCTCAGCCATATATCTCCACCATGTGCTAAAAAATTTCAATTTTGTCATTGAAAATATTTCACTTTCCAAAGTTATCATTTCTTCTTTCAAATTCCCAATTATTGTTGGTATAGAGAGATCTCCACTATCCTTTTATTTTAAAGGTGAAAGGGTACCAGTGTACCACGGCTTTGATCTTTGATAGTCAGCGAAGGTAAAAAACTTATATGGACTTGGTCCACACTAAATTAGTGTGGACCTAATGTTAATTTATGTGATTTATGAAAAAAAAAAAAAGGATCACTATAAAAAAAAATATAAAAGATAAATAGATATAAATTATGAAGTTTGACTATGAAAAAAAAAGTTACTATGTCACAAAGTGAAAATTTCATCATGATAAACTAATGTGAGAAAGAGTTACTATATTAAAAAAAACGGTCACTATGGTAGATAGTAACTGTATAGTGTAACTTAAAATTTGAAAAGGTTACTATATGGAACTAAAGGGTCACTATGTTAAATAAGTGGTTTTGGTCACATGATAATATTATTGTGGGACTGAGTCTACACAAGACTAACTCTCAGCGAAGAAGGGTAAAAGCAAATTATATTTTTACTTAAAAGATATGGATTCTACTAATATATACTTCATCCGTTCCGATTCATTTGCAATATATGAAACTTTACACTATTGATGTTATGGTTTTATGTAGAGCTTTTTCCCCTACTTATAAGCTAAAGTGTGTGTCAATGGTACTCTTAGGAGCCATTTTATGCTAACTTTGTCCATCTAGTTGTGGTTTTCTGTTTTGTGATGATTTGTAGGTTTTAGGGAACTATTTCCCTATTCTCTGCTACTCTATAAGTACTGCCGCAGCAGGCTGGAGAGGTTTGAAGGCACATATGCTGAGTTTCGAGGTCCCAAGGATACCTTCCGAGGCCTTGGACAAAGGAAGATTTGAAGACATGGCGTCTAAAGCCAAGAAATGAAGAAAAGAAGCCTCGCCCTATCTCACCGGGCGCCTTGAGCCCGATCGGGCGGCCTCATTTGACAGAAAGCGTTTCGTAGCGGGCCGATCGGGCGCTACTGGCCCTGTCTTGTTTCACTGATGTGGCCCGATCAGGCGGGTCAGCCCGATGCCATCGGGAGTTGGTTAATCTGCTGCACTTTGAAATCTGCGATAAAAGTGTGTCGCCCTATCCCATCGGGCGACGTCCCGACCTTCCTATTTTTACATTTTTCGGGCTATTTTCGTATTACTTTTCCTATCTATTCTAGAATTGAAAAAGCAGAATACGGGTGAGACACCTTTTATTTTCCTAGTTTTCTCCTTAGTTTGAAGAACGTTGTTATTTACTTTTCTCTTGGGATCAAGATTTGGCGTTTTTGGATTATTTGCAAGTTCTCAATAAAGTTCTTCCTTTTAGACTTCAATCTGGTAATTCCTATTTATTGCTTTCTTTACTCCTATTAGATTAATCTCAATAATTATTTGCATTGCTTCCAAGTATGAATCTATATCTTAAATTTGTTGTTGCTTTCATAACTATGTGTGAGTAGTCCTCTTTCTAGGGTTGTGGGGATCTATGTATGTAATGAGGGATTGATAAATTAGTTCAATTGCCTTTTATTTCAATTGTTTCCTATGATTGAATCGTTCATGCTAGATTTATAAATTAGGCCTGATTTGTATTTCCACTATCGCAATACTGAATCTGGTTCGAGAGGAGAGATACCGTATAGGCTTTCAATCATTAGGCAAAGTGATCATTGACCATGCGAGAGCGGCTAGGTGATCTTTGAGGGAGGTAATGTTCGAGAGAAATTACATGTGCCCTAGATAAATTGACTTATTGGGTAGTTGTTATTAATCCCTGATTTCCCGAATTGTATGCGTAGTGATCCATGATCCTAGTTCTTTATTAATTGATTCAGTCTGATATTTAATTATGTTGGTAGTTTAAGTTAGTTCTTAAAAATCCAGTCTTTTGATAGTTAGTATAGTAGAATAGTTTATTTTAACTAGTAACACCGACTCTATGCAGATTCGACCCTGCTTGCCTTACTACATTAGTAGATAGACCCGTAGGTTTATTTTTGATAATACGCGACTGACCTGTCAACAATTCATAAATTTTACCATCTAGTAGAATTAATATGTAAGATTAAACATAATAGTCATGTGAGATCTTGTTTGATTTGTCTCGATGTATACTTTCAAATATAAACTTTTTATAATTTTACTTATTGATATTAATGATTTAAGTTGTGCATTAGGATGCGTAAAAGTCCTAAGTTACAAGTAAATTGGAACGGAGGAAATATATATTTTGATGATGGCACCAATTATTTCTCCATAAGGACGCAATTTATAGGACTATTAAGACTATAGGAGTAATATTTAGATCCTAATCATGATAGTGAAAACTGAAAACATGTATGAAGAATGATGCTTAATTTATTAATGCGCCAAGTTAATTTCGCATGTATGAGTTCCACATAGATTAGAAAGAAGAGAGTTTTCACTTTCGAAGATTTGGGGGGTTAATCTCCTATTGTCAATCGATTTATTTACATGTAGATTCCATCCTTTTTCCAATTCATGGATGCAGCCTATGAGCCTAATCATATTTAACGAAATTTTCACATCATGTATATGCCCAATGTATTCATTAATTTATACAATGACAATGTAGAGTAAAATTATATTCTCCCCGAAATTTTTGGTTTTGAACTTTATTTTAAAAGAACTAAATTTAAATGATATAACATTTTAGTTAAACCAATTTCATAGTATGTACGTGTATCTTACTCAATGAGACTTATTTATATCCATGTATTTGATGTGAACAAGATTCGATCTCAAGACTAGGCTGTGTTGGTTTGTGGAGCAAAGTTCGAGCAACGAATTGAAGAAGAATTAAGGTAGACCCAGTAGCAGCCCGAGCATATTTGCAGTGGGCCCGGGCGGGCAACCATGGTCAACAAAGTTCTTGCTAGGGCTGGCATGATTTTGATGCAAGAAGACAGAATTCAATGGAATGAGCGGTCCGGATGGGTGATTAGGGAGGGCAGCAAGGCCCAGGCGAGCGAAGCATGGGCCCATATGAGATTCTCTTTATTCCAACTTAGAGCAACCCCAACAGTTGCCCTTCTATAGTAGGTTATGAGGAGAGAGAATATAAAAGTAATATTAGTTTATTAGGAAAGAGAAAATTTATGGCCAAATTGAGGCCCAACTCTTCATGATGGACCAAGAGAAAAGAGGAGCAAAGAAGGAATTGGAGGAGAGAGAAAATATGGTAGGGTATGTTAAAAGTAGAAGAGAAAAATGTGATGACCACGAATTGGAGGGCAACCATTGGGAGTAAGAAATATATGAGATTGAAATGAGTAGGGTACGTATGAATGAAGTGGAAGAGTGAGAAAGTAATAAAATAATTCATGACCACAAACCATAGGACAACCATTGGGTACGCTCTTACTGTTTTTGTTTTGGATTAAGTGTCCGCACGCACGTACGTGTGGCTACTTGTGTGGAATAGTGATTCTTTTTCACTCAAGATTAAATCTTGTCCCTTGGTTTTCTTTTAAACCTTGTATTATATAAATCTCCGTTTATGATTTAGGAGGTATTCACATATTCAAGCACTTTTCTAGAATTTAGAAAAGAGATCAATTCGTGAGGAGCGTTAACTTCATCCATTAATGTTTGTAACCTTCACCCATTTGCTAAACTAATTGAAGGTACTTGTTTGTTGAGTTTTTTTCTCTCCTGGTGCGGGTTTTCCTACATTACTTTGGTGTTTTCTCTTTATTGTTTTATTCTTCATTGCTTTTTGTTTCCTTCAAGTTTCCAATATTGCTGATTATTCTTAATTGCAAGTAATTAGGATTTTTGATCTAATTCTCAACATATTGAATATCACCTTTGATCCACAAAATTTCACCGAGTAAACTACTCTATGTATATCCATGCAAACTGGCATGGTGATTTATAGCTCGGCCTAGGGGTGTAAGTGGAGTGGACTGGATTGGACTTTGTCAAATCCAAATCCAGTCCAAAGTTTTTTGGACTTGAGAAATTGAGTCCAAGTCCAATCCAAACTTTTTTGAATCCAGTCCAGTCTAGTCCGAAACTTTTTTCTTGAGTCCAAATCCAGTCCAGTCCAGTTCGATTATTATATAATATATTAATAATTTTCCCGATTTAGGTTCACAATGTTTTATCCTCATTGAATCATTGAAATTTGAAAAATTAGACTCGAGACATCCATTCTACAAAGTAGGTTACATACATTTTTAAAGTCTTATAAAATGCAAATTGCAAAATACAATGGGCGCCAAAAGGGTTAAAGTAACTTTTGCCTTTTCAGTTATCATTTGGACTTTTGGAGGGTAAGTGAAAATTTTGGCGCCTGGTAATAGAATTTAGAGCGGCAATGTTAAAAAGTTCGAAAAATTTAAACAAAAATGTTTAAGATTTTTTTTTTAAAATATACATTATATGTACGTATATGTATATATGTAAATATATTATATGCTAAAATATTTTTTGGACTAGATTGGACTTATTGGACTCCAAAGCTGTGAGTCCAAATCCAGTCCGAAAATATTTGGACTCGAAAATTTGAGTCCGAGCCCAAATTCAAATTTTTTGAGTCGGTCAGGTCAACGACAAGATTGATTGAGTGACCTGAACTGACTTTGTCACCATTACACTTACTTACACCCCTAGCTCGGCCCTCTGGCCTCTGGGTGCACGGTAAAATTTGCATTAACTAAAACAAACATGATCATAGTTCATTAGTGGTGCAAACTTTCCTAATTACGATTTCATATACAAACAAAAACACACTTATCAAGTTATCGACTTGTATGCTTTTATCTGCCAATGAGCAGATGACCTGACCCAGTGACCCATTATGCTTTGGTACGTGCGGTCAATTCGTTGAGTACTATGCATTGAATTTAAGAAACTTTGTTTGAAACGCACTTGTACTTGGATTTCAATTCCAACACATCTTTGATGAGATAGAGAAAGATATAGAGATGTACCTGTTATGTTATTACGAATCTTAGTTATCTTACCAATAGAGTTAAGAAAAACCGCTTTATAATAATCACTAGTAGGGAAACGTAATATGGTTTTTCTATTATATTGACCTTTATGATGGGATAATTTATTTATTTGGTGATAAGTTAGTGACTAATGTGAGGTAATAAGGATAACTGGATAAGGAAAGGAGAGTAAAAAAAATTAATTGAAGGTAAGTTTTGATATTTGCTATGATGATATCATCTACTCTACTAATTTGTGATGATAAATTCAGATAAAGGTCAGATAAATTAAGAGTTTTCCAAAGTTTTAAGTAAGTTCATATAAGAGTCAATAATACAAACAAATTTAAATTAGAAATAGGATAAAATAAAACCTATTTTATTATATCCATATTTTCAGTTTATTATGTGAGAATAACATTCGATTTAGATATGATAATATGAATATTATTGTGAGTTTGTGATACACTAAACACACACAAACACACACAAAAGTGTTGATCGACAACCTGACAATGAAACAATAAAAAAAAACGGATTTTTTCACCAGTGCACTTGATGCCCACAATATTCACCCTGCACCTCGCGTTTTCAACAATTTCACCTCGCGCCTGGGGTTTTGGAAAATACTGGGAATACCCTTAATGACTAACGGCTGTCAACTCCGTTAGTCATTAAGGCTAAATCAACCAAATTAACCCCCTAACTAACCTAACTAATGCTAATTAATCCTAATTAACTCTAATTAAACCTAATTAATAACTTTAAACCCTAATTAACCTATCTCTCTCCCCTAACCCCTAACCCCACCACCCTCCCACCACCCCACCACCCCCGGCCCCCTTCCCACCCCTCCCCCAACCCCCACCCCCAGGCCCCTCCCCCCCTCGCGCCCCTCCCCCCCAACCCGCGCACTCCTCCCCCCCCTCACCCCTCGCGTGACCCTCCCCCCACCCCCTCGACCCTCGAGTAAATTTCCCCTCCCTCCCCCCCGTCAATTTCGCTCCCCCCCACCCCAGTCGAATTTCGCTCCCTCCCTCGCCACCCCAGTCGATTTTCGCTCCCATCTCCCCACCCCTTTTCTTGTTTTAATTCTCTTCGTGTTCACAATGGCCATGGCGCCGTGAGACACACCTTCAACAATGGCCATTGCGGCTCTTCGTGTTCACAACTCTCAATCTCCATAGAGAGAGAGAAAATAAAGAAAAGCTCGAATCATTCAAGAAACTCGACGGGGGTGGGGGGAGAGGGGCGAAACTCGACGGGGGTGGGGGAGGGGAGCGAAATTCGACGGGAGTGGGAGGGGAAATCGACTCCTGGGGTCGCGCGGGGCGGGGGAAGGGGCCGCGGAGGGGGGGGGGGCAGGCGGGGGTGGGGGGGGGGAGTGGCTGCGAGGGATGGGGGGGGGGGCCGAAGTGGGGTAGGGGGGTGGGGTGGTGGGAGGGTTTAGGGTTAGGTTTTAGGGTTAGGGGTTAGGGTTAGGGTAGGGTTAGAAGTTATGGTTAATTAAGTGTTCTTAGGGTCATATTTAACGGAAAGTTGACGGTAGGGGCCACGCGAATTTTTCAAAACCACAAAAAGCACTGGGTGAATTGTTGAAAACGCGAGGGTACAGGGTGAATATTGTGAAACCGGGCAGTGCAGTGAAAAATCCGAAAAAAAAACTATGAAGATACAAAAATTAGATGTTTAGTAGGCTGGCGAAATACTCTCTTTGGCCTTACTAATTTATATTGTCATCATCACCCTTGCTATTTTACTTTTGTTAGATGGTTTGTAAATACGTAAGAAACTCAAGAAAGACACTATATATTTTTCTAGTCATCCAACAATTAGACAAATCGGATTTATTCGAGTTAAGATGTGGGCAAGACACGTGTCCTGGGCTATAGCTAGTTGATTAGCGCTAGATGCTAGATCGAGACATCGAGTGGGCAACTGGGCACAGGGGCCATTACGCTCATAAGAGAAGTGCACATAATATCTGCAGATATATTGGAGAATGGAGTATTAGTTAGGCCCCTACCGTAAGTTGATTAATCGTTGTGATATCTGACTATGTTTCCACTATTTATCTTAGATTATATGGCTCCCCTAAGTAGATTATACTATTAGATGGTTATTAGATCAAGCAATTCATCCGCAAATAAGCACTATAGTAAGTTAGTACCATTCATTATGCATGTACTGCGAACTGATTATCGGTTCAAGCACGTTGGCACGCCCATGCATGTCATAATTTGTGTTGAGATATATATATATATATATCGTCTAATGTCTATTATGTAAATAATATCTTTTAGGCAATAGGTTGATTTGTATTGATAGTTTCCTTATCTACTTAGGACTCAAACTAGGTTGTATATCTTTGAATTACGTGGAATGAAATCACAGCACATCAGTTCAATCTTTTTACTTCTCAACATGGTATCAGTCTAGGGAACTCCATCCTTCTTTCTCGTCTATCATGGCTGGAGATGATGCGCCTCCTCCACCGCCTAAACTTGACCCCTCTTCTCCATACTATGTTGGACCCCAAGATCGTACTGGCGATTTTCTCACTCCGAATCGTTTGCGTGATAAGAACTATGATGACTGGGCGGCGGATCTTCAAACCGCCCTTGAAGCCCGTCTTAAATTCCGCTTTCTTGAGGGTACTATCACAACACCATCCTCTCCATGTACTGCCGATGAATGGGCAGCCTTTCCAGGCTATGCTCATATCGTGGGTCATGAACACTATCACGCGGGAAGTCAAGGCTTCTCTTCCCAAGTTCAAGGATCCGCGTCGGCTTTGGGAGACTCTTAAAGCCCGTTACGCCGTGGCCAATGGTCCCCGAATTAATCAACTTCACGCCTCCATTGCTAAGTGTGAACAATCCAAGACGATGTCCGTCACCACTTATTATTCTCAGCTACACATTTTATGGGAGGAATTGCATCGTCATGAACCCCTCCTCACTTGTTCATGCTGCACATCTTGTGACTCCAGTGTCCGTGACGCCAAACGTCGCGAACAACGCCAGGTACATCAATTTCTTATGGGTCTTTATTCTCCTTTTTATGCTTCTACTAGAGCTGCTATTCTTGCCCTCGAAATTCTGCCTTCCCTCGATCGTGTATACCAGATGGTTTTACAAGATGAGCGAGTTCGCTTCGCGACTCAACCACCGGACTCTCAGCCCTCCCAGCCGCCTGAGGTCTGTCGGTTTTTCACTCCGGCTGACACTGGCGGGGTCGTGGACGTTCGCCGCATCCTGATCGCACCACCATGGTGTGCACCCACTACAAGAAAATCGACCATGACGTCGCCACTTGTTTCGAATTAATTGGCTACCTTGCGCATTGGACCGACGCTGGTGGTCGTGGCCGTGGCCAGAACACCCAGAGGTCGCGGTGGTCCACCTCGTGCCGCTGTGGCGTTGTTGGCAGTCCATCGGAACCATCCTCAAGTGGTTCGGGCTCCTCTTCAACACTCTTTTCGGCAGATCAATGGAAGGTTTTAGTGGGAATGTTTGGTAACGTTAAAATTCCAAAAAATCGTCTCACTGGTACGTTTAACACTCACTCCTGGATTCTTGATACCGGTGCTACTCACCATATTACTGGTGATATTTCTTGGCTCTTTGATATTCATGATATTGCAGATCGTCCTGTTGGACTTCCTAATGGAAGCACCGTTGTTGCAAATAAAGAAGGCTATGTTCGTTTGTCTAGCACTATTATTCTTACTCATGTGCTTTATGTGCCTCAGCTTTATTGCAATTTGTTATCCATCTCTCAATTATGTGATAGTTTGCATTGTACTGTCCAATTTGATTCTCATATGTGTATGATACGGGACCTGTCGATGGAGCTTATTGGAACGGGTGTTAAGCGGGATGGACTTTACTTCTTTGGTGGCATGGACTCCATTCAGCATGTTTCTATGACTGGCGAAGTTTCTGTCTTGGATTTATGGCATCGTCGTATGGGGCATCCTTCTGCGAAAGTTGTAAAGTTGCTTCCTCCTGTTAGTCATATTAAGGGTAGTTTTAATAAAGATTGTGATGTTTGCTTCTATGCTCAACATCCTAGGGATAAGTTTCCTGTTAGTGCTACTAAAACTACTCGAATTTTTGAGAAGGTTCATTGTGATTTGTGGGGACCTTATAGACATCCCTCTTCTTGTAGTGCTCGATATTTTCTGACTATTGTGGATGATTTTTCCCGTGTTATGTAGATTTATATATTGGTTGATAAAACTGAAGTCTTTAGCATGTTTATGTCCTTTGTTGCTATGGCTGATAGACAATTTTCTCAAACCATCAAAATTGTGCAAAGTGATAATGGCACTGAGTTTAACTGTCTTTGTGATTACTTTGTTGCCACGGGTGTCATTTTCCAAACCTCTTGTGTTCATACTCCTCAACAAAATGGTAGGGTTGAGCGCAAACGCAAACACATTTTAAATGTAGGTCGTGCATTAAGATTTCAATCCCATCTTCCTATTTATTTTTGGGGTGAATGTGTCCTTGCTGCTGCTCATTTGATTAATCGCACTCCTACTCCCTTGTTGCACAATAAAACTCCTTTTGAATGTTTGACGGGAAACTCGCCCTCTTATGATGCTATTAAGGTGTTTGGGACTTTATGTTTTGCTCACAATCACAATATTCATGGTGATAAGTTTGCAAAGAGAAGTAGAAAATGCATTTTTGTGGGATATCCTTTTGGTAAGAAGGGGTGATGTCTTTTTGATCTTGAGAGCAAAGATTTTTTCGTATCAAGGGATGTGAAATTTTTTGAGGATGTGTATCCATTTGGTACCCCGGAAAGTGTTAATATAATTCCGGAGGACATTGTTGAAATTGCATTGGATGTTGATGAGGATTTTGCTTTTCATGAGCCATCTCCTCCCTCCTCTCCTGTACCTACTGCTTCACCTAATCCAGCCCAAAATTCTTCTCAAACTACCTCCAATCCACAACAATCCTCACAAAATTCCCCACCCTTGCCTAAACTTCCTCCATCATAAGCCCAAATCTATCACCCCTCACATACTCCTAATGACACGGCCCAGCCCATTACCGCATCCGCTCCATTTACTCCTCCCGCAGCTGGGCCCGTTTCCACCTCCTCTTATCTCCAGCCTTCACTCACCCCTGATGGGAATCTCTCTTTGGACCCCGCGTCCTCCCCAGCATCTCCTAATGGTGGGCCGCCTGCTAGACCGTCTTCGATTGGGTTCTCTCCTATTGGTTCTCAAGCCCCTGCTGGGCCTGCTGGGCCGTCCACTTCTGGTTTCAATTCTCAGGATGATTCTCAAGCTCTTGGTTGTGGCCTTCGCACCAAAGTGCCGTCAGTTTTATTGCGTGATTATGTCACTCATAGTGTTGCCATTAAAAGTCCATATCCCGCTTCATCCAGTTCCCATCGCTCTAAAGGTACTCCTTATCATATTGCACATTATATCAATTGTGATAGTTTTTCAACAAATTATCGTGCTTTTATTGCAGCTCTCACTTCTACTAAAGAGCCGCGGTCTTTTAAGGAGGCTATGAGAGATGAGAATTGGCGCCTCTCTATGCAAGAGGAGATCACTGCACTTGAAAATAATGGTACTTGGACCCTGCAGTATCTTCCCCCCCGGCAAACGTGCCCTAGGTAGCCAGTGGGTGTTTCGCAACAAATATGATTCTAATGGTCTTCTTGATTGGTGCAAATCTCGCTTAGTTGTCATGGGCAATCATCAACAAGAAGGTATTGACTATACCGAGACTTTTGCCCTCGTTGCTAAGATGGTTACCGTTCGCGCCTTTCTTGCTATTCTTTGCATCTAAGCATTGGGAACTTCACCAGATGGATGTTCAAAATGCTTTTTTGCATGGTGATCTCGAAGAGGAAGTTTATATGAAACTTCCACCTGGATTTGGTGTTTCTAATCCGAATCTTGTGTGTCGTCTCCGCAAGTCTTGCTCATGAAAAGCAAAATCCTCATCAACATCCAATGCAATTTCAACAATGTCCTCCGGAATTATATTAACACTTTCCGGGGTACCAATGGATACACATCCATTTGGTACCCCAGAAAGTGTTAATATAATTCCGGAGGACATTGTATGGTTTAATCATAGAGGAAGTATGTATTTGGCTTTCTTTAGTCTTACTCTGATTATTCTCTATTCACATACACTAAGGGCTCTGTTCAGATTAATGTCCTAGTGTACGTTGATGATCTCATTATTGCAGGGAATGATTATGTTGCCTTACTGGCTTTCAAAGCCTATTTGAGTGACTGTTTTCGTATGAAGGATCTTGGTCCTTTGCGGTATTTTATGGGCATTGAAGTTGCTCGTAGTTCCACAGGTCTCTTTCTTTGCCAGAGTAATTACATCTTGAATATTGTTGCTGAAGCTGGTTTGTTGGGTGCCAAGCCTTCTGATTCTCCTATTGAGCTGAATCATAAGCTCGGGCTTGCTACAGGCGCCCTGTTTGATGATCCTGAGCTCTATCAACGTCTTGTTGGTCGTCTGATCTATCTTGTTGTCACTCGCCCTGATCTTACTTATTCGGTGCATATTTTGTCCCAGTTTATGCAAGCCCCTCGCCAGGAGCATCTTAAGGCTGCCTTACGTGTTGTTCGTTATCTTAAAGGCACTCCTGGTCAGGGCATTCTTCTTCGTGCGGACAGTGATCTGTCATTACTGGGATGGTGTGATGCTGATTAGGTCCTTTGCCCGTCACTCAGCGCTCTCTCACAGGATGGCTTGTCTTTCTTGGTCATTCCCCAATCTCTTGGAAAACCAAGAAACAACCCACCGTCTCCCGTTCTTCTGCTGAGGCCGAGTACCGTTCCATGGCAGCTATTACTTGTGAGCTTAAGTGGCTCAAAGGTGTGCTTTTGAGCATGGGTGTTCATCATCCCAAATCTATTCCTCTATTTTGTGATAGTCAGTCAGCTTTACATCTTGCCAACAACCCCGTCTTTCATGAACGCACAAAATACATTGAGGTTGATTGCCATTTTGTGCGTGATGTTATCACTGCTGGTCTCATTGCTCCTTCCTATGTTCCTACTACTGCGCAGTTGGCAGATATTTTCACTAAGGCACTTGGGAAGACTCAGTTTGATTTACTTCTTCGCAAGTTGGGCATTTTTGATCCCCATGCTCCAACTTGAGGGGGGGTGTTGAGATATATATATTGTCTATTATGTAAATAATATCTTTTAGGCAATAGGTTGATTTGTATTGATAGTTTCCTTATCTACTTAGGACTCAAACTAGATTGTATATCTTTGAATTACGTGGAATGAAATCACAACACACCAGTTCAATCTTTTACTTCTCAACAATTTGGCATAGTTGCGCCACCAAGGCAATTAAATTGTTATACAGTTACACACTTGTATTGCATGCATGTGTTAATCGCTAAATTTTCACATATCATATTAATTAATAACACAAAGATTTCCCACAATTTATCTTTGTTTTTAGCATCACTACTCTTCCTATATATAGGGCTTAGGTTTGGAATAATTTAGCACATAGCTATTTTGAAGTGGGATCGGGAGCGAACAGGATCAACGATACCCTGTGTTATGGCTAAAATTTCAGGTTGGTATTGACACAATGAAACGAAGACGCTGACACATCCGGGCCAGACGCTGACGTTATGACTAAGTCAATGGTTCAATTGTTGTCCGAAGAATAGGGAAGGCGTGACTGCTATTGCTTACTAAGTCATCAATAAGGACTAAAGTCAAAAGGAGAGTGGCACAAGGATAGGAATTCTGTTGAGATTGTGCGGAGATCATGTGGAGCTACCTCCGAGATTCTTGGATGCATGTTGCAGCTAAGTGGCGGCTATATAAAAGCGCTTAAATCACAAGGCAAAGGATGACAAGTCTCATACACAAACTTACACCTTTGCGGCCATTACTCCGAGATTATTTACACTTTATATTTCCAAAGAACTTTCGTACTTTCATTCGAATAAACAATTATTGTACTTAGATCAAATAACTTAGGTTGTATTGATTGTCATTCACTCTGAGTGACGATTGCATATAGTGGATTGGTGGACTCACATCCACCCGCGTTTTTTACCCACCTTCATTGGGGTTTTTCCGCGTCAACACTCCTTTGTGTCGTTCCCTCTTTCCAATTCTTCTCATACTTGCATAGCATACATCACATAAATCTGGTTGTTGTCGTCCCAAATCGGATCTTGTCGCTTAGGCGAAAATCAGCATAAACACCCTGATATTTCTTTCATGCTGTAAACAATGTCTTTGCCCTTGTTCTACATGGAACAGAGGCTTAGCTATCACGTGTGATACTCCTCCTAGGGAGTAGAGATGAAATATCAAAACTCAAAGGAATCGATGGGGGGCTACACAAGTGGTGGATCATGTGGTTTAATTCGATACATTGTGCAAAACTTTACCATCCCTTGATATATGAACAAGAAAATTTATCCTAGAAAGGATAGCGAGTTACTTTCATACTAATGTTGCATTACTATCGTTAGCTCGTGTCATGAGAGAGGGTACTCGAATTCTCCTCAGAAGAAAGAGCACAATTGGTCAACTAAAAGTGAAATAGAGAAGTGGACTTGGCAGGAAAAAAAGTCCTTCATAACATGACAAACAAATTCATATGGAGGCAATAATATATATCTCTTCCGTCTTTTTACTTGCATCATTGGATGTTGGCGCACATTATTAGGAGAGGAAAGCGATAGAGAGATAGAAAAAGGGATCCCATGTGCAAGAGAATGAGAGAATATAAAAGTAAATATGGTGTAAGTAATATGTAGTTTCCCAAATTGAAAAATGGTTTAAGTGAAAATAAAGGAGGAAGTATGTATATGTGTATATATATATATAACTAAAGTAATTAACTAACATAATTTTGAGTTTTATGTGTGCAAGATTCATATATTAATAATGGTGTCGGATGCCGGAAGTTCATAATGGAAATTATAAGAAGTGTTGAAGTTCCTGAGTTGGGACTCCAAGATAGAAGAGGAGAAGTTCCTTGGGAGGAACCGCATAAGAGAATATGTCTTCTAGTATGATTTTGATATTAGACATTGTTAAAAGAAACACATTTTGATTGGAACTATGAAACCGGAATTGTTCATTGGATCAAGGAATAGAGTTATACCTTGAGTCAACGAACTGTTCCTCTGGAATTGAGTCTGTGTTCCTTCATAAAAAGAACTGCATCAAAAGGGAACAAGTATAACTGAATTTGATTTAATCAACTCACATAATAATGTGTGGTATTATTTAGGAGTTAAATATTACGTGATCTTATTGATTGAGTAAGTTTTGGAACTGAATCTAGAAGATAAGATTTTAATTGGGGTTTTATTTTATGTAAATATGTTATAATGTTTTAATTTAAATTAAATGTCTTTGATGGTTATCTTTTAGAGTTAATTTAGGAACAATATTATAAGTTAATTAGGAGTCTAAATTTAATAAGATTGAGTCAAAGTTCACGTTTTTCATTATGCTGTAGCATGGGATAATTGGTTCGTTCCTCAAGTTGAGGAACATAGGAGTTCCTTGGATCAAGGAACAACGACGTTTAGACACCGTCCTTTGTTGAAGTCTACAAAAGGAAATGTTTCATAAGTAAAACTGATTTTCAATTTTAATTAAGTTAAACGTGATATACATTGAATAAGTAAGGGTTTTATCTTTATGAATAAATAAGATAATATCTTATCTTACTCTCTTCGTTTCCTATTGATGTTCCTAATTGGAATCTTGACACTATTTTGAATAATAGAATCTTCTAAATCTTTTTCAATATTATAAGAAAAAAACATAGTCATGTGGGGCCTTGTTTGATTTATCTCAATTAGTAATTTGATAATATTACATTTTTATAATGTTTATAAATACGTAATTACATATATTTATAGTCAAAGATGTACATTGATAAATGTGTAAGTCAAGCTAGGAACATCAATAAGGAACAGACGGAGTAGTTGGTTTGTTAGATCATGTTTATCTAAGTGTTAAGCAAATCTTTTTTTTTAGTATCTGGTCTGTTATGACAGATGTGAGAAAGAACAAATATTGAATGCAAAATTGAGAATAATCACGCACAGATTTAACGTGGTTCACCAATGGATTTTTGGCTACGTCCACGGACAGAGAGAGAACTGATTTATTGATCTTAGAGGAAAAAACAGATTACAGATGTGTTATGAACTAATCCCGTCGCATTAACGAAATTAGGGTAAAAAACCTATTTATAAACAAATCCGAAAACGCGTGTCCGCGTTTCCCGCAAACACGCCAAACCGCGCTTACCGCGAGTCGCGGCGGCGGCCGCGAGTCGCGGCGCCCGGCGCGAGTCGCGGTGCCCGACGCGACTCGCGGTCAGCTCTCGGCATCTTGCCGCGAGTCGACCCACCTCCCGCGAATCGCCCTTTTGTAGATAGCTCGACATAACACGATTCAAGGCATTATTCCTAACAAACTCCACCTTGACTTGAATCCTCTCACAACGAACCGCATGCGATTAACCGGAAGACCCGGATGACATATGCATTAAACATAATGCCCGGATGCATTGAACACAATACACGATTCTCCCCGCAACCAGATTTGCCCCGAAAGACAACCGAAATACATTTGTCTCTCGAAAGACAACCGTAACCGTTTTTTTTCGAAGAATACCGGACTAGCCCCTCAGGACCCCGCACTGCATTAGCCCCTAAGGCCCCGGACTTGCCCCCCAAGGGCAACTAACAATCACAACCCGCCTTGTAAGTTCAAGCAACCTTGAAACTTACCCTGTGGAACCCGATTCGAACAGATTTGTTGCTTATACTCCTTCCTAGCACAAGTAACACCTTCCTTGGACGGCCCAAATATATTCACCTCTCCCGACATATAGTGCAAAACCCACCATGTCTTCACAACCGTCCCTTTTGGGGAGAGTTCCCAAAACTTACATGCCGACCAAGAGCCAAATTTGACCGACCCGATTTTGACGACGAAGAACACGGAATTTCGATTCGGATTGTGAGTGTTGACGGATTTCTCCCCGACGTGAACCACCACTCCAACCTAGAGTGCCTCTCGTGCTCCACCTCGTTTCTCAACACTACCACAAACAAACCAATGTAACAACTCCGGACTCGGATAACGTAGACCCTTGCAACACATACAATGTCTCCCGTTTAACCCCTTTCGGGATCATCTTCGAACCCCCGTAGACATACAACCCTCCACCCTCACCTTTGAAACTGAACCCTTTCTTGTCCCAACGGACTAAGTGAAATCGATTCTTTGTGACTGTGGAACATGCCTAACATCATTCAAAGTACGAGACTTTGCCATCACATGTCCTAATTTCGATGGACCCTATACCAACCTGTCTTTTGCACTTACCGTCGGCCATAGTAACACTTCCATCAACCCGCTTATAGTTCATAAACCACTCCCTGTGCGAACACATATGACAAGACGCTCCGTAATCTAAAACCCACACATCACCGCAATGTGTTTGTTCATTAGCAACTAAAGCAATATCATCATCGAAGCGAAATTTTTCGCCGCAAATGCGCCAGCGACAGTAACTGCACTGCATTCATCGGACCAGCATTTATTTTTCTTTTTAGGACATTCCCTTTTCCAATGCCCCGTTTCCTTACGGTAATTACGGACATCACTAGATTTAGGACCCCTAGAAGACGGTTTCCTGGATTTTCTCCCCGAATTCCCCGTCCATTACCACCGGCTACTAATCCCGCGGCTCGATCGACTGTACTGTACCGGCACGCCTTATGACGAATCTCCCTAGTATGAAGTGCGGATCTTACTTCTTCTAAAGACGAGACTATCTTTCCCAACAATAAAAGAATCCACAAAATTCTCATACGACGAAGGCAAAGATACTAACGTAATTAAAGCAAAGATCCTCATCATCTACTTTAACATCAATATTACGAAGATCTAGTAAGATAGTATTCGGTTTATCTAGATGATCCCTCGTAGACATACCTTCCTCGCATACGCAGCCGAATGACGACGTTGCTTCAAAAGCAACTTGTTGGTTAGAGATTTCGTCATGTATAAACTCTCTAACTTCAACCACGTACCAGCTAGGTTTCGCTCCGCAACTTCGGTAATTATGTCGTCGAAAGACACAACATAATCGTTGAATGCGCCTTCTCCTCCGTAACGGCCATCGCAATGCAGAATCGAATCCGTTGACTTCTTTGCCAACGGTGCCCACAACCCTTGTTGCTTCAGCAAAGCCCGCATCTTGATCTCGCCACGACTAAAACTATTTCTCCCGGTGAATTTATCAATTTTCACATTCATCCCCGGACATCTTTCTCACCCGGATCGAACACAAAGCTCGATACCAATTTGTTATGACGAGATGTGAGAAAGAACAAATATTGAATGCAAAATTGAGAATAATCACGCATGCATTTAACGTGGTTCACCAATGGATTTTTGGCTACGTCCACGGACAGAGAGAACCGATTTATTGATCTTAGAGGAAAAAACAGTTACGAGATGTGTTATGAACTAATCCCGTCGCATTAACGAAATTAGGGTAAAAAACCTATTTATAAACAAATCCGAAAACGCGTGTCCGCGTTTCCCGCAAACACGCCAAACCGCGCTTACCGCGAGTCGCGGGCCGCGAGTCGCGGCGCCCGGCGCGAGTCGCGGTGCGAGCGCGACTACGCGCTGCGGTCGCCTCGGCATCTTGCCGCGAGTCGACCCACCTCCCGCGAATCGCCCTTTTGTAGATAGCTCGACATAACACGATTCAAGGCATTATTCCTAACATGGTCAATGTTCTTAAACTTGTCTCGTTGTTGAGTCATCCTATTTTATAGGAAGTTGTTGCTAGGTTTTGAAGGAGTATCCTATATAACTTGGTTCTATAGATAAGACTTAATCTCATCAGTTAAAAGTCTGAATTGTGTCAGACTGTCAGTCTATTATGTCTGACTCTAGTGGAAAGAGAGCTAAAAAAAAGTAATATATTGTATTCCACATATAAGTCGGTGCTAGCAAAGTTCCACAGTTCCTATATCATTCTGAGTTCCTGTTTTTTAGAGTCTATTCTATCAAGCGTTTGTAATTGAAAAAGAGTTGAAGGATTATAGTGCACTGTTGTATTAGGGTGAAAACTTGAGTGAGTTCTTGTATTGTATGAAAAAGCTTTGAGTGAAGCCATATAGAATGCTTTGAGCGAAGCAAAAGAGATAGGACTTTGAGTGAAGTCAAGAGGAACAATAGTTGTGGGAACTGGTGTTCCTAGAGGAACAGGAGTAGTAACTCTAGTGTAATAGGTTTTACTGAGTGGTTGAACTCTTATTAGTGAAAGAGTTGTGTCATTGTGGTCGAGGTTTTGCACTTTCTATTAGGCATATTTAGTTTTCCTCGTAAAATCTTTTGTGTCTTCGCATTGTTCTTTTCATGTTTCTTTAATTCCACAAATAGTGTTCATAATTCCTATCACTATAATTCAGCCCCATCTTGTAGTGTTCCACACACATTTGGTGAGTGTATTAGAAAGTGCAGACTTTTGGTGAGTGTATTAAAATAATCAAACAAAAACAGAGGTAGTGTATAGGTTAATGTTCATATGAGAACCACCCTTACATATATTTTGGGAATGCAGGCATATGAAGTATATTTATAGTAGAGTTTGAAGTCAACTAATTAT
This sequence comes from Beta corolliflora, assembly GCA_947648045.1. Classification (NCBI taxonomy): domain Eukaryota; kingdom Viridiplantae; phylum Streptophyta; class Magnoliopsida; order Caryophyllales; family Amaranthaceae; genus Beta; species Beta corolliflora. The sequence goes on from CANSZD010000888.1 coordinate 844,194, forward strand.
TATATGACAAGTAGAGAAACATAAGAATTTATCAGGTAGATTAAGAGTTAAGGCAGTGATTGATGCAAATTTGTTTACTGAATTTAGTTTTGAGAGAAAATATACCTCGAATTCTTGAAAAACATATTTATGGCAATAAGGGAAACTGGAGAATAGTAGATACAATCATACAATGATTATATCTATAGGTACGTGAGAATTATATTTTTATTTTCCTGAAGTCTTATGTATGTCGATCATTTATATCAGAAATTACATGCGTATTAATCATAATATGACTTATGGGAGACAAAGGAAAATAGTTAATTAGGTTAGCTGATTAGGCAAAAACTCAAGAAGATTGTATCACCCTTCATGCGGATGCGTGAGCAATCAAATTACAGCAATAGTCCCGTCAAACAAGAAATTACATCACATAGTGGATAAGGTTAGTTGTCATACTACATAGATAAGGGAAGCATGCATGTTTGAAGGTGATACGACACTTATGAAAGGAACATCGTGTTTGTTTTTGTGGAGAGCTACCCAAGTCAATGGTTGGAACTTCGAATGTCCGTATTGCCTAGGGGTATTCATAAATATCCGATCCGGGCGATCCAATCCACTTTTTTAGTTTTCGTATATTTCGGATCGGATACGGATCGGAATTTTTTATTTTCGGATATCCGATCCGAAATATCCGTTTTCAACGCCGGATATCCGAAATATCCGATGATCCGATCTGAAACATATTTTATGAACTTTTCCTTTGAAAATTTCAATTTTTTTAGTTTTCGGATATCTGATGATCCGATCCGAAATTTCGGATATCCGAATTTCGGATCGGATTTTCCCCGATCCAAAAGATATCCGAAATAAACACCCCACTATTGCCTCAAAAGCCTTGAATTGGTTTTTTTTACATATTTCAACTTCAACCCATAGATATATGTAAAGGCTACCTTCTTCTCAATTGATTTAAGTTATAACTTGTAACTGATGACAGAGTTGGGTTGACCCTAGCTATCAGGCGCAAGAAGCTAGGTGCAAAAGGCGTTGCACCGAGTAATTGGTTAAGACAAAAAGGATATATAGTTGACAAATTAAATTAATATATTATCACAAGTACAATTCATAATTTAGTCGTGAGATAATGACATTAGGTGAATTTGAGCTTGCAAACCTTGAAGGAGATGGTTTGAAGAAGGTTGTGAAAATTCCATCGAAGTGGAAGCCTCCAGCAGCCGGGCAATACAAAGTAAACACAGATGCTGCAAAGAAATCTGGGAATATGGTGGGATTTGGAACTGTGATGAAGGATAATGTTGGGGATGTAATGGTTGCCGCTTGTGACTGGATCGAGGGTGATTTTCCTACTGAAATTATGGAAGCCATGGGCGCGCGGTTTGCTATGCAAAAAGCTCTGGAAGCTGGCCTTAAAGACATAGTCCTTGAAACAGATAATGCTCAACTGTGTTCCCATCTGCAGAAAAGGAAGGTGGAACATACGGATTTTGGCCTGATTGTAGGACACATCCTCAAGCTTTGTCGACACTGTGATTCTATCTCTTTTCGCAAGTCGGACGTAGTGGAAATCAAGTAGCTCACTATATGGCAAAAGATAGTTTCTCTTATAATGGTCAGCGTGTTTGGATAGATGAGTATCCTGTTACTCTTGAAGCTTATATTGTAACTGACTTTGAAAGTTTGGAGCTTTAGTTCTACAAGTGGTTTTTTTTCCTGTCAAAAAAAAAAGTACACTAGTGGAAAAAAGCCCATTCGTTCCGGTCAAAACAGGGCTTACCGATCCGGTTTTGGTCCGGATCGGGTGGGCTCACGGTAGTTGAAAAATATTAACCGATCCGGTTGTGAACCGGTCATGGTTGAAAAATATTAGCACCTAATTGATCCGGTCATGGTTGAAAACCGGGTCAGTTAGTGAAGCTTAATGATCCGGTTTTCAACAATGACCGGATCAGTTAGATGCTCAATTGCATTAAAAAAAAACCTCCCCCACAGTAGTTTGGCTTTAGAGCCCAGATTGAGATAAACGTCAAATACACATCCTGATACAGTTCGCACCAACATACAATCTACAAGAAAATATTATAAATTTACATCTTTAATCAAATATTATAAATTTACTTCGCACCAACATACAATACAGTTCGTGTCTCAATGTTAGCATAGTTAACAGTAACATCACGAAATTTACTTCTTTAATCAAATATTATATAGGAAAAATTGACAATAGAGGTCTGAACTTTGGGTGATAATTTTTAAAAGGTCCGAACTATTAATTAACCTGTGTAGGTCCCAACTTTAGGGGGTCTTATCTTTTAGCGGGCCTCGGCGACTTAAAACTGAAGATTTTTTTTTAAATCTCACCTAGTTCCTACATCCCCCCCTCAATTAACCATTCTGGTGTGACCCAAGTTTTACAAGTGATGACCTATTAAGCCAGTTTCAAGTCACTAAGGCCCGCTAAAAGTTAAGATCCCCTAAAGTTGGGACCTACACAGGTTAATCAATAGTTCAGACCTTTTAAAAATTATCACCCAAAGTTGAGACCTTTGTTGTCAATTTTTCCTATTATAAATTACATATTACCACCAACATAGAATTCAGATCCAAAAATCGAAATGAATTAAAATAAACACGAAATTACAAGAAAATAAAAACCACAAGATCGATTACAAGAAATAAAATATTATAAATTACAAGAAATTACAAGAAATTAAAAGATCAATTTCTAAAAATGATAAATTAAGTACGAAATATAAAACGAAAAAATCCAAGACAAATTACGAATGAAATTAAACTCAAAAAAGTACAAAAAAAAACAATCACAAACCCTAGATCTGGGTTAAATGCGACGGCGGAGATGGTGTTTGGTGTTCATCGAAGACGCGTTAGGGTTTCGTTGGCGTCTATGGGGCTTCGCGAAGATGAAGAGTTGTTGTTTGCCTTCGTCATCTTCGTCTCGCCGTGGCCTCGTTTTCTTCATTCGTGGACTTTGTCTTCTTCATTCGTGGGCTTCATTCGTGGGAAAGGATGAGAAAAATGCAATGATTGTTGTGGAGATCAGAAGAAGAGAGAGAAGGGAGGAGATGTTGAAGATCTGGAGCTAATTGGCGAAGGAAATTGGGGATTGGGGGAGAGGTTAGGGTTTATTGGAAATCGGCAGAGGAAATTGGTGGTGTTGGTTTAGTCGAGGCAGAAGAGAGGTGAGGATGAGTGGATGGTGAGATGCGAATGAAGGAGATGAGAGGATGAGGGAGATGGTGAGGATGAGTGAAGGGAAATGAGAGGAGCAGCGTTTAATAAACCCTAACAAGAACTGGGCGTCTAGGCCCAAGAACGCGCTTTTTTAAAAAGTGCCCAAGGATTAGGGATGGCAATGGATCGGAGATGGGTCGGGTGGAGCTCCATCCGCCCCATCACCCGCGACCCAAAACTCGATCCACACCATCCATCACCTACCAAAAATTTCACCCATATCTGCTCCACCCATCATCCGCGGGTGGAGGCGGGTGGAAAACGGGTGATACTAGGAACAAAAATTAGTTTTTAGACTTAACAATTTTAAAGAAATTAATATATGAAAAATTAATCATAGTCTCATAGATTAACAATAAAGTGACAAAATATCAATCTTATTACACACAAAAAAAGTAATTATAAGTATTTTTTTATCCTTTAAAAAAAATTAAGTATTTTTTTATTACCTTAAATGACACGTGGCGGTTAAAAACACAAATTTTTTATATTATACTCCCTCCAGGTCTTTATTAGTTTATCCCTTTCTATGGGGCACATTTCCGATATACTAATTTGAACCTTAATATCTCTAATTATCAATAAGCAAAAATTACAAAAAGTTGATATTCGGATACTACACATTGAGATGAATCTAACAAGATCTCACATGACTATATTTTTCCTTTAAGTACAAATCACAAGAGATAGTCAAAGTCATGTATGTGAATAGTGTCAAAAGTCAAAAGGGGTAAACTAATAAAGACCGGAGGGAGTATTATATATATACATATATATATATATATATATATATATATATATATATATATATATATATATATATATATATATATATATATATATATATATATATATATGTATGTATATATACATATATATATATATATATATATATATGGGTGGATGGATGGAGCGGGTGATGGATCCAAAAAATATCAGCCATATCCGACCCGACCCACCACTCGATCCATCCATCACCCGCTCACCCATTTATTCTGGGCGGGTGGGTGGATAATCCACTCACCCATGGATAATTGCCATCTCTACCAAGGATCAGTAACGCGCATGACTAGTTCCTTGTAAAGGGACCATTAGCTGATCTGGACCTTGACTAGCCGGATCAGTTAATGTTAACTGATCCGGTTCACTTGATCCGTTTTATTGCTAAACGGATAAGTTTTTATGTGACATATAGCCTTTTTTCCACTAGTTTTAAGAGGTCATGGGTTCAAGACTTTTTACATGAATTTTTTGAACATTTTCTAAGGGAATGCATGTTAGCGTATGTCAAAGATATAGCGGTGCCATGTCAGCGGAGTGGGATGACAAATGGGGGAATACTATGCTTGTCCACGCGTTTTAATAATATATAGGTTCATAATCATCTATTTAAATTTCAATATACTTGAATATGTACAAAAATGTACCACGTTGTATAAAAAGCAATACAATATATGATTACTGTTTTTCTTGAGTTACATTATGTTCGGCGAACGTTGCATATGCTAGTGGGGTAATTCACCCATTAGAGATGTCATATAAGTAAGTTTTCTTCTTTTATAATTGTGATGAATTTCATTAAACATGAATGTCTATTTTTAGTTGATCGATTAATTTTTCGCTAAGCCTTATATATGCAGCCATCTAGGGGTTACTTCTATTTGTTGGTGTTACATATTAATATAGTAGAGTTACTTCTATTTGTTGGGTTACTTATGTATTATGTTGAATTTACTTTCTTAGGAGTTACTTATTAATATACTAGGGTTTACTTACTATTATTAGGAGTTACTTATGTTTTAATATAATTAGCTTCTTTCATGCGAGTGACCGCGTGATATTGTTATTTGGTTAATCACCCCGTCAGCCACAAAGAAAACATGTTAATTTTTATTTGTATGGTGTATTTTTGGAAGAGGACATAATTAACGGAAAAAAGGTAATTCTATCTATGACACTTGAGTATGTCACTCATGTAGAGGGAGAAAAGTAGTGGCCTGCAAGAAGCCAGGAAGTAAGGTTAGGATATTGTATATTTGTATTCCTTCATCCGTTTCATGCTACACTTATGAAATTGCGGATTTTTAGGTAATTTTTAGAGAGGAAAAAGATAGAGAGAGAAAAATAGGGACTCATGTAATAGGAGAGAGATAGAAATGATTTATTTTTCTTAAATGAAAGTGATACATCTAATTTGAAACAACTCTTTTAAAAAATTGTAGCATTTAAAAAGAAACGGACGACGTATTATATTTGAGTTTGTCAATATCCATAAGCAGCAGTGTTACACACATGGGGTAACCGTAATAATAAATCATTGGATGTTCTCTCTGCTCCCTCGAGGGATTGGCTAAACCACAGTTGACTCTTGTAATGATAAACCTATTTTAATTTTGTGGTGAAAGTTGATCAAAGTACTATTTGATCAGAACTTCTCTTCGTTAATATTCTGGATCTCTCTCACATAATGCGTATAATTATGATACGTTTTGATTAGTCAAGAACAGAGCAAGGTTGACAATTAAGAAAAGAACTAATTTTGATGTAATTTATGAGCTCCTAGGGTATGTCAAAATGGCGACTAGGACCCTATTCTTTTCGGGTGTTAAACGTCTGAACCGAACTAAAACCGAACGGACCCGTATTGAACCGAGAGAAACCGAATAACAGAGTAGAATCGAACCGAAGCCGAACCAACTAAAATCGAACCGAAAACAAGTCCAAAAGAACAAGGCCCCGGATACATAACAAATTTATGAATTATTTGATTTTAGAGGCCAATTATGTGCTTAATTATTGTATTAAGAATAGTGGAATATTGAATATAATATGTACTGATCTCTTCGTGATTTAGAAGTCTTCCTGATAAGTTCGAGCACACACACTTATAATTTTAGTACTGTGTAAGGTGGTGTGTTTTGGTAGATATTTAAAATTAAGAACATGGAAATTTCTGTAAAAAAAAATAGAACATGGAAATTGTCTAAGAGATAAAGAGTTAGTTAACGGCCACTTGATACGATAGAAAGATCAAAATTTGTACAATAATTCGAGAGATTTAATGAAAGATTCACATCTTATTATAATTTTTTCCTTGAATAATGCTAAAATGGGTTTTAATTCCTGAAATGTGTCGAAGTTCAAATTAATACCCTGGGTACCGTCCACGTAGGACGGCACGCGAGAATTTTGTTTTCGACAAAGCAAACGGCTACTCAGAGTAGCGGTTAACTTTATGTTATTTGAAAACGGTATATATGAGGTAAAACTACTACTTTGGGGTTAGCGGTTTCTTAAGGCAAAACCGCTACTCGAGTAGTAGCGGTTTACTAGGCAACTTAACACATGCAAAAAAGGGAAAGCACGCAAGGAAGGGCGCGTGCTTTCCCCTTCATTTTTTTTTTACGTTTCATAATAAATCGCTACTCTGAGTAGCGGTTTATATGCATGCAATATAACTTGTCTTAGGGACGTAATATAACCGCTATTTGAAGTAGCGGTCAACTTTACATTATTGGTATTAACCGCTACTTGGAGTAGCGGTTTTGTTAAAAAAACAAAATTTTCGCGTGTAGTCCTACGTGGACGTACCTGCGGAATTAATTTGAACTTCGGCATATTTCAGGAATTAAAACCCATTTTAGCATTATTCAAGGAAAAAATTACATCTTATTATTATTATATATCGTCATATTAGTTACAGGTGGTAAATATTCTAATTCAAGTAATATATTTTCTTTGTGAGACATCCCAACTATGAGAACATAAAGTTTATTAGTGGACAAAATAAGTATAACTTAATAATGAATAACTTCAAAAGATAAAGAAAATATTATTAAACAAAATACATAATTAATATAATAATATAGTAATTTGCAAATCATAAGACTGTGTTTTAATCTAAATATAGCTTTCTCATCTACTTCTATTATTGTCCAAATTTGTTGTTAGTTTAGAATGAGTACAAAGTGGACAAATCGGGCTTAATAGTTAATAGGCCATCCAATCGGTGGTGACTTAATAAGTAAGGTAATTATTTAACAAGTGAGAAAGATAAAAAAACACAAAATATATTCTTTTCAAAAATGTCAAAAGTTACTAAAGTTTAGAGAAGTACATGAAGATCTGAATACTCTTCCATAAATTTCTATGTATCCTCCTACTTTAGGCCTTTAATAATTAATACAGCCACTTTTAGGTGGCATTTTTGTTGACCACACTAGTGGCTCTACATGCTCGGCAGACCCTATAGTGGTAGCCAGGAAATGATGAGTATATATGTCTTTATTTACTTTAATCTGGAAAAAGCATGGTGCATTTGTGTTATGCAGGTGGGTGACAAACACATCATGTTGCGGAAACCCTCCAAAAAAAAGAATAAGTTAAAAATTTAGTAATAGTAATAACAATATACTCTTAATACGAAACAACATAATTACAGAAGGAATTATCTATGATGAAAATTGTGTTTTATTCCGTTGATTTTCATATACTATTCCTCCGTCTTAGATTAATTGTCACAAATTAGTTTGATACAACTGTTTAGGAAAGTTTACAAAGTGGAGAGACACAAGTAGGTAAATGGGCGTATGACCCAACTATTAAAATATATTAAAAAAAAAAACACATAGTTAAGATATATGTGAGATAGATTGTGACAATTCGAAAAAGAAATTATGACATTTAATTTAGAACAAATGGGATATATTCAAATTCATTTAACTATACTTATCAGAAAATATTAGCAAGACCCTTTAACTTAATTTAATAACTTGAATTAGTGGCCCTAAAGATTTACTTAAAATGACTATACTTTATTGTAGTTGTGATTTTACTCATGGATAATCCTTAGGTCATGACTAAATATCACTGAACTTATGGACCATTACATTCATTTATTTGAACTTTTTTGATATACGATTTAAATTCAATTGAAATAATTTGGTCCAAAAAAACTAGTGAAGATTAGGTGCATAAGGAGAACATAACCAATTTAGAAATTTTGTGAGCTCACTCGATCCTAAAATTCAATTGTTGAATAGAAGTGTT